>CM061141.1:231222535-231597572 GCA_030789695.1 Scilla litardierei | reverse complement strand
TTGATCCCCTCTTCATATATATAAACCCACATCCAAAGGAGAGAGAACAAGAAAACAAGGACGGCCCTACACTCATTTCTCTTCATCTTGGCCGAATTTATCCTCCAAGCTTCAAATAGATCATCAAATTCGCATGATGAAGAAGGAGCTCGACGGATGACACTAAAAAGTGCATAACTCTCTCCACAGAGCTCCGATCGACGAACCGTTTGCGCCAGGACGATCATAAAGCAGTGCTCTACAACATGGTGATATTTTTCTCATTTTAATCTCTGCATTAAATCAGTGGTATTTATTTTAGTATGAGTTGTATTCTGAATAGCTTCATATATTTCATCATCTCCTAGGCCAAAGTTCTTCATCATCTTCAAGCCTTGACGCAAGCATAAGGAACCATCCATCATCAACCTAGATATCTAAGCATAAGACATCTCCAACCTAGAGGAGCAAGCAACCAAGGCCACCATCTTTGAAGAAGGAAAGTCCAAGAGATCAAATTCCAAGCCCTAGGACGCACTTCAAAGATCTGAGAATTCCTTTCCACAAGAGCATCTAAATCGGACCTTTCTTATTTTTTAGTCAAAGAGGACGAGCTCACGATTCCAACGAATTTATTCGGATTTTTCTGAGCTCGGGTTGATTTACTACAATTTCTAGAAGACGAGGCAGAAACATACTTTACGCACAGACTGCTACCGATTCTGCAGAGAGAATTGATTTACACACTGACCAGATTCGGGCAGATTTGCGCATCGAACGTCGAAGAGCTATATCTTGAAATCCAGACATCGGACTGAGACACCGTTTATGCCAGCGTGAAGCTGACGTTGCACTGATCGACAGAGATTTTGCCATGGACACGAACTGGGCTTTTCCAAAAATTTTACTCTTTATATTAGTGTAGTAGTGTATCGATCTCTGTAGGGGAAACTTTACCATATTTGTGATACTATTAGGGTCTTGTCTAGTCTGGTACTAGACAAGAGAGACTTGACTAGTTGGGACTAGTCAAGTGAGAGCTTATACTAGGATTAGTTTTGTTTAGCACCGGTGGAGTGTAGGTACGGAGAACCAGGAGAGTGTAGAGTGTGTTCTCTAGCTATAAGTTATACCAGGAGCACCGGTGGAGTGTGGTACAGAGAACCAGGTGAGTGTAGAGAGGTGCTACAGCTACAGGTTGTACCAGGAACATTATTAATCTAGTATTTGTTTTCGGGGCTGGACGTAGGTCGTGGGGACGACCGAACCAGGGTAAATCTGCTGCGTACTCTGTGATTGATTATATTTACTCTGCATCTGCTATAACTACGTGTGATTGTTCGTGGGTTGCACGAGAATTTTTATTAGCCTATTCACCCCCTTAGGCTAAGATCCAGGTCCAACAGGAAACTCCACTGCTGCACTGCCAGACATCTATCAACAACGACTGGAGTCTTTCCTACGTTCCTCAAATGAATCTCATGCATCCTTTTTGCCTTCAGTACTGCCTCATGAGTAGGAAAATCAAGAGTGGACATAGCTTCTCTATACTCAAGATCGAGGCACATGCAGAAACGAAGAGCCCGGGTAGCAGGAGATGCAACCAACTCTGGAGCAAACTTGCTCAGCAATGAAAACTCAGCATCATATGCATCAATACTCTGACGGTCCTAGATAAAATGATCAAGCATCGTCTTAACTCATCCTTTACTATCTCTGGAAGGAACTTGGACACAATGCGCTCTTTGAACTTCTCCCAGGAGACATGCTTGGTCAAATGACGTTCCTCTCCGTCCCACCAATCTCGAGCCTGATAGTCAGCTGTCTCTGCGCAGCATCCACCCAACCATCTTGTGGATATCCAACTGTGACTAGATCATCTTATGTGTCCCTTAGCCACTCATCAACCTCCAGAGGGTTCTCATTGCCCGAGAAGAACCTCAGACACATTTCCCTGAACTTCATGTAGCCATGAGTCTTTTGAGTCTGGATCTTGATAAACATTTCGACATGCTGACACAGGTTCTCCTGAACTCCTACCAGAATCTTCTCCAACAGAGAAGTTTCAGAATGCGACATCTCGAAGGAGGCTGCCACCATCCATTCTACGGAGAGAGAATGGAACAACATGGATTAATACGAAATAAAAATAATATAATATCGGAGCACCATCCATTCCATCCTTATGCATATCGCAGTATGAGATGACGTGCATGGGTCACCATAAAAACCCTGTCCCACCCCGTTCCACAAAATACCCGAAAATACAAAATTTTCCACGATATTCGTAGAGAACAGAGATGACAAGGCCCGCGATAGTATTTAGACTCAAGGTGTTGACCCCTCGACTCTAAATACTACCAGGAGTAAACAGAAAATAATGTTACAATTTTCGCAGGCCACTTCAAATGCTGGAATAGCACATACGACATGTAAAGAATACTACAAGTGCTCCAATTCAGAAATCTAACCACAGGCACAATACAGATATAACAAAATATTTACTTACATTAAGTTAAAAAGTTACAGCTTTACATACATCAACTGTACAAGTACAAAAGAGGATAACGCATAGGCTTCACACACCCAGTAAAAGAACGGTGTCCACACACACTAGGTACATCTCACTCCGTAATCTAGCCATGGGTAACCAACTCCACAAAATTGCCCTTAGAGGGCTCAACCTCTAGCTTAAAGCTCTGGACAGTCTCTTGGAGAAAACCCTCTCTAAAGTCTCAAGTCCAAAATATGGGGAAAATGGGGTGGATACGTCAACGCGTGCCCAGTAAGAAACCACAACTCAAGTATAGACTGCTATATTTAAGATTGTCACATCTAACCAAGACACTAGGCACCACAAGAATAATAAAAAGTATTTTAAATGATATTTATCTATATCCAGAAATGAAAACATGTATTGATCATTAATAAAAAATAAAGTAAAGTGACGCATGTTGCATACTGAAGTACACCTGCAGCGAAGAGTAAAGACAAAAGTAAAGGGAGGAAAAGTAAATGTATCACATCAATAGTGTCCTAGCATCTATATCGATGTCAAATCCATTACATCGCCTAGACTATTCCTAGGGTTAGTACGTGAACCTATTCTAGTAAAGGAGATCATTCCTAATTGATCATACAAACTCTTGGCCAGAGAATGCGACGTGCAACGAGAACCATCCATCCTGATAATCAACACCATCCCTCTCATGGGAGGAAAACGCCACCGAAGTGGTATGTAACACAGAATACACTCCCTCTCATGGGAGGAGAATGGCTACTCCAAGTCTGAACTCTTGGAAAGGTATATACAACAGCATGGTCTCGTCGCTTATACACTCCATAAACTTTGAGTTTGCCACATTACCCCGCGTCTAAGCATAAAATGAAAGACAACAAATTAACATCACATTGTGTGCCATCCTCGTATTACAGTTTCCATACACGTGAACATCAAGCTCCTTTGTCTTGAAGTTAAATATCGATATCATGGCATCATACACATCTCAACATGGGAAAATAAAAATCATAAAACATGGAAACAACATGGCCATAAACATGGAGGCTGATATGGAACAACCATAATTATAACATAACGCTCAATAGAAATTAACATATTAAAATAAAAGCAGATCTAGCAAATCTGGGGCCAACAGTCAGCTGCAGTGGTTAAAACAGTCGACTGTACTGGAAACAGTCTAATGTTTTCACAACAGCAGCCGACCGTTTTCTCCAACAGAACACAGTTTTCAATCCTTCATTTAAATTAATCGATTTCAGCGACATACATAGGAACTATCATCATTTGGCATGCTAATATAATCGTGGAAATTAACATGATAGCCAGATAAACCTTTAATACCATTTAGCATGTTAACATGGATATTTAGAACATATTTTCATTAGCATGTACATTAAGATATTGGAATGTCTATTACCATGTTGTCATGGACATTAGCATATGGACTAATTTGCATAGGGACATATTAACATGAACATTAGCATACATGTTAGCACACTACAATTGGTAAGAACATTAGCATCTTCCTATTTGCATGAGAATAGTAAACATGTTAACATAATTTGTAACATAGCTAGCATCTTCCTATTAGCATGAGAATAGTAACATGGTAACGTAATTTGCAACATAGTTAGCAAGAACATTAGCATCTTCATATTATCATGAGAATAGTAAACAAGTTAACATAATTTGCAACATAGTTAGCATGAACATTAGCATATGCCTATTAGCATTAGAATAGCAAACAAGTTAACATAATTTGCAACATAGCTAGCAAGAACATTAGCATATCTAAATTAGCATGGTCATTAGCATTTTCATATTAACATTGGCAGAGCAACATGCTAGCCTAACTTGAAACATGGCAAGCCTACTAACATAATATGTAGCATGGAAAACGTATTAGCATAAATACATTTCATGGGTGGTACATGGCATGAATCACAAAAATACAAATTTTGACATCTTATTGCATGAATCATATTAAATTAATTATGATGTTAACATGCCATTCATGTCATGCCATCAGCATAGAACAACCTAATTTGGTTATGGAACCATTGTTACTCATAATCAATCAACTAAATGATGGAACCATTACTAAATATTGTATGACACCAAACTAAGGTATGAATGAGATTCCCCCCCAATACAATCCTAAGCATAAAACCCTATCTAGAGTTAGGAATCCTACCTTTGATGAATCTCTTCCTCTCTCGATTCTAGCTCTCTCATTAAGTCTCCTTCTTCTCGAATGTCCCTTCTCCAAGCTCCTTCTTCAGCCTCCAAGTGTGCCAAAGGAAAGGAATGTTTGTGGGATGTAATTGAGCAAGAGGATGAGGAGATGGCGGTGAAATGGTGGTTCAGCCGGGTGGTGCAAGGGGAGGGGGAGGTGGTGGAAGGTGGTTCAGCCTATAGGGAAAGGAGAGGGAGATGATGACATGTGTTTTCTCTTTCTTTATTTCCTTTTCCCTTTTCTTTTTCCTTTTTACCCTTAATTCCTAGCATTATCACCTTGCCAATTAATTAGGGATGTACAATTGGGGGTTTAGGTGGCAATCTTGGGTTCCTAGTTGACTAGGAAATGACACCTATATAGTGAGGTGTCTGATCACTCCGTATTTTACACCTTTTTTCCGCATGTTTGCATGCCACTTAGATCACTCAAATCATGTTTTTCACGATTTATCGACGATATTGTGATACTTTTCACGATTTGTTGTTTTTGTCGTATTTCAGGAGATTTGGAGCGATTTGGAGTGATTCAGAGATACACCTACTCCGGAGTGTCACCGACTACTTCCCCGAGGGGTATTTTGCTATTGGAGAGGAGCGGAAGAAGAAAGAACGTCGTAGGAGCGACGAGGAGGCAAAAACACTCAGAATGGGCATTTTCAGTGTCTCACTCGGCCGAGTGAAGGAGTCACTCGGCCAACCAGCGAGACCTCGCTCGGCCGGCCAGATCGGACACGCTCCAAGTGTGCACTCGACCGAGCATTACAAGCCACATCGACCGAGTGACGAAACCCCGTCCGCCCGAGTGGCACTCAGACGACGCCCATCAAAAACTCCCAACTTACTGTTTTTCGTCAGTCTGAGCAGCAGAAGACCCACTCGGCCGAATGGCAATTGCCGACCACCCGAGTGAAGATGAGCCCATCGGCCGAGTGACGACAACTCACTCGGCCGAGTGACCCCCGAAGTGAAGACCCCCAAGACCCCGGACTTACTGGAAATTCTCAGGGTCTCTTACTCGGCCGAGCGACTTTTGTCACTCGGCCGAGTGAGCCGAGCGCCGGTAGCGGACAACGCGATTTTGAAGAGGCGCAGGGGCATTTTGGTCACGTTTTTGGTCAGTTTTGGGGGGTATTTAACCCCTGATTCTAACCTAGGTTAGAGATCTTTTCCTTACTTTTTGGCAGCCTTTTTAGATTAAACTTTTTAGGTTTTGATTCTAATGATTGGAGAGGAGAGAAAAGGTTTATTTTGTTGGATTCTTGAAGAACTACATTGGTTTGTCTCCCTCTTCATTAAAAATCTTATTTTTATTGCTTATTTGAATATTGCTATGAATTCTATCGCTATTTCAATTGATTATTCTTTCATTTGTGATATGATTTGTGAGTACGTGGGGATGAACCCTACGAGCCCAATTTCCAATTTGTGATGATTTGGTAGAACTATTGCTAGAATTGCTATTATGGTTAGTTTGGGATCGATATATTACGGATAGCTAGGTGTTCATATCGATTGGGATTTGCAAGAGATTGGATCCCAATTCGATAGGAAACCCTAGAAATCTGAATTGGGTTGAAATTGAGTTTCCGAAGTATCGGTTTGCAAGAGATTGGGCCGATACTAGGATCCTCGGTTGCAATCCTATACCGATACCCGTTTGTAAGAGATTGGACGGGTAGGAACTATCCCAACCTAGGTCGTAGCCCGAGTTTGCACGAGAGTGGGCTCGGGATGCGATTGAAAAATGATGTTGATCCTAATGCTAGCTTGCCTAGGCTAGGGTTTGCAAGAGATTGGGCCTGAGCCTAGGTTAGCTATAGACCGGTAACAGCGCGAGAGCGCGAGCTAGGTTTTACATTCAGTTGCAACTAGTTCATCCGAAATTCTACCCTAGCAATTGTGATACCAATGAATCACATTGACGAGATACGGTGAGTAGCGGGGATTCCCTATTCCCTAGGCGTCTTTATTTGATTTTATATCTTCATATTTTGTCTGACGATTGTGACAGCATCGCCGTAAGGCAAATTCCTACTTCTTCTGTCCCTATAGCCAGGTTGTTCGAAGAAGGCACTGTCATACGTCATCCCTGTGTTCGATACCCGCTCGCCGCTACACCGTGTGCTTGCGGTAAAACTACACGGTCGTTCTTTTGGGTGTACGCCCGGAGCTGATCAAGTTTTTGGCACCGTTGCCAGGGAGGACATTTTGACGGTGTTCGGCATCGACCACCCGGTTATTTTTCTTTCTTTCTTTACCTTCTTCTATATCCTATTACAACTCTGTTTGCAGCCCTATTTGCATATTCTCCCCGTATTTTGCATAAGATCTTAACAGGTAGAATGGAGGATGCAATGACGACAACGGAACTCAGTCAGGGAGATTATGACTCCTTCACAGACATCCTCAAGGAGATTGTCGATGAGGTCTACACTACCGGAGCTTTTGCTATCGATATCAAGGACCCCGACGAACAATTGTTTGCTAGTTTTGTGATGGATCAAGTCTCCGGATGGGACTATCGGGGGCAATGTCAGAGTTGATGTGATAGAAGACAAGTTATACTTTGAAGACGGTAGAACAAGTGTCGAAGAGCACTATACTCCCGAAGAATCTTTCGAGCAAACCAATGTTCAGGGAGTTACACTCTATGACCCTCACTCTTGCTTTTACGAATCGTCTGATGTGTTTCTTGATTCCAGGAACGAACTGGAGCAGAGTGAAGGTTTTGACGATGCTAGCACAGAATCGGAAAGCGTCTATTTCGATGCATCGTCCTCACTAAGGAGTGAGTCTGAGTCTTCACATGAGAGCATGCCGCCTGAACATGAGCTAAACTCGGATGTCAAAGGAGAAGCCAAACTCATGCGAGCTGATGAAGTAGAAGGAACGGCACCTCTTGAGGTAGAACTTAAACAATTACCACCGAATCTAAGGTATGCCTTTTTGGGTAATAAATTAACTTTTCCGGTGATAGTTAACTCCCACCTCACGCATGATCAACTTGAGAGGCTCCTAGACGTTCTTAGGAGCCACAAAGATGTCCTTGGCTACACTATCTCCGATCTAAAAGGGATAAGCCCTAGGCTTTGCACACATAGGATCCATTTGGAGGATACCGACGACACCTCCATAGAGCCTCAAAGGCGGTTAAACCCGAACATGAAAGAGGTGGTTAAAAAGGAAATCCTAAAATTGCTCGAGGCCGGTATTATTTATCCTATCTCTGACAGTAGGTGGGTTAGCCCCGTCCACGTCGTCCCCAAGAAAGGGGGGATGACCGTTATAAAAAATGACAAAGGAGAGCCCATTTCTACACGCACTGTCACGGGATGGCGGATGTGCATTGACTATAGGAAATTGAATAAAGCCACCCAGAAAGACCATTACCCGTTGCCCTTCATTGATCAAATGCTTGAACGCCTAGCTAAACATAAGTACTTTTGTTATTTGGACGGGTATTCGGGTTTTTTCCAAATCCCTTTACAAGAAGATGACCAAGAAAAGACCACTTTCACTTGTCCCTATGGTACCTATGCCTACCGTAGGATGCCCTTTGGTCTTTGTAACGCTCCCGCAACCTTTCAGAGATGTATGACATCCATTTTTTCCGATTACATTGAAAATATTATGGAAGTCTTTATGGATGATTTTTCGGTTTACGGAAGTGAGTTTGATTCTTGTCTGGCTAATCTCACTAAAGTTCTTAAAAGGTGCCAACAAAATAATCTAACTCTAAATTGGGAGAAGTGTCACTTCATGGTGACCGAAGGTATAGTACTTGGGCACCTTGTCTCCTCGAGAGGGATTGAGGTAGACAAGGCGAAGATTGAGGTAATCGAGAAACTCCCTCCTCCTATTAATTTTAAGGGCATTAGAGGCTTTCTTGGTCATGCGGGGTTTTACCGCCGCTTTATCAAAGATTTTGCCCTGATTGCCCGACCTCTTACATCCTTGCTTGCTAAAGATACTCCTTTTATTTTTTTCAGATGAATGCTTGCAAGCCTTCAATACCTTGAAGGAAGCACTAGTTTCTGCACCCATCATACAACCACCAGATTGGAGCCTTCCCTTCAAGCTAATGTGTGATGCTAGCGACCAAGCCATCGGGGCGGTATTAGGACAAAGGAAAGATAGGAAGCTTCATGCAATATTCTATGCGAGCAAGACATTGGATGACGCGCAGAAAAACTATACAACTACCGAGAAAGAGCTTCTAGCGGTCATCTATTCCATCGAGAAGTTTCGCTCCTACCTACTTGGTTCCAAGGTGATTGTCCACACCGACCATGCGGCATTGAAATATCTCTTAAACAAGAAATAGGCCAAACCACGGTTAATTAGGTGGATACTCTTGTTGCAAGAATTCGATCTGGAGATCAGAGACAAGAAAGGTACGGACAATGTGGTAGCGGATCATTTGTCTAGGCTTATACGCGACAAGGAGGATGAGAGTTTGCCTATCGACGACACCTTCGTTGATGAAAGGCTGTACGTCGTAAGGACCGGAGAAGTGCCTTGGTATGCGGACTTCGTCAACTACTTGGCTTGTGGGATTAAACCATGCGGTATGCCCACACAACAAAAGAGGAGATTTTTGCATG
Source organism: Scilla litardierei (assembly GCA_030789695.1). Lineage (NCBI taxonomy): Eukaryota > Viridiplantae > Streptophyta > Magnoliopsida > Asparagales > Asparagaceae > Scilla > Scilla litardierei. Next base: position 231,588,230 of record CM061141.1, on the reverse strand, counting down.
AGGCCCGTAGCTATTTTTGGGAAGACCCATACCTCTTCAAGATATGCAAAGACAGTGTTATTCGGAGGTATGTTTCTAAGGAGGAGGCAACGTCTATCGTTTTGCATTGCCACAGTATGCCATGCGGGGGACATCATGCCGCCTCTAAGACAACCGCTAAGATTTTGCAGAGCGGATTCTTCTGGCCAACAATGTTTAGAGACACCCACAACTTTGTAAAGGGGTGCGATAGATGCCAACGGACCGGGAATATTTCAAAACGCAATGAGATGCCAATGAGGCCCATCCAAGAAATTGAGCTTTTTTATTGTTGGGGAGTGGACTTCATGGGACCATTTCCGTCGAGCAATGGTAACAAATACATCTTATTGGCCGTTGACTATGTCTCCAAATGGGTGGAAGCAATCGCTACCCCTACCAATGATGCAAGGGTCGTCTCCAAGTTCTTCAAGCAGAATATCTTCCCACGCTTCGGAGTGCCTCGTACTTTGATAAGCGACGGGGGGAGCCATTTCATAGAAAACAAGTTTGAAGCCATGCTGAAGAAGTACGGAGTAAACCATAGATTTGTTATGGCGTATCACCCCCAGACTAGCGGCCAAGTGGAGGTCTCAAATAGAGAGATCAAGAAAATTCTTGAGAAGACCGTGGATCGATCTAGAAAGGATTGGTCAATGAAGTTAAACGATGCTCTATGGGCATATCGCACGGCCTTTCGCACTCCCATCGGCACCACACCGTTCCGACTTGTTTACGGGAAAGCTTGCCACTTGCCGGTAGAGTTGGAACACCGCGCATATTGGGCCATTAAGACCCTCAATTATGATTATAAGAGTGCGACGGTGAGGCGACTCTTGGACATCAACGAGCTTGATGAGATAAGAAGAGACGCCTACGAGAGCTCAAGAATTTACAAAGAAAGGACCAAGATTCTCCACGATGCACGCATAACCGTTACAGACTTCAAAGTAGGAGACAAGGTCTTGCTATATAATTCTCGGCTCCGATTATTTCCCGGTAAGTTGAGGTCACGTTGGTCCGGACCTTTCACCATCAAGCACATACAACCAGGAGGGGCTTTTGAGTTGGAAAGCAAAGACAGAGCCACATTCAAAGTAAATGGTCAGAGGCTCAAGCATTACTCCGAGGGAGTCCCAATGGGAGAAACCAATAGAATATATCTGCTTAAGGGACGGCCGGATGATCTTTCATACCTCCTTGACGAGGTCATTAAGAAGGCGATCCCCGATTCCATTGGCGCTCTATTCAAGGAAGATTTTGAGGAAGGCCCGGATTTGGACCAAGAAGAAAAGATGGAGCATTCACCCGACCCCTCCATGGAAATTGATGAAGGCGACGCTGATGTCGCAAGGATTCGAGAGCTCTGCAAGCTCTCAAAACTGAAGTCCCCAAAGAAAGCTCCGCCGATGCGGAAATCGGTGTCACCGGTGAAGCCGAGGACCGTAGCAATCACTAGCTTGGGGGAGCCACCCCCCAACACTACCCGAGATGAGAGATCACCGAGGGAGAACACACCGCCGCAACATCCGAATCCAAGCGTTCTTCCCAGAAAATTTGACGGGTGCATTTCATATGCACCCAATATCCCGCGTTAAATTGAAAATCAAAGGGGGTCGAGCTCAAGACCTTAAACGAGCGCTTGTCGGGAGGCAACCCGACGGTTATCGCTTTATTTTTACTTTTTCCTTATTTTTGTTTTAGAAATTATTAGTGTTTTGGGTCGTTTGCCTAAAAATTTCGTGATAACGGGTCCTATTTTTCCTTGGTAGGAGAGGAGAACGTGGTACCTATCATTAGGAGGATGAATAAGGCGACGAGGAGCGCTCCAGGAATGTGCTCGATGCTTAGGAGGAAGATGAAATCGACTGGAGGAAGAAAAACAGAGATTAGAGCCCAAACGAAGCCAAACAGCAGAAAACAGGGTTCACTCGGCCGAGTATACTAGTCACTCGGCCGAGTACATAAGTTCGTCCGCCCGAGCGGCACACGAACGAGGGAAGTCTGATGTACCCAACTCTGTGTTTCTTTTCTTGATTTCAGTATAATTGCCACTCGGCTGAGTATATATCTTCACTCGGCCGAGTGAAACTGATACACTCCTAGGGCGAGTATTGCCGAGTAGCTTGAGCCACTCGGCCGAATGGACTTTTTCCACTCGGCCGAGGGTGGCAAGGCCACTCGGTCGAGTCGTAAGCGGGGAGGAATTTTTCAAAATATTTCCGTTACGATCACTCGGCCGAGCGACTTAGTCACTTGGCTGAGTCGTAACTTTTCCTATATAAAGGGGAGCGGGTCGGCGCATTTTTCGAAACAAGAAAAAACCCAAAACGCGCGACCGCTCGTATCCCTCGCCCGCTGTCACACCCCACTCGCCCGACCGCCCGCCTCGCCGCTGTGCTCGGCCACCCATCTCCGGCCGAGGCCGCCGCACCCTCGCCCGAGTCGCCGCCGACGATCCCACCGCCGGCCGAGCTCCGGTAACGCTATTTCGCCCTATTTTCTCCTGTTTTGCGTATTTTTCGACGATCCATGTGTTTTACAAGCCCCTAAACCAAATTAAATTCGATTTCTATCTATTATACCCCTAACCCCCCATACGTTTTGAATATTACTCGCTGATATCTTCGTTTGATGTGCAGGGTATATTGGGGAGCTTAGGGGAGCCTAGGGGAGCTTCTGGGGAGTGTTTTTGGCTTCGTGGAGGTGGCGTCTTTGCACGCATCCACTTCTTTGCTCTCGCGGCGTGTCACGGTATATTCGTTCCACTCATTTGCGCACGCCGCATTTATTACGCTTTTGGTGAGCACCCGGGGGCCTCATGCCGCCCCGAACACGGCCACGCACTAGGAGAGCTTCCGCCAAGCAGAAGCGGCCGGATGAGCCCGGCCCCTCCCACGAGGTGGAGGACTCTCCTCCGCCTACACCACCACACCCCGTTCACCCCGCACAGCCTGCAGACCCCGCACACCCCACACAGCCTGCAGGGCCTGTTCACCCCGCACAGCCACAGCCTGCAGGGCCTGTTCACCCCGTACAGCCACAGCCTGAAGTCCACGTTCACCCCGCATAGCCACAGCCTGCAGACCCACTGCCACCACCGGCTCCACTTGTCGGGCCGCTGGGGATTACGTTCCGAGACGACGCACACCGCGTCGTTTTTGAGCGCATTTCCCAGCGCTCGATTGTACCCTCCAGGTTCGCACACCTTGCAGACCTAGGACACCTGGGGGGACTTGAGGGGATGCTCACGTTGTATGACAATGTGGGCTGGCGAGATTTTTTCCAAGTGTCGGCGGACACCTTTGTCCGTCCGACAGTTGAGGTTCTTAGTTCTATTGCCCAGACCGACGAGGGATGCTCGTTCAGGTTTATGGACCGGGAGTGCCAGGTCACTCTCGGTATGATGAGAGCATTCTTTTCGTGGCCCGATGTCCCTGGGGCCGACCGTGGTTATGCCCCCACTCACATTCCCCCACCTTCCTTCGATTCACACGCTTTCTGGGCCTGGATCACGGGTTTACCAGCTGCCTTTGACCCTAGTAGGGCCAAGGCCTCGGCCATCGTCCATCCCTACCTCCGCATAGCTCAGCGCCTTATGGAGACTACCTTTTTGGCGAGGTATAAGCTTGGGACGATGTCCACGCCAGAGCTTTATATGCTCTATGCGATGACGCGTCCCAGAGTTCTAGCTAGGGAGAGTGACGACTTGGTCCCCACGTCGTGATTGATATCACGAGCTGGTTTTTGGACCGTATCATCGTATCGGTGGGCGCTCGCTCACCGATATGTTGCGGCGGTCTGATCACCCTGCTCACCCTGATGACCGGCGAGGACCTACCTACCGACCTGCGACGAGCACCGGGCCCCACTTCACTGTCCATAGACGTCATGGCCCAGATGAAGATGCTTCGTCCGCACGGTCAGCGGCACTGGGTTTAGTTGCACGGTCCCTACGGTGCTGATTACATGATCCTTCCGAGCCCAGCTCGGACACAGATAGCACCAGCACAGGTGGACTGGCTTCCGGTGATGGATCTCCTGATCCCCGTCGCCTACGTGCTTGAGGCCGAGGAGGCTGAGCAGGCTGGGTAGGCCCACGCTGCACACGCTGCGCCCGTTGACCCCGTGGCCCCTCAGCCTGTCCATGTACTTTCTGCCGCTCCTGACACTTCTGTCCCCACTTCTGCCAGTGTCAGGAGCACACTTGCTGAGCCCACCACCACCCCTGCCACCACCACTCCCACCATAGCTGGCCCTCTGTACGTTGAGCCCCTTTGCTCTGCATTACCCGAGCACCCACCTACCTTTGTTGAGAGTGGAGAGCCTTCTTTCGCTGCGGTCGTGGAGACCATGGCCAGTACGATCTCCGCTGGGATTTCGTCTTTTGGACCCCACACCGCCTCCCCAACGGTTGTCACTTCTGTCCACACCGCAGCCGTACTTTCTGAGAGTGTCGTGACGTCTGTCCCCACTTCTGTGTCACTGGCCTCTTTTGCCGCCTTGTCTCCACTTTTATACTCCACTTCCGCTGTTGCTGCTTCCACCTCACGCCAGCCTGCGCCCTAGCCTCGCCCTGAGGCTAGGCCCACACTTGTGAGCACAGCACCCATCCTCCACATGCCTGTTGAGCCCATCACTTACGCCACCCGAGTCCGCCAGCCCCGTCCTGCACAGCACAGACAGGTGCGTCCCTTTGCACCACCTCCCCCCGACACTGTACTTCAGAGCATTCATGCTCTCGAGGGGGCGGTGAGTGCCCTCAGAGGTGACCTCAGGACCATGTCTGCCACCGTCACCGCTATGGCCAGCCGCTTCGACCTACTTCCGGGCATTCACTATTGCCTCACTCAGATTCTCGAGCGGCTTCCTCGCGTACCCACACCCACCCAGCAGGTACCCACCCCCACTCCTACACACACCCAGCCTGCTTCCACACCCACACCCACACCCACCCAGCAGACTGTTCCCCACCCACCACCACCTCCTCCTCCGCCTCAGGACAGAGACGGCGCAGCACCACCCTCCTAGGCACCCTTGATGCCATCGATCTTTTTTACCATCTTGCTGCCCGTCTCTGCTCGGTCCTGATGATTTTTGCACCCCCCCTCCCCTCACTGCTTTTGCGTTCACATTTTGTTCATATCTTTCTATATCATTTTTGGGAGAGAGGGAGAGATTTTTGGTGTCACACTTATATATCTGATTCACTCCTATATCTGCATGCATCATGTCAGCATCATATTTTTCATTTCGTTATTTTTATTTTCTTTCTCCTCATGCATGCATCCTCACCTTCCCCTCACATTAGACGTCTCTCGGTGTGCCACACTTCGCACATTGAGGACACTGTGCACTTTAGCTTGGGGGAGTGAGTTCTCACGTTCTTTTCGATTTACCACCTTTATTTTTAGTTTTTTCACGCCATTTTCCGCTTTCGAACTCACTTTCATCACTTTTTCTTTTTTTACCATGCATCACGTTTTTCTTATTTTCTTTGTGTGCCGCATTGTAAATAGTTTTATTTTTTCCTCTTTATCTTTATTTCTTTCATCTCAGGCTAGAGATGATTTTTCTGTGATGATGATGACGTGGAGTTAGCTTTCTCTATATGTATGATATATTTGTCATGTCTTAGATTTTATTTCCGATATCATATGCTATAATTTGCCTCGCATTTAGAGATAGTAACCCACACTTTTTCCGCATGATAATGGATGAAATTTTATTATTAGCTGAGTCTGAATATTCATATGTATGCTATCACAGAAAACACACCAAGATTCACGCATTGGATGCTTATATCTGGAGTACCGTTTTCTTTTCCTATATCACTTCTATTTGCATGATTTGTACACTTCACTTCAGGATGATTGAATGATGTTAGCTATGATAAATCTGGATTAGTATTGCTTTTTTGTGATCGAACCTGAGTAGATTAGATTACTCTGCTGAAGTTGTCATGCACGTCTTATAGAGTGAACTGAGAGACATATTTATTTCTTTCTCCACATATCTTGAACATTAATTCTCTTTTTTAAAATCATTGGTGAATCTCCCCTTAGCGATTCTAATATTTGGCATTTCCCCCGTTATTAAATTCCTAGCTCCAAATTTCCCAAAACCAAAAAAAAAGAAAAAGAAAAATTCTTGTATATCCTTATTTCTCTTTGATTTGGGATCATTGTGTATATATTCTATTTCAAAAAAAAGAGAGATTTGAGAAAAAAAAGAAAAGAAAAGAGAAAAGAATCTCAATAAACGATCCCATCTCACGTTCTCTCTTTCTTCCCTCTTTTTGTTTTTATTTTTATTGCTTTTGGAGCTTCATAAAAATGGTGATGTAAATATTGTTTTTATGCCACCACGCTTATAGCTAAGCATGGGGGAGAGAATCCAATGATGTGTGAGAGAGTGACTACTTGACGGTGCATGACAACCTAGGCTACGTAATATTCTATACTCGATGAGATTGTTTTAGCTTCACGAAATCCAGAAATCTATGCCTAGCACTCATTTCATGAAATCCACGCTTTTCTATTCTTTCTATTCTATTGCGTGATATTCTTATACTCCTCATAGAAAGCATTCAATTGAAAAGTGTGTGATCTGCGATATTGTATACCGCTTTAGATGATTCAGACGATGTTAATCTTAGAATTATTCCGTTTTTCATGCTATATCAATATTCTTGGGTTTTCTATTTCTATTTGCGCCATTATACAATGATATCGAAATAAAAGTCTTTGACACGTGTTTTACATTCGGTGCATGCTATATGAGTAAGCAAAACCCATGTCCTGAGAAAAATGATCTAGCAGCTTCCCTCTTCGCTTTCTTCTTTCTTCTTCGTTTTTCGTTTTCTGTTTTTCCATCGTTTTCATTTTCTGGATCCACCAGGTTTGCCTTTTACTTATCTTCCTCGAGGTCGAGTAAGAGGTAAGTTTGGGGGATTTTGATCACTCCGTATTTTACACCTTTTTCCGCATGTTTGCATGCCACTTAGATCGCTCAAATCATGTTTTTCATGATTTATCGACGATATTGCGATACTTTTCACGATTTGTTGTTTTTGTCGTATTTCAGGAGATTTGGAGCGATTTGGAGTGATTCCGAGATACACCTACTCCGGAGTGTCACCGACTACTTCCCCGAGGGGTATTTTGCTATTGGAGAGGAGCGGAAGAAGAAAGAACGTCGTAGGAGCGACGAGGAGGCAAAAACACTCAGAATGGGCATTTTCAGTGTCTCACTCGGCCGAGTGAAGGAGTCACTCGGCCGACCAGCGAGACCCCGCTCAGCCGGCCAGATCGGACACGCTCCAAGTGTGCACTCGGCCGAGCATTAGAAGCCACATCGGCCGAGTGACGAAACCCCGTCCGCCCGAGTGGCACTCAGACGACGCCCATCAAAAACTCCCAACTTACTGTTTTTCGTCAGTCTGAGCAGCAGAAGACCCACTCGGCCGAGTGGCAATTGCCGACCGCCCGAGTGAAGATGAGCCCATCGGCCGAGTGACGACAACTCACTCGGCCGAGTGACCCCCCGAAGTGAAGACCCCCAAGACCCCGGACTTACTGGAAATTCTCAGGGTCTCTTACTCGGCCGAGCGACTTTTGTCACTCGGCCGAGTGAGCCGAGCACCTGTAGCGGAAAACGCGATTTTGAAGAGGCGCATGGGAATTTTGGTCACGTTTTTTGGGCAGTTTTGGGGGGTATTTAACCCCTAATTCTAACCTAGGTTAGAGAGCTTTTCCTTACTTTTTGGCAGCCTTTTTAGATTAAACTTTTTAGGTTTTGATTCTTGTGATTGGAGAGGAGAGAAAAGGTTTATTTTGTTGGATTCTTGAAGAACTACATTGGTTTGTCTCCCTCTTCATTAAAAATCTTATTTTTATTGCTTATTTGAATATTGCTATGAATTCTATCGCTATTTGACCGGCGCCCCCGCGATCTGCGGTATGGGCGCGGTGTCGGTTTACCGCAAGTGCACGGTTAGTGTAGGGTGCGGGAATATCGAACTCAGGGAGTCGAGGTTGTGCTTGGGTCAGGTAGGACCTAAATCACCCTGGGGGGCGAGCTAGCCCGAATCGGTAAATGGTTGTCACGGAAAGAAATAAAGGGTATGAACAACAAGAAAGAAAACACGGGACTTTGGTTTCCAACCCGACGAGAGACTCTCGCCGATACGGCCTACGGGTATGGATAGCGATCAGAATTAGGGTCTAATGGTGAGACGTTGCCTCTGAAAGTGGTACCGGCATCCCATGGGCCCGATACTCCGGTCGGTGCCCAGGATGATACACCGGACTTCCCGGATTCGATCAGTGGGCACTCCCGTGTCCATTAACACTGATCGATCCCGGGAGCACTAAGCCCGCAACGATAACTCCCAACGTCTCATCCTGCCGCTCCCGCGTGCTAGGATTCGACGTCTACGCTATGGGCGTGAGCTATGGCTAGGGAGTCAACCGCCGAGTTTATTCCCCCTTGGCCCAACGGTCAAAGGCGGTCTTTTTCCCGCCGATGACAATGAAACACCCCGCGTAACCGTTAGATTCCTAATCCCTATCGATTTCCTAACCCTATGGACGCATCGGGAAGAGCCCCCGAAGGGGTTTCCACCAAAATCCCAGATTTGGGAACTACTCACAAAAATCCATGAAAAAGCGATCTAAATAAAAATTAACCGTTGGAATCATAATCAGACGATTGGAATTCGGAAGTAATAGAGTAATTAAGACAATACTAAAATTTGAGAAAGATCTGAAAACTTACAAAAGAGTAACAATTACAGCCGTCACAAAGTGAGAAAACAGTAAAAAACTCGCAGCCCCCGTTTCTGGAACCCTAGGGGTTCTATTTATAGACTCTCGCATCAACCGATCGGTTGACAAGTCAACCGATCGGTTGATCCGTTACAAAATAATAACAGAAAACGGCGAGCTTTCACCCGATCACATGAACCGGTCGGGTGAGTTCTTGAGTGACCGGTTGGATCTTGGAGCCGTCGGGTGAAGCGATCGGTTTTTGTGCCCGTGTCTTCAGCTCTTCATCTTCAGCTACAGATGAACCGATCGGGTGAGAGTCACCCGATCGGTTGGCATTTTGCTCGAGAAAACAGAGAACAGGCCCCCGCTGAACCGGTCTGCGAACCGGTCGGGTGACTTCCATGTGAGCTCCGGCTGAGACTGGGTGGTGCACGCGTGCATCACCCGATCGGTTGGAGATGACCAACCGACTGGGTGAGGGGCTGAAAGATGAATTCTTCGACGTTTGACCCCCTGGATCACGCGTGACTTCTCCCGTTGCTCCGGGGACTTGAGATATCATCGTTAAACGTCCCTTACGTGGCCAACATCCTGCAAACATGGATAAACAAAGAAAAGTGAAAGAAAACGAGAAAATACAAGAAAACGAATAAAAGACGGCGGAAAACACGGGGAAACACAAAAGAAAACGTGCGTGAATATATGAAATATAAACGCACGTCACTATTTCAATTGATTATTCTTTCGTTTGTGATATGATTTGTGAGTAGTCTTAACGTCTTAGGGCGTGGGGATGAACCCTACGAGCCCAATTTCCGATTTGTGATGATTTGGTAGAACTATTGCTAGAATTGCTATTAGGGTTAGTTTGGGATCGATATATTACGGATAGCTAGGTGTTCATATCGATTGGGATTTGCAAGAGATTGGATCCCAATTCGATAGGAAACCCTAGAAATCCGAATTGGGTAGAAATTGAGTTTCCGAAGTATCGGTTTGCAAGAGATTGGGCCGATACTAGGATCCTCGGTTGCAATCCTATACCGATACCCGTTTGCAAGAGATTGGACGGGTAGGAACTATCCCAACCTATGTCGTAGCCCGAGTTTGCACGAGAGTGGGCTCGGGATGCGATTGAACAATGATGTTGATCCTAATGCTAGCTTGCCTAGGCTAGGGTTTGCAAGAGATTGGGCCTGAGCCTAGGTTAGCTATACACCGGCAACAGCGCGAGAGCGTGAGCTAGGTTTTACATTCAGTTGCAACTAGTTCATCCGAAATTCTACCCTAGCAATTGTGATACCAATGAATCACATTGACGAGATACGGTGAGTAGCGGGGATTCCCTATTCCCTAGGCGTCTTTATTTGATTTTATATCTTCATATTTTGTCTGACGATTGTGACAGCATCGCCGTAAGGCAAATTCCTACTTCTTCTGTCCCTATAGCCAGGTTGTTCGGAGAAGGCACTGTCATACGTCCTCCCTGTGTTCGATACCCGCTCGCCGCTACACCGTGCGCTTGCGGTAAAACTACACGGTCGCTCTTTTGGGTGTACGCCCGGAGCCGATCAGTGTCATTCCTAGAAAAATTGGAATTTTTATTTTTGAAAAATATGAATACACTCCATTATACCCCATGCCTTACTAGTACCATGTATCTATTTAAATACAACACATTATGTTTACTTAAACTATAATTAAAGATGTTTGAAAATAGATTTTTATATTATTATAATTTTTGTTTAAAACAAGGAAAAATCTCTAAAATACATGAGAAATGTACGCGTATAAATACGATTGAAATACATAGCCTAATACGACGTATATTAAGAACAAGGGGAGTTATATAGCGGCTCTTGTTAGGTCATTCAGTGAACTCATTCTCTAATGATCACATGTGTCTCGTCTCCGATTTTGCTAATCGAACGATCATGATATCATCGCTACCAACACTTGGTGAAGACAGATCACACAATAGTCTATCTGATGCATCGATGTCCTTTCTCGATGCATCTATGACTATGAACAGTTTTAAACTTATACTACTAACGGTCGACATACTTCTCCATAATCGAGATCCTCAGCTCGATACGTGTTCGACCACGCACTAAGTCTCAGGACCTTATCTAAGTTTAAAATGCAGACAAACATTATGATATACTCAGATATACATTACTAGATAGAATACTATCATTTTTAATAAGATGTCCCATTTATAAATAATTGGCCTCAAGCGCACACATTTCCCAACAGGCCCATGCAATAGGCCTCATCAATCGTTTCTCTTTTGTTTCCCACCTGTTCTGAGCATTATCAGTTAATTGGAACCATGCTACCGCCACACATCCTGCTTGGGGGATGCAGGCAGTGCTCAGATTATATTCAGTGCTTTGGGCCCATTCTTCAGCTTCCAGGGGGGCCTCCTTTCAAGAGAAAGTCTTCAGGTGCATTTCTCGAAATTTCTTGACTCCAGCATCACCTCGTGGAGCAAGTTGAGATTCACGTCGAAGCAGTTGGTGTTGAATCTCCAGCATTCCCTTATGACACACATGGTGTTGTTGTCGGTGACACCATTATCATTACGAGTGTTCGGTCGACCTGCCATGCTGTAAAACAAAATGCAATGAGAGTTAGGTGCGAAATTTACTCTAGCTAAACAACTTCTATATTAATGTCGTACAAACTATTCTTAAAGTATTCGCAGGACCTATGTGGCCACCACAGAAACCTGTCATGACTTGCTTCCCATTCTACCGGGAGCGAGAACGCGAGTAGGCCCATGGTGTGCTTAAACCAAGGAGGAGATTTTTTTACTTTCCTTTTCTTTTCTTATTCGGTTTAAACACACTAAGCGTATATGATTAAAACTGTAGGTTCATGTATGCTTACTTAAGAAACAACATAGATAACATTATTACAAATCAAAACATTTAGAAATATGTACAATTATATGCCTAGCATGGTCAAAACAACACCACATATGAATAACATTAATACAATTTAATAGCACTGACGCGAAGAAAATAATCGCCCTAGTCTTCAATAGGTTGGAACTCAACATAGTCCTCGAGCACTGGTTCGATCTCTACAACAGGGTCCTCAATAAACTTGCTCTCAAAACCTGACATGCATTTCATAAGACAATATAAAATGAAATGCCCATCAGCAAGGGTCGCTCGGCAAGTATTTCCCCATAATATGAAGGATGAGTATACATATAAAAGTGACATAAAATAAAAGTATAATATGAGCATGATGTGAGCATAATATGAGCATAGTACGTGCATGTCAAGTATGATATGTAAAGGCTGAAAATGATACTAGCTAGCAGTTAAAACATTTAATTGCATTTGCAACGTATGATAAAAATACTGCGTAAGATATTGACGGCAATACTATAAAAACTACATGTAATAGTGTCAAGTCCATATCTGAGGGCATAATATGTAACTAAAATGCACAATACCATCGGGAGCTCTCTGCGGCGCTACTTATCGACCCCTTCCCTTGGGCGACGGTGAAGTTGCTTTCCTCCACTTAGTGTGAGTGTGGATAATTCCTTAATGTGGATCCAATCACTCACATGCCCTCTATGTCAACTGGACTACCCTAACCCCACATGCTAAGTTAAGTGCTAGATCAATAGTACATGTTACATCGAGTGACAGTATGCATATCCGTATGGTTCCATAAGTCACAAGATCATTTTCGTACAGTTGTATCATAACAAATTCATATGGCCTAACCGCAAGGTCTTATAAGTTCATGCAATAATTCCATAAAATTTAATGACAAATGACATGTCGCCAATTCATAATATAACTGTTTTGCTATTTTTTAATCTGGCATTTACTATATGAAATGAATTCTAAAACATTTACATCTGAGCATATGAATACATCTAAGCAGAAGATAATTTTCTAAGGCTAACATGCATTTTTAATAATTATTCAGCAATTAATAAGCACTTTTCTGAATTTTAAATGACAAAAAATTAGTTTTTGAATTTAAAAATAGATTACTAAAAATGTTCAACGATTCATATATGTAAAACTACACTTCAGAACTGTATGCAGAATAATTCAAACTATTTCTCTTTACTAGCAGAATCACAGTCTATTTTTATATTGCTAAGTTGACATGAAATTTGATGGGAATAATTATTTAACTAAATTACAAGTAGCGTTGGATCTACTGGCACACCAAATACACTAGAGGGGATGAATAGTGTATATCACAACGAAATTGCAAATTTAAAAGTACCTAAAAATTGGAATTAAAATTGCGGAAGCAAATAGCACAATCCAGAAAATATCAAACAAAAACAAAGAGATTTATCCTGGTTCGGATCCTTGTGATCCTACGTCCAGTCCTCTACCCAGTAGAGATTTAATCCACTAAAACACTTGCTTCCTGTAAGCAATCAACATACAAAGATCTCAACACTCACCGTGTTGCAAAATTGTACAATCTCTTCAACAAGAGATTCACCAAATAAAGTAAAGAAAGAGTTTGAAACAATATCACATATAGTCTTGATAATGTAGGAATTATGACGCAAGGTTGGTGATGGATTCTCCAAGGTTCTGGATGAGAATTGATGGTAGAACACACTTGGAGAATGGACTTCTAATTGAGGAAGAATTTCTGCAAATGTTCCCCAAAGAAATCTGAAAACAACTCTTTTTCTAGTGAGAGAAAAAACACTTAAGCATGGGGGGAGAGAGAGAGAGAGTTAATTGTCTGTTTAGTCAGAGGTCTTGGGGGTCTATTTATAGGCGAAAAGGATAGTTTTTGAACGATAGACAACTGCCTAAATATTCAAAAAATTCTGAACTGTTTTTGTCAAATTGGTCGACCAATATGTGTTATTGGTCGACCAATATTTTTGCCAACTTTAAGTTTTGACTGTTGAAGCACTGTTTTGGGAAAAGACAGAAAACTGACAGCCAAAACTGCCATAAACTGACATAAACGGGCAAAAATATCGACGTTTGGGGTGGTTTGAGAAACTGATATAATCTATAAAACTGATTATTTAATCAAAAATCAGAATATTATAATTATTCTAAAAACTAACTGGTCTGCCAATCATCCTGATTGGTCGACCAAAAATTTGAAAAATCAAATTTTCGGAAATTCTAAGAAAATGATCCCAATGACTTAAGAATATTTCTGGAAAAATTTTGGAATTTTTTGAATTTCTGGAATTTGTGATTGGTCGACCAGAAGGGTGTTGGTCGACCAATTTGGTCTTTGACTCATTTTTTGAGGATGGACCCTAAACAACTAAGATAGATCATCATCAAGGCTTTCACATTCTAAGTATTTTGCAAGAAATAAAATGAAGATTACATCATGTATCATAAGTTATAAAAACATTTCGATAAGCTTCAACTTGAACTTGATGCTTCTTGCAAAGTGTAGTCTGATGATTATCTGATCTGAGTGGGTGTATAAAATCTACATAGATAAAGTTAGTATACATAAATAAATATTTGTATCATATCATCAAAACCTTATGAGGAGTTGTGAGTTTCCAACATTCTCCCCCCTTTTTTGATTTTACAAACATTTAATAATTTATTTAAAAATTGTTTATGACATGAAAAGAAAAGAAGCTCTCCCTAAATATTTGTTTCATATGCCATGTGAACATATACTTTAAATGCAAAAGTAAAGGATGAGAGCATCATTTTGAATGTATGTCATATCTTATAATAAGGATAATGGATATGAGAGCATCTTTTGTGAATGTCATCTTTTTAAATGAAAAAAGTAAATGAATGTCCTTTTAAACATGACACTATTTATTTTATTTTATTTTTATTATTCTCCCCTTGTCAAATTAGCCAAAAATGGGAATTTGAATGCATATTGGTCGACCAATGTGCGAAAGTTCCTGGGCCGAAATTCTGTCAATATTCTGGAGGAGGTGGTGGTTGATAGCGTGAGCCTGAGGGGAAATAAGACTCCCATTGTTCAAAGTAACTAACAATATTCGCTTGACTCTCTTGCTTGTGCTCCATGTTATCTCCCAAACGATCAAGACGTTCCTCAAATCCTCTTAAGTGGGTTTGAAGACCCTCATAACCGGTATTCATGTCGGTTCGGAGATTATTGAGGTGGTCTTGAATGGAGAGTCTTGGAGGAGGAGGAGTAGTAGTAGGAGCACGATTAGGATTGACGGTTGGTTTGCGTTGACGAGGTGGACGTGGTTGTTCTAAAGGAGAGACTTCATCTTGCTGTGGAGGATGTGGAAGTTCCATCCGTTGAATAACGGTGTGATCAATCTGTTGAGTGTTGTAGTAGGAAACTTCACGTTCTAGTGGGACACCAAAATGTAGGAGAATCATAGTGATCGTACTAGGAAGGAAAATGTGGCTAGAGATGGGCTTCGCGAAGATTTTCATGATAGGGATGGACCAATTAACCTTAATGCCACCCATGATGGCATAGAGGGTGCGAGAACGATCTTCGTTCACATAATTGAAGGATCCGACTTTGGGAATAAGGTTATAGATGATCGAATTTAAAAGTAGGCGAGGGATATGATTGAGTTATATGGCCTTCATTCCTATGCGGAAATTTGGACCAAGGCGAGCAAGAATTCGTGAATCGATGAGAGGGACTCCGAGACCCGAATTGTTGGCTTGTACAATCCCTAGACTTTCGGAAAGAGATTCCTAATCGAGGTGTATATTAACACATTTGACAACCGTATCAATAGTGATAAGATCATCATCACGGGTGACGATCATGTTGGCATAAAATTCTTTAACAAGAATTGAGAAATAGGGAGTGTCATCCCCCCAAAGTTGAAAAAGGTTGACATCTTGAAGGAAATGGATAATGAGATAGGTTTGAATGACATTGTCGTTGTAGTTGGTGTAGCACTCGGCATGAAATGGGGTGTTTGCCATGGCCGCCAATCGTTGACGACGAGTTGATAGAGATTGACGAGGATGAAGGAAGGAAGATGAAGCCATGAAAGGGTGTCTACGAATTATTTCTCTGAAAATGGTGGATTTACAGGAATATTGGCTAAGGGGTTTTCGCATGGTGAAGAAGGAAAGAAGAACACATGGTTTAAATAGGAAATTTGAGGGGGAATTTCGAATTTCAATTCCTTAAAACCGATTTAAAACCAATTAATAACGTATATTAACTCCTTGATTCAGTTGGAAAACGAATCATGGAGAGAAGGCACGGATTAGAACGGTCAAAAACTTCGAAAAACTGAAAAACTGGAAACTAGCGCATTTTGGCCGACCAATCTAACTAATTGGTCGGCCAATATGACTGGGTGTGATTTCCTGTGGATTTAGATGATGAATGAATAATGATCTTGACTGACTTTGACCAGTCAAAAGTTGATGTGGGAAGATGTAAGTGTACTTTGTGTAAGAGGAGTTGACTATTCAAAGTACTTGGTACTTTGGTGTAAGAGAAGTGGGTCCTTTCCAATGCACAAAGATTTAAAAATAGGAGGGAAAGTTTAAAAATGTGTCTTCATGTGTTTGAAAAAGAAGTGAAGACAAAAAATTAAATTTTTTTATAAAACCTTTTGAAAATAAAAATATTATATAATGAAAACTGTATATATAATTTTCTGGTTCGAATTGGTCGGCCAATTGGTCGGATTGGTCGACAAAAATACTAAATATAATTTGAAAAAATCCAGAAAAATTATATAACAAAAGTAATATATCATTAAGATATAATATATCATTAAAATTCAGATTCACTAAAAATACCTATTTCTCTCCTAAGTTTTAGAAACGTCTCTTCCTTAAGAGGTTTTGTAAGAATATCATCGATCTGATTTCTAGTGTCTATATATTTTAATATAATATCATTTTTGGACATGATCATCCAAGAAATAATGATGGATATCTATGTGTTTTGTATGTGCTTGGTGTACAGGATTTTTGGATAGATTAATAGCACTAGTATTGCCACACATAATAGGACATGTGTCACATTTAATGCCATAGTCTAAAGTAGTTTGTTTCATCCATAAAATCTTTGCACATGCTAAACCCGCGGCTATATATTCCGCTTCGGTGGTTGATAAAGAAACAGAATTTTGTTTCTTACTAAACTACGAAACTAAAGATTGACCTAGAAAGTGACAAGTTCCACTTGTACTTTTTCGATCAGATTTGCAACCAGCAAAATCTGTATCACTATATGAAATCATATCAAATGAATTTGATTTTGGATAAAATAAACCAAAAATTGAATGTATGTTTAACTTATCTAATAATTCTTTTGACAGCAGTTAATGTGATATCTTAGGATCAGATTGATATCTAGCACATATACATACAGAAAACATACTATCTGGTCTACTTGCAGTAAGATATAGTAAAGATCCGATCATACCTCGATATAGTCTTTGATCAATATTCTTACCATTTAAATCCTTGTCAAGAGTTAATAATGTACCCATTGGAGTACGTTTCTCTGCAGAATTCTCTAGTCCAAATCTGTTGATGAGTTCCTTTGTATATTTACTTTGGTGTATAAATATACCTTCCTTCATTTTTTTGATTTAAAGTCTGAGGAAGTATGTCAATTCACCCTTGCGACTCATCTCAAATTCATTCTGCATTTCCTTAGAAAATTCTTGACAAAGAGAATCATTAGTAGAACCAAAAATTATATCATCAACATATATTTGTATAATGATAACATCAGAATCTATATGTTTAGCAAATAAGGTAGAATCTATCTTTCCAATAGAATATCCAGATTTTAACAGAAAGTTCTTTAATCTTTCATACCAAGCACGTGGTGCTTATTTTAATCCTTATAATTATTTCTTCAATTTGAAAACATGATTTTCTAAACTTTCATGTTGAAATCCAGGTGGTTGTTCTACATAGACTTCTTCCTTTATTATACCATTTAGAAATGCGCTTTTAACATCCATTTGATATAATATAAAATCCTTAAAACATGCATATGCTAGTAAAGTTCTAATAGATTCTAATCTTGCAACAGGTGCATATGTTTCACCATAATATATACCTTCTTCTTGATTATATCCTTGTGCAACTAATCTAGCCTTATTTCTAACTACCTGACCAGATTCATCTAACTTATTCTTAAATACCCACTTAGTTCCTATAACAGGATGATCTAAAGGTCTTGGTACTAATTCACATACATCATTCCTCTTGAATTGATTAATTTCTTCCTGCATTGCTATTATCCATGAACTATCTTTACTGCTTCATTAACATTCTTTGGTTCGATGGATGATATAAATGCACAATGAGTCATTTGTTCAATTTGTGATTTAGTTCCAGCTCTATCAGAAATATCTCCAATAATCACATCATGTGGATGATTAGGAACTTCAACAAATGCTTTAGGAAGACTTGTATTATCAGAAATTGGTTCAGGAATGGAATTAGTAGAATCATTATCATCATTGTCATCTAACTTAGTGTTCTCTAATGAACTAGTGATGGGTATTGAATCATCTTCATCAATAGAAGTGATGTGTGTATAATTCTCATCAAAACTTACATGAAGAGATTCCTCAATACATAAGGTTCTTTTATTATAAATCATATATGCTTTACTACGTGTAGAATATCCTACAAAAATACCTTCATCAGATTTAGAATCAAACTTATCTAATTAATCCTTAGTATTTAGAATAAAGCATTTACAACCAAAAACTTTAAAATATGATACTTTAGGAATACGATCATAGAAAAGTTCAAAACATGTTTTATTAAGTTGTGATCTTACCAAAATTCTGTTCAATACATAACATGCAGTAGCAACAGCTTCTGCCCAAAAATATTTTGGTAAAGAACTATCACATAACATGGTTCTAGCACATTCTTGTAAAGTTCTATTTTTCCTTTCAACTACACCATTTTGTGGTGCGCTCTAGGAAATGAAAAATTATGTATTATGCCATGTTTATCACAAAATTTTGTAAATAATTCATTTTCAAATTCTCCACCATGATCACTACGAATAGTAATAATGGATGAAGATTTTAATTTTTGAATTCTTTTACAAAATATTGTAAATTCTTCAAATGCATCATTTTTATACTTCAAAAATAATACCCAAGTATATCTTGAATAATCATCAACAATCACAAATGCATATTTATTGCCATTTAAAGAAGCTATTCTAGAAGGACCAAATAAATCTAAATTTAAAAGTTCAAGTGGTCTTTTTGTAGAAATAACATCGTTTGATTTAAATGAAGATTTATGCATCTTACAGTGTTGACATGCATCACAAAATTGTGTGTGATTAAACGATATATTAGGCATTTCAGAAACTAACTTATGTTTTGAAATACGTGCCAAATGTTTAAAGTTAGTGTGTCCAAAACGTTTATGCCACAAAAGTGTATTTTCTGTAGATGCTAACAAACAATGATCATTTGAAACTATTTTCATGCATAATATGTACATATTATTCTTTCGATTACCTTGAAATAATATATTAGACGTATTAAAAGCATATATAACGCATGCATCCTTTTCGAAAATAATTTTAAAATCTTTATCACATAATTGAGAAATGGATAAGAGATCAAACCGTCAATGAGGAGCACGTTTTCGATGACTGGCTTAGTTGGATCACCAACTGTTCCAATGTCATTAACTTTACCTTTGTTGTTATCACCAAAAGTAACAGTGCCACCATCTTTGAATTGAATGGTTGATAGGAGTTTGATGTTCCCAGTCATGCGTTTGGAAAATCCATTATCAAGAATCCATCTTTCTTTTATATGTACCTGAAAGATAAACAATAAATATTGGTACCATTTTTATATGGGTCCTTTGGATTAGTCCTTAGGAAACCAAACCCAAGTGGAATTTGTTTTTTTTAATAATTAGAAGAAAGAATAACATTTTACATAAAGTTAGTAACATATACATCCTTATCATATAAGCACGAATCTTTAGGAACCCAAATAGTATGCATAATGGATTTCTTAGAATATGTAACAGAATTGGTCTTCTTTTGTAAATGAATAGTATTCGTTTGCAAAATATTTGAAGACTCAATTTTCTTTGCATTAATAAAAACATTCTTCTTCTTTTCCAAATTAATATTTTTACTAAAACTATTGCATTTGGAAGAATGATTATAGCCTAATCCTTGTCGATGATTAGCAGGATGTTGAACTTTAAGTAAATCATCGAGATTATTCTTTCCTTTATTAAACTTATTAATATTAGAAGACATATCATCATATTTTAACTTTAATGAGGACATATCTTTATCTAATAGAGAAATACGA
The DNA here is from genome assembly GCA_030789695.1 of Scilla litardierei. NCBI lineage: Eukaryota > Viridiplantae > Streptophyta > Magnoliopsida > Asparagales > Asparagaceae > Scilla > Scilla litardierei. The sequence goes on along the minus strand of CM061141.1, from coordinate 231,568,148 downwards.
GACAACATATTGTGATTCTCAGATTTGATAATCTCATTTTCATGACCTAATTTAGTATTATGAGAAGATAAAGATTCCTTATAATTTTTATGATTCTTCTCATTTTTAAGATTTTCTAATGATAATGATGAAGAAGATAATTCTTGATATGAAAGAACTAATGCCTTATGTTGAGAATTTAATCTCTTAAATCTAACGTATAAGTCATTAAAGGCTTCTAGTAGTTCTTCATTGTCTAAACTACTTACCTCATAATTACCTTGTGCCATAAAGCACATGTGAGCATTTTCTTCATTAGTATGTTCGTTGGTTTCTTCTTCTTCTTCAGATGATGAAGAATCCCAAGTGGCTGCCAATGCCTTCTTCCTTTTGTCAAACTTCTTATCTTTCCTGAAATTGTTAGATGTTCTCTCTTTTGGCTTAAGGAGTGGACAATCCTTTTTCATATGTCCAGGCCTGTTACACTTAAAACATAGAGAAGCATCAGTATTCTTAGATTTCAAATTATTGAACTTACCTCTTCGTAGAAACTTTTTGAAGTTTCTAGTAATTAATGCCACATCATCATCGTCCATTTCTAAATCATCGGTGTCTGATGATGCAGTGAAGGCAATCACTTTCTTCTTTGAGTCTCATTGTTCCTTGCGATCTTGGAGTTGAACTTCATAGGCCATCGGGTTACCAACGAGACTTTTAACCGTGAGAGTTGATAAGTCATTGGCTTTCACTATGGATGTGGTCTTCTTCTCCCATTCTGGTGTTAAGGAACGAATAATCTTCTTGACTTGTTCTGTTTGAGTATATGTCTTACCAAGAGCAATTAGAGAGTTTGTGATGTCAGTGAATCTAGCAACCATCTCTCCAATTGTCTCGTTGTCCTTCATTCTAAATAGTTCAAACCTGTGAACAAGAATAGAAATTTTAGTTTCCTTAATTTTACTAGTTCCTTCGTGTGTTACCTCGAGTGTATGCCAGATGTTAAAAGCTGATTTGGCCTGGGAGACACGATTGAATTCATTCCTGTCTATGGCGTAGAATAGTGCATTCATCGCTTTTGAGTTGTGAATTACAACAGATTTGTCAATAGCTGTCCATTGGACATAAGGAGTTGTAGGCTTCACGTATTGAGTTTCCAACATGTTCCAAAGTTCATAGTCGATGCTTTGAAGATAGATTGTCATCCTTGTCTCTCAATAGGAGTAGTTGGAACCGTTGAATAGTGGAGGCCGTGTAGTAGAGTGCCCTTCTGGAAATTGTGATGAAGATGTTGAATTGCTCGTCGGATAGGTGTAGGCCATCTTAACCATGCTCTGATACCAAATGTTGGATCTCCTGGCACACCAAATACACTAGATGGGGGGTGAATAGTATATATCACGATGAAATTGCAAATTTAAAAGTAACTAAAAATTGTAATTAAAATGCGGAAGTAAATAACACTGACGTGAGTTTATATTTTATATATTCACGCACGTCTTCTTCGTGATTTTTCGCTGTTTTCCGTTGTTTCATATTCGTTCTTTTGTGTTTTTTGTATCTTTTCACTTTCTCCGTGTTTTTGTGCAAATGCAGGAGTTTCCAGTGTTGGTGACATATAAAGCAGATATCATGAGCCCCCGAAGCAACGAAAGGTGTCACGCGTGATCCCGAGGGCCAAACGTTGAAGAATATCAGATTTCAGCCATCAACCGATCGGTTGGATAGAGCCAACCGATCGGTTGGTGCACGCGTATCCGACCCGGACAGGAGCAGAAGTGAAGAGCAGCTCACCCGATCGGTTCAGTGATCGGGGGAACCCGACAAAACTCTCTGTCTTTTTGGATCATAATTCAACCGATCAGGTGACATCTCACCCGATCGGTTCATCTCAAGCCGAAAATCCCCAATTCACGACCCGGTGACGCCAACCGATCGGCTCAGTAATCGGTTGATGCATCTGAAGCCCGAAGGCCAAAGCGATTGTCAGCTCACCTGATCGGTTGATGCTTCAACCGATCAAGTGGCCGCATTTTCTATATATAGTGACCTAGGATTTTCCAGACAGGACGCCCCATTGTATTTTCTGTCTTTTTGGGACTTTTGACGGCTGCAATTTTATTTAGTCTTGTAAGTGTTCTGATCATTCTATAACTTTGATATATTGTTCTTAATACTATTTGCTTCTATTTTCTATTGTTTGATTATGATTTCAATGGTTGAATTTGATTGTGATGCTATTTTCGCCATGAATTATGAGTAGTTCCCCAATCTGGGATTTTGGTGGAAACCCCTTCGTGGGTTCTCCCTAGAACGACCATAGGATTAGGATTTCGATAGGATTTAGGAATTTAGATGGTTACGTGTGGCATTTTATTTTCGTTGGTAGGAGAAAGACCGCCTCTGACCGTCGGGCCAAGGGGAAATAAAACTGGCGTTTGATCCCCTAGCCACAGCTCACACCCCTAGCGTAGACATTGAATCCTAGCGCGTGGGAACGATGGGATGAAATGTTGGGAGTCATCGTTGCGAGCTTAGTGCTCCCGGAGTTGGTCGGTGTTAATGGACATGGGAATGCCCACCGTCCGAACCCGGGTAGACCTAGCGTATCATGGGCATCGACCGGAATATCGGGCTCATAGGACGCTAGGTATCACTCTTAGAGGCAACGTCTCACCACTAAACCCTAAAATCCAATCGTAATCATATACGTCGGTCGTAATAGAGAGGGCACATGATAGAGTGGAAACCAAAGTCCTAGGTTCCCTTTTATATCTTACAACCTTCATATTTCTATTTTGTGACAACCTACCGACTGATCGGGCTAGCTCACACATCGGGTGAACCGGTTCCTTCTTGACAACAAGCACAACACACGCCTCCCTGAGTTCGACCCCCAAGCCACACTACAACATCATGCACTTGCGGTTACAAATATTTAAATCTGGTATCCCCGATCCCATTGCATATATTGCCAAATCTAGGGGACGTCAAGCTTTATGGCGCCGTTACCAGGGAGGAAACGTGCTTGTTTATTTTAGGACCTTGTGAACCCTAGAGACTAGTTCACATCCTCACCACGCGATAATTTTCGCATTCTACTCTTTTATTTTTATTTTTTATTCTTTATTTTCTGTTTTTTTATCTGAAGCTATACCATACGCACTTCACGTGTGTTTCTTGATTTTTCATGCGCATGAATACAAGAATTCTCGACGACTTGATTCATATAGATCCTGAGATAAACTCTGCCGTGAGGCGTCTGAACGCAGAGAGGAGAAGAAGGGAAGAAGCTAAAACCATGGGAGAAAATACCACTCCACAGAAGTCCCTGCTTGAATACTCGATGTCGTCCATCGGGTCCACGTCTAGCATCCAACCCCCGGCCATTACGGCCGGTAGTTTTGAACTAAAGCCGTCATTGGTGACGTGGATCCAACAGGATCAATTTTCAGGGGCACCAGTGGGGAGCCCGATTGAGCATCTGGACTCATTTTTGGAGAAGTGCGACACCTTCAGAATCAACGGTGTGTCGACTGAAGCAATCCGGCTCAGGCTGTTCCCATTCTCTCTGAGGGATAAAGCCAAACAATGGCTAAAGGGAAAGGACCCCAATACCTTCACAACTTGGGAGAAGTTGTCCAAAGCTTTCCTGAACAAGTTCTTTCCCCCGGGAAAGACGATGAAGCTGAGGAGCGAGATCTCCTCCTTCTCCCAAGACAGCCACGAATCCTTGCATGAGACATGGATGAGATATAAGGAGATGCAATGGAGATGCCCTCACCATGAGCTACCCAAATGGCAGATTATAAATTTATCTACAATGGGTTGAGGGATGATCTGAAATCTTCGATGGATGCCGCGGCTGGAGGGTCCTTTATGTCAAGAAACGAGGAAGATGCCAGAAGCATTCTAGAGAACATGGCATCTAATAATGAAAGGTGGTGCAATGAGCGTGCCACGCCCAGATCTGGATGGATGCACCAAGTGGAAGTGGTCGACAAATTATCTAGAAAATTTGATTTGCTATCTACCCAGATCTCGGCATTTATGGTGGGAGCTGGAAGTGCCAACACCCAGCAAGTAGCAACAGTGGAAGCTGAAGTCCTGGGAGACTTCGATGGTGGTGATATCTTACCACCGGTGGATTAGGCGAGCGCTCTTTTCTATAACCTGACGGGTAATGCGCCCTATCCACCGAGGACTAGCTCAAATCCGACGTATTCTCCCAATAACCGGAACCACCCGAACCTGAGCTACAGGACAACATACCAGCAGCCCCAGCAACCTCAGCAACAATTGTATCAGCCACCTCGACAGCAGCAGCAGTTGTACCAGCAGCAACAACAGCCCCAGCAGATGTACCAGCAATACCCCCCGAGGAACCAGCAGCCCCCACCACAGCAGCAACCATATAACCAACAACGGGTAATCTCTCCTGTCGAGAGTCTCTTGACCCAATATATAACAAACCAGGAGAAGATTAACCTGCAGCTGCAGATGTGACAAAAGACCCTGACCGATCAAGTAACCCAGATGGGGTTACAAGTGGCAAATCTTCAGAGGGCACAGATCCAATTACCGGGTCAGCCAGAAGTCAATCCTAGGGGGCCAAATCAAACATTGGCGTTGACGCATGACCATGCAAATGTGTCTATGATAGTATTGAGAAGCAGCACACTAATTCTGACTAGGGAAGCCGCTAAAGAACCCGAAGCTCCAGTGGTCGATGTGAGACCAAAGCTAAAAGCAAATGACGATGGAGCTTCGTCATCAAAGATCATGACTCCGGAGGGAGTTTCAGAGAAAGAAAAGAAGAAGAATGAAGAGGGTGACTCGAGAGTCTTCAAGCCCGTTGTGCCATTTCCTCACAGACTTGCCAAGGCAAAGATAGATGAGAAATACGGTAAGTTCTTTGATATGGTTAAAGACTTGAGTTTGCAGATCCCCTTCCTAGAGGCTATAGAGACTATCCCTTCTTATGCTAAATTTCTGAAGGATTTGGTGACGAAGGGTACAAGGAAAGAAAAAGTCGTTCTGATAGCGGAGTGCAGCGCTCTGATTCAACGAGCAAACTCGCCAAAACTCAAGGACCCAGGGAGCTTCTCCATCCCATGCTCGATAGGAGAGGTGAAGATCAATTGGGCGCTCGTCGATTTGGGTGCGAGCGTGAGTCTGATGCCTCTGTCATTATACAAGAGGATAAGAATAGGTGACCTTGAACCCACAGGGATGACGCTGCAACTTGCAGACAGATCGGTGAAGTACCCAGTGGGGGTTGTGGACGACCTACCGGTGAACGTCAGCGGCGTACACGTGCCTGTGGATTTTGTAGTCATAGACATGCCGGAAGAAAACCACACCCCGATTATCCTCGGGAGGCCCTTCATGGCGACCGCTGGCGTACTTATTGATGTGAAGAAGGGGAAGCTGTCCCTAAATGTGGGCGACCAAAAAGTCGAGTTCGATTTGGGATGGTCAATGAAGCATCCACAGGAGGATCAATATTGCAATGTGCTGGAGGCTGAAGAAGAAAGAATCGTTGAAGCTGGAGCATGGGAGATTCTCTCGAGGAACCCCCCCTGATAGCTTGGGGGGCCTTGAGCAGCACGTCGTGTTGAAAGAAGAAGAAATAGCTGGAGAGGTGTGTGTCTCACAAACGACTCCTCACGGATTCAAGAAAGTTGCTCCGACGAGGAGCAAGGGAAAAGAGCCCATGGGGCTCACTGCTGAGGAAGTCCGGATCCTACGAAAAGTGGTGGTTGACGCCAACGTGAGGGAGAAGCCCCCGGACACCACCAGCGGGAGGATCGTTGAGAGCATCTACATGTCTCCTCTATCACCAACAAAGGCCGATGCTCCAAAAGCTGAAAATATGTCGATCATTGGGCATCACCAGCACCAACCCCCTGAAGATCACATGCCAGGAGTCGAGCAAACGACTCTAAAAAACAGCGCTTCCTGGGAGGCAACCCATGTTCTAAACCTTCGTCGTTCTTTTTAGGATTAGTTTTCTTATTTTTGGTGAATAAATTCAGCAATGGGGGTTTTCGTCGGGAGAATTAGATGAATTTTTGTCTTTATGCAGGAAATTGCCCTCAACCGATTGGGTGATGCATCAACCGATCGGTTGAGCCGTATCTGAAGATGGCTGTTTCAGGACAACAGCCAACCGATCGGGTGGCACATGCGGCTGACCGGGTGGCAGATCGGGTGACAACGACAGAACTCTCGGGAAATTTTAGGATTAAATCAACCGATCAGTTGAGCTGAAGCGGTGATCGGGTGGAAGACTGGGTGAAGTCGACAGTACTCTCGGGAAATTTGTGAAGCGGCCAACTGATCGGGTGAAAACTCACCCGATCGGTTCGCCTGTAGCTGCCTTCCAACAAAAATTTTCGAAAACTAACCCAACCGATCGGGTGAGATCTCACCCAATCGGTTCACCTATTCCTATAAATAACCCCCCTCACCCGATTTCATTTCTCTCACCCGAACTCTCTCTTCTTCTGTCGTTTCGTCTTCATCTCCCTCAAATGGCCATCTGTCTCACTCCCATCACTCCTAAATCCACTCCCCACTTCCTCCATCTCTCCCTCACCATCAATCACCTCCCATCCACCACATTAATCCCCAAATTTTGCCCAAACCCTAACCCTAACCCCCCATTTCAAAAAAATCACTTCTTGTTGGATCGAAAAGCCGCGGCTTCACAACTCTCTCCATTGCCGCGTGTGGGGTCCTTTGCAAGCAAAGAATCACTTCGATATTGGGTAAACTCGTTCATAAGCTTAGCTTTTTTACTGTACCAAAGTATTTGCATTTTGCTCAATTTGTCGTTTGATAGTGTGCATTCATATAGAATCTTGCATTCCCATCACATCGCCGCACTATCATGGCCTAAGACAAAGACAAGGGTAAGGGAATCATGCGGGAAGAGGACCCGTCTCGCAAGAGACACAAATCTACACGTCCACCACGTGAACGTGCTCCTCCTCCTCCTCCTACCAAACCCCCACCCCAACCCATCATTCCTCCCGAGGACCCACTGATGGGACTACAGGTATACCGTTTCTTGAGTCTTGATCATAAATATTTTTATAATAGACTCAACCAACGGTCCCACCTAGCCACTAAGTTTGCTCATTGTCAAACCCTGATCGATCTCGGAGTTTTCTCCGGTGTCGAGTCTTTATTTGCAAACCTAGGTTGGCTGAGCGTTTTAAACGCCCATGCCCAATCATACCCCGCCCTCACACTCGAATTCCTCTCGTCCCTCAAAATTGCGGCAGTGTCCATTATCGATTTCCGCATCCGAAACCGAAACATCCGCACCCAAGTGAACACAATCAACAACATCTTCGGTTTCCCCATTCTAGGCGACGATGTCCATCCCTATGAATATCATCGCGACTTCAATGTCGATTATTTTTGGGGTCGCCTCACCCTCCATGACCGATATCCTCGAGGCAAGGCCAAGGCCTCCTCCATCATCCACCCAGTATTTCGTCTAGCCCACCGCATCTTATCAAGCACATTTTTTCCCCGGGATGAGTCAGGGACCGTGACCATCACTGACCTTTTTATCCTTTGGGTTATGACCTTTGATTTCATTCGGGGTGGTGACAGGATAGCTTTTGAGGCCCCTCGCGTACCCATTAATGGCGGTGCGTGGCTAATTCAAAAACTCCTTGATATTAGCCGCGCCGGTAAGGGCAAGTATTGCTGCGGGGGCCTCATTACCATCATTGATTCACATCCCACGTTCAATATCGTTATCCTCTGAGATTTGCCACGTGCCGCAGGATCTACATATCTAGATCTTGATGTCCTGCGGTGCACCCATATGATCAAGCCTCGAGGCGACGGTCGGTTTGCCTTTTACTACGGCCACCCCCTTGCTCCTTACACCATTCTGCCCAACCCTGGCCGTATGTCTATACATCTTGAGGCATATTGGACGTTCCCTCCTGACCCAGAGTTTTTAGGGGGGTTACATCTTCAGTTTCATATCCCTGACGCACCACGACCACCGTCCCCTGCCGCCCACTTAGGTGAGCAGGATATCCATGTGTCCAGAGGAGACCCCGGGGCTGGCCCTAGTGGTGCCACCCCGGCTTCTGTCCATGTTCCTTCTGAGGCACTCACTACGGCCCTCTTAGGCCTTGCCTCCGGTGCCGGGACGACCACTGCCGCCGGCACCTCTTCTGCTGTTCGTCGAGCCACCTCCGCTCGTCTCGCTCTAGAGACTGAGTTAGCTTCTCTGCACGCTGGCGCATCCACCTCTACCTCCTCAGACCCGTCCATTTCTTTCTTCTCACACCCACGTTTCCTCGCACTCGAGCGAAACGTGGCCGCCATTCTCCGCCATCTCACACACATCTACGGTCCTCCTCCACCTACTCCAGCGCCATCATCACCTCCATCACCCCCTTGGCGATCATCCCCTCCCACCACCACTGTTTCCATTCCCGCCACTACATCTCCACCCACGACCACTACCGTCGACCCCACAGATCCACCACCCTCCACTTCCATCACCGCATACATGCGCCGTAAGAAATTACCGGTGCGCTCGAGATCACTTCCCTCACCATCCTCTTCTATCGCCGTATCTCACCCATCCTCCACCGCATTGGTCGCCATATCCCTACCACTTACCATTGCCACCGACACTCCGCCCATTGTTCACACCACCACCGCACCCATCCATCCTCCATCTACACCCCTCTCTCCACTTCTCCACACACCCATCACATCTCCCGCCCACACCCCCCATCCTCTACCGAGGAGGATGAGGACACTTCCTCTCCTGCATTTTGACTTCTTCCTTTTTCTTTACCGATTTTCCCCCTAGCCCATTATTTCTGCATCGCATTGATCATATCATTTCGCTAGCATTGTCACGATCAGCTTGGCGGAAATCGATTTTTTGTGTGTGTATTGTCGTGTGATGTCATCGTTGTGTGCCTGTTTATATGTGTCGTTTGGATGTGTTTTTTCTATCTTTTATTTTGAGTGTTTCTTTTTCCTTATTTTTATTTTCCTATTTCGCTTGTGTGTTTTTCTTGTTTTTCATTATTTTTGTGTCGGTGCATACTCCCCCCCCATTTTCTTTGCCCTCCCGTTTTTACTAATATTGCATTGAGGGCAATGCAAGTTTCAGCTTGGGGGAGTCGCACTTTGTGCGTCAGTTGTGTCTTTTTCATCGTTTTTGAGTTGTTTTCATCGTGTTTTTCTTTTTCTTCTCATCTTTTTATTCTCTCTCTCCTAGAGATGACCCCACATGATGAATTGCCACGGAACTACACACACAGCTAGCATGGCTACGATGATCACTTTCACTAACCCTAGGAAGCCGAGTCCTATTGCATTTCATACTTCGTGGGTTCACTTTGCTTTTGTGTGAGTCGTGTGTCGTGACTAGATAGCAGTGTGCTTCTACTTTGTGATTTTGATTTATATACCTGTCCTTGGTTGACCCCTAGACTATCATGCTTCAATTTCGAATATGCGGTATTTACCTCTACTGTCTGCTTCTATATGCAAGTATATATATAGTATGCTTCAATTCGCATGTGCCGGGACTCTACCAATAGGACTAAGATAACCCATTGAGATTATGCTCTGATTTGCGAGAAAAAATTTCTTTTGCCCAAGTGTTTAGAATTCGAATTCTTTTTTGTTTTACTTGGTGCAAATCCCCTCGTCGTGTACCATTCTCCCACTTGGGAGAGCACACAAATATATAGCCCAAAAATCCAAAAATCCAAAAGAAAAAAAGAGAGAAACGAAAAATCCTAAAATAAAAGAAAAGAGAAAAGAAAAAAAAGTATTGAACAATTTAGATAGTGACACCGTCTGCTAGCTCACGACCACACTCACTCGCGCTTCACCGCGTGGGCCTACGACACATGTATGGACTCATATTCCTTGATTTAGTGATGTGTTTTATCACATGCTTGCTGAGTGTGGCGTGTTTGATTTTGTGGCTCTGACGGGCGATCTAGGATTTTGTTTTTTTCTTTTTGTTTCTTCCTTTCTATTTTTCCATCCGAGCTCCTACTCTCACTCGTCTTCCTCGAGGACAAGGAAGGGTTCAGCTTGGGGGATTTTGACGTGCGTTTATATTTTATATATTCACGCACGTCTTATTCGTGATTTTCCGCTGTTTTCCGTTGTTTCATATCCGTTCTTTTGTGTTTTTTGTATCTTTTCACTTTCTCCGTGTTTTTGTGCAAATGCAGGAGTTTCCAGCGTTGGGGACATATAAAGCAGATATCATGAGCCCCAGGAGCAACGGGAGGTGTCACGCGTGATCCCGAGGGCCAAACGTCGAAGAATATCAGATTTCAACCCTCAACCGATCGGTTGGACAGAGCCAACCGATCGGTTGGTGCACGCGTATCCGACTCGGATAGGAGCAGAAGTGAAGAGCAGCTCACCCGATCGGTTTAGTGATCGGGTGAACCCAACAGAACTCTCTGTCTTTTTGGAGCTTAATTCAATCGAACGGGTGACATCTCACCCGATCGGTTCATCAGAAGCCGAAAATCCCCAATTCACGACCCGCTGACGCCAACCACTCGGCTCAGCAACCGGTTGATGCATCTGAAGCCCGAAGGCCAAAGCGACTGTCAGCTCACCCGATCGGTTGATGCTTCAACCGATCGGGTGGCCGCATTTTCTATATATAGTGACCTAGGTTTTCCCAGACAGGACGCCCCATTGTATTTTCTGTCTTTTTGGGACTTTTGACGGCTGCAATTTTATTTAGTCTTGTAAGTGTTCTGATCATTCTATAACTTTGATATATTGTTCTTAATACTATTAGCTTCTCTTTTCTATTGTTTGATTATGATTTCAATGGTTGAATTTGATTGTGATGCTATTTTTGCCATGAATTGTGAGTAGTTCCCCAATCTGGGATTTTGGTGGAAACCCCTTCGTGGGTTCTCCCTAGAACGACCATATGATTAGGATTTCGATAGGATTTAGGAATTTAGATGGTTATGCATGGCGTTTTATTGTCATTGGCGGGAGAAAGACAGCCTCTGACCGTCGGGCCAAAGGGAAATAAAACTGGCGTTTGATCCCCTAGCCACAGCTCACACCCCTAGCGTAGACATTGAATCCTAGCACGTGGGAACGGTGGGATGAAATGTTGGGAGTCATCATTGCGAGCTTAGTGCTCCCAGAGTCGGTTGGTGTTAATGGACATAGGAATGCCCACCGTCCGGACCCGGGTAGACCTAGCGTATCATCCTGGGCATCGACTGGAATATCGGACCCATGGGAAGCTAGGTTTCACTCTTAGAGGGAACGTCTCACCACTAAACCCTAAAATCCAATCGTAATCCTATCCGTTGGTTGTAATAGAGAGGGCACAAGATAGGGTGGAAACCAAAGTCCTAGGTTCCCTTTTATATCTTACAACCTTTGTATTTCTATTTTGTGACAATCTATCGACTGATCGGGCTAGCTCACCCATCGGGTGAACCGGTTCCTTCTTGACCATACGCACAACAAACACCTCTCTGAGTTCGACCCCCAAGCCGCACTACAACACCGTGCGCTTGCAGTTACAAATATTTAAATCTGGTATCCCTGATCCCATTGCATATATTGCCAAATCTAGGGGACGTCAAACACAATCCAAAAAATTTCTAACGCAAACAGGGATATGTTGGAAACTCACAACTCCTCATATGGTTTTGATGGTATAAATATATTATCTTTGTACTAACTTTATTTATGCAAATGTTATAGCACAAATCAACTACGACAATCATCAAGTATATAAGTCGCAAGACGCATCCACTACATGACGAAGCTTATCGATGATATTTTGTATCTTGTAAATGAGATGTAATCTTTATTTTTTCTCTTGCATTTACTTAGAATGTAAAAGCCTTTATGATAATCTAACTTAGTCGTCTAGGGTCCGTCTTCAAAAAATCACATCAAAAATCCCATTAGTCGACCAATCCCAAATAATAGTCGATTAATTTTAATATTAAAATATTTCTATCCTAAAACTTCGTCAGACCTATTTTTAAGTCTCTAGAATCATTTTTCCACAAATTTCTAAACTTTCAAATTTCTAGTCTACCAACAGACCTTGTTAGTCTACCAGTCTATTTTCAAATCAGTTATTTTAAATGATTTATCCTTTAAATAAATATATTTTATTTCTGGAAGTTAGAACTGCCATAAACGGCTAGTTTTTGTCAGTTTATATCCGTTTACAGAAGTTTCTTTCCGGTTTTGGAAGTTACTTTCTGACAGGATACCTCAACAGCCAGAATCCTAGTCAGCAGTTCTAATTAGTCGCCCAGTCACTCATATTAGTCGACTAATAGGTAAACTTTCCCAGAATTTTTTGAAAATTTAGGTAGTTGTCCAACGTTCAAAAACTACCTTTTTGGACTATAAATAGACTCCTAGATCCCTGCCTAAAACACACGAAAATTCACTTTCTTTCTCTGTTCTTAAGTTTACTTTCTCTCTCTAGAAAGTAAGTGATTTTCAGATTTTCTTAGAGGAACCTCTGCAGAAATTTTTCCTCCATAGAAAGTCCAATCTTCAACTTTTTTCTACTGCAATTTCCATCTATAGAACCTTGGAGATTCAATCACCTTCCTTGTGCAATAATTCCATCAATTTTCAACGCTATAGGTGATATTGTTGCATACTCTTTCTTTATTTTATTTGGTGAATCTCTTGTTGAAGAGATTGTACAAGTTTGCAACATGGGGAGGGTTGGCATCTTTGTATGTTGATTACTTGCGGGGAGTAAGTGTTTTGGTGGATTGAAATCTCTACGGGGTAGAGGACTGGACGTAGGATCACATGGATCCGAACCAAGATAAAAATCTCTGTGTTTGCGTTTGAAATATTCTAGATTGTGTTCTTTTATTTCCGAACTCTTATTGCAATTTTTATTAACTTTTAATTTTGCAATATCTTCTTGATTTACACTATTCACACCCCTCTAGTGTATTTGGTGTGCCAGGAGATCAAACATTTGGTATCAAAGCCTCATGGTTAAGATGCCATACACCTATCTGATGAACACTTCAACGTCTTTATCACAAGTTCCAGAAGGGCACTCTACTACAAGGCCTCCAATATTCATTGGTTCCAACTACTCCTATTGGAAGACAAGGATGACGATCTATCTTCAAAGCATCGACTACGAACTTTGGAACATGTGGGAAACTCAATACGAGAAGCCTACAACTCCATATGCCCAATGGACCACTACTAACAAATCCGCTGCAACCCACAACTCTAAAGCAATGAATGCACTATTCTGCGCCATGGACAAGAATGAATTCAATCGTGTCTCCTAGGTCAAATCAGCATATGACATTTGGCATACACTCCAGGTAACACAAGAAGGAACTAATAAAGTTAAGGAAATTAAAATCTCTGTTCTTATTCACAGGTTTGAGTTATTTAGAATGAAGGAGAATGAACCAGTTGGAGAAATGATCTCTCGGTTCACTGACATTGTCAACTCCTTAATAGCTCTTGGCAAAACCTATACTCAAACAGAACAAGTAAGGAAGGTTCTTCGTGTCTTAACATTAAAATGGGAGAAGAAGACTACAGCCATAGAAGAAGCCAGTGACTTGTCAACTCTCACTGTTGAAAGCTTGGTTGGTAACCTGATGGCCTACGAAGTACAACTTCAAGATCGCAAAGAACAAGCAGATACAAAGAAGATTATGGCATTAAATGTAACACATGTCCTATTATGTGTGACAACACTAGTGCTATAAATTTATCCAAAAATCTGGTACATCATGCACGCACAAAACACTTAGATATACGTCATCACTTCTTGGATGATCATGTCAAAAAAGGTGACCTTATTTTTAAATATATAGATACTAAAAATCAAATAGCCGATATCCTTACTAAACCCCTTAAGGAAGAGACTTTTCTAAAACTTAGAAGGGAACTTGACATTATTAGTGAATCGACATTTTAACCATATATTATAATTATATATTATATTAGTATCATTTTATGGTTTTTATGGATTTTTCTGAATTTATTCATATTTTAATTAGTCGACCAATATTTGATACTAGTCGAATAATCCTCCAGAATTATTTATTATATTAATATAAATTGATGGGAAATTGAATCACACCCCTAAGTGGTTTTGATGATGAGCGAACCAAATGATGTTAGTGTACAAACTACACTATAACTCAAGTGTGCAGGTTGTGCGACGAACGATGACTTTATGCATACTCCGAAGAAGCTCAACCACACTGTCACGACCCGCTTCCCTAAAATGGAGGCGAGACGTGAAAAGGTCCGCACGAGAGTGGAGCTGTGAAGCCCCAAACCCGATAAGCGTCCACAATACATAAACAGGTCCCTGTAACCACAACAGAATAACAATAATAACACAAGGAGAGACTGAAATAAAATTCCACATCTCACAAATTGTCCAATATCAACAAAAGTCCAACATCCAGAAAAGCCACCAGGCTAAAAGAAAAGAGTCCAAGGCCCAGAACAAGGCCAACAAAAGAATACGACATAACAAAGTATAGGTGCTACGCACCGATAACAAACAACTGTTTAACAAAAGTAAAACACAACGAAGACACTAGGACTGGTCCCCAGTGTCCACGTACTCCCCGTCAAACACAAGCTCGGGCTCGGCGTCAGCGAACACTTCGTCCTCAACGAGGTACTCAGGCTCAGGATCTAACATGTGTCACCCAAAAGAGTAAAGGGGCACATGTCAGCAAGTCTAAAAAGACTTGGGCAAGGAAACTGAAAGTGAGGCATCTAGCAACCTAGCAGTTTAGTATGCATGACATGGCAGTTATAACATGAGTGCACAATTAAAACATGGCAAGACAATTTGTACAAGAGAACAATCATCGGGACAAGACAAGAGTAGCCAAGCTACTATCAATTCAATCAATTCACATTTTGTAGGTGTTTACGCCATTCGCTGAATGTCATAGCATTTCAGACCGATCGGCACTAAACACTACTCGGTAACCACACGATATGGAGCCTGGGGTCCCTGCACATTGAGCTCATCTAGTGAGCCTAGGGTTGCCCCGCACATTAAGCTCGCATTCTTAGTTCATAATTCAATACATCGAGCGTTGGGGTTTCCAACTCATTATGCTCGCTTCTGGTCACGAGCCAGGAACACAATTATGGCGTAGGGAACACCTAGCCGGAACACGCAATTCGGGCATTGGCTATCAACCAACACATGGCCCGCTTCTGGAACACGGGCCAGGAACACAACATTGTAGCGAAGCTACGCAATCACAGCAATACCTAAAGAATGCGAGGTCATGACAATTTATTTGCGTACCGTTAATTAAATTAAACGTGACAGGCGAAATGCAATGACATGAACATATTCGCGTACCGTTAATTGAAAGTAAACATGACATGGTAATTGTTCAACATGCTAAAAGTCGGAATTAGCTTCGTTGTCAAGCTAATTCCCCAATTTGCGCCTAGGCGAGTATCATTTTGTCGCCTAGCCTCTTTTACGCCTACAACAAGCAAATGGCCTAAAACATGGCCTAAACCCTAAGTGGCAAGTTTCACTTGCCTAGCACCGGGGATTGACGACCACTTCGTCACACGGATGCTATCTACGGGGGAAATCGCTGTTAAGGGGGAAACAACACCAAACACATGAAATTAATTAGGGTTTTCATAAAATTATAAATAGGCATTGAAAACAACGGTAGATCGATTTCTTACCGAGAGGAGGCGGAAGAAACACTCCGGGGAACCCTAGGATCAGATCTAGAAAAGATTGGAGAAGTTTGGGAAAACTAGGGTTTTGGGGGATTTTATGGGTTTTGGTGAGATTTGATGGAGATTTGGGGAAGATGAGGGGTAGATGGAGTGAATGGATGGATTGGATGATGGATTTAGGGCTTGGAATGAAGGAATGGAGCTTGGAGGAAGATGGGGGCTGAAGGGGGAAGTTTTTAGGGTTTTGGGTCGTGTTGGAGAAGAAGAAGTCGTTTGGGTTGGGTATAAATAGGTTAGGCTGGCGGCTGCCCAGAAATTAGGGTTTTAACACTGGTTAGTCGGTCAAAGAGCAACCACTGACCGACTAGTTTGGCAACTAGTCGGTCGGTCGACCAACGCAGACCGACTAAGTGTAAACAGTAACTTCTGTACAAAATTAGGATTTAGAATTAGTCGGTCCATGAACAAATACTGACCGACTAGTTTAGCATCTAGTCGGTCGATGAACGTTCTTAGACCGACTAAGAGTGAACAGTAACTGATACAAAAATAATATGATGAGTTAGTTGGTTCAAGAAGCATTGCTGACCGACTAGTTTGCAACCTAGTCGGTCAACCAACGTTCTTAGACCGACTAACGATAAACAGTAACTCCTGAGAAATTTAGAAAGCTAACTAGTCGGTCCAAGAAGGATTGCCGACCGACTGGATCGTCATCTAGTCGGTCGGTGCCCCTTCTTATACCGGCTAATGAGCACAGAAAAGTTCCGACCCGGAGCGCGGGGCCCCGTGATCGATTCCTAAGACTCCTAGGCTTGATCTAATAGTTAGATACGACCGTTATGAAGTCCGTCACGAGTGACACACTTCGAAATCGATGATCCTAAGGAAGAAACGAGAAATCACGACGAAACGATCGAAAATGAAAGCTACGGAGACGAAAACCACACACGAGGAGAAAATCCACCAAATCATATATTATAATATATAAAATCCAGATACACGAAAAGCAGTCGTTACATCCTCCCCAACTTAGGAAAAATTCCGTCCTCGGAATTCCCAAAAACTCACGAGTCCGGAAACAAAAGTGGGAAACGCCCTCGCATCTCATCCTCATTCTCCCAAGTAGACTCTCCAGGTGAACCGTGTCGCCACATCACCCTCACAAGATTGACAATCTTGTTCCGAAGCGATTTCTGACGCCTGTCCAGAATCCGCACTGGATGCTGGTCATACGTCAAATCGGGGCGAACGGTAATCTCCGAAAAATCCACCGCATGAGACGGGTCGCTAATGTATCGACGAAGCTGCGACACATGGAAAACATTGTGAACTCCTTCCAAAGATGGCGGCAAGGCCAAGCGATAAGCTACCTCGCCAACCCTCTCCAAAACGTCAAACGGTCCAATGTATCGCGGGCTCAACTTCCCACGCTTCCCGAAACGAATCACACCACGATTCGGGGAAATCTTCAAGAACACATGGTCGCCCGGCTGAAACTCCAAAGGACGACGTTTAGCATCCGCCCAATGCTTAAAACGGTCCTGAGCAATTCTCAACCTCTCCCGAATATTCCTGAAGATATCCACGGCCTCCACGATCATCTCAGGTCCCAACAACTCCCGATCACCAACGTCATCCCAACTCAATGGCGATCGACATTTCCTCCCATAAAGAGAGGCGAAAGGCGCCATGCCAATACTCGCCTGGAAGCTGTTGTTGTAAGAGAACTCCACCAAGTGTAGATGGTCCTCCCACGAACCCTTGAAATCCAACATGCACACCCTCAGCATGTCTTCCAAAATCTGAATCGTCCTCTCGGACTGGCCATCCGTCTGCGGATGGTACGCCGTGCTGAAACTCAGACGCGTACCCAAGCTCTTCTGTAAACTCTGCCAGAACTGAGATGTGAACATCGTGTCTCTGTCAGACACGATACTCACGGGGACTCCGTGAAGTCGCACAACCTCCTGCACGATTCACGTTACATCACTATCCCAACTAGGAAAAAGGAAATAAAACGGAAAGTAAAAGAATTTTACCTCCATATATCTCCTCGCTAGCGCCTCAGTGGAATGTCCCACTCGGAACGGAATAAAGTGCGCAGATTTGGTCAATCGATCTACGATCACCCAAATCGCGTCATTCTACTTCGGACTCCGAGGTAGTCCAGTCACGAAATCCATAGTGATGTGCTGCCATTTCCACTCCGGAATCGGAAGCGGTTGTAGCAACCCGGCCGTACGCTGATGCTCCGCCTTCACTTGCTGGCAAACCAAGCACTTGGCTACACTCCGAGCCACGCTCCTCTTCATACCATGCCACCAATAATTCAGACGAAGATCCTGGTACATCTTGGTGCCACCAGGATGCACAGAATACGGCGAACTGTGTGCCTCCACCATCAGCTCCCCTCTGATATCCCCAGCAGGCACACACAACCTGGCTCCAAACCTCAGCGAGCCATCCTCATGAATCAAAAAGTCAGTCCGCAGACCGGCTTCCACCTGCTCCCGAATCCTCACCAGCTTCGGATCCTCAGCCTGGCCAGCCTTAATCCGATCCACGATCGTCGACTGTACCTGCATGTACATCAACGACGAAGCCTCTCCAGGAAGAACAATCTCCACGCCAGACCCACAAAATTCCTGCTGCAATCTCCACTGCGAGGTCAAAATCATTATCGCTGGAAGCCTACTCAAAGCATCCAGAACCACATTCACCTTGCCAGGGTGAAACTGCAAATCAATATCATAATCCGCCATAAGTTCCAACCATCGACGCTGTCGCATGTTGAGCTCCTTCTGAGTGAAAATATACTTCAAGCTTTTGTGATCAGTGAAAATCTTCACTTTCTCACTCAGCAAGAAGTGCCTCCAAATCTTAAGAGCAAACACAACGGCAGCCAACTCCAAATCATGCGTCGGATAATTCTTCTCATGAACCTTAAGCTGACGAGACGCATACGCCACAACATGCCCGTGCTGATGCAACACACAACCGAGACCCTTGCCAGAAGCATCGCAAAAGATCTCAAATTCACCGCTGCGATCAGGCACAACCAGAATAGGGGCAGTCGTCAACCTCTCCTTCAGAACACCAAAAGCACTCTCACAATCACCCGACCAAACAAAAGCAACATCCTTCCGCGTCAACCTGGTCATCGGCTCAGCAATACGAGAAAAATCCTTAATGAATCGCCGATAGTAACCAGCAAGTCCAAGGAAACTCCGAATCTCAGATGCTGACGACGGAACAGGCCACTCCCTGATGGCCCGAATCTTCTCGGGATCCACAGAAATACCATCTCCAGTCACCACATGCCCGAGAAAAGCAACTCGATCCAGCCAAAACTCGCACTTCGAAAACTTAGCATACAACCGATGCTTCCTCAAAATCTCCAACACCGTCCTTAAGTGCGAGGCATGCTCTTCCTCCGACTTCAAATAGATCAGAATGTCGTCAATAAAGATAACGACAAACTTATCCAAAAATTCGTAGAAAATCAGGTTCATCAGATTCATGAAAACTGCGGGCGCGTTAGTTACGCCGAAAGGCATAACCACAAACTCATAGTGTCCATACTTCGTCCTGAACGCTGTCTTCGGAACATCTCCCTTCTTCACCTTCAACTGATGGTAACCACTCCTCAAATCCAATTTAGAAAACACACTCGAACCTCCCAGCTGATCAAAAATATCTTCGATGCGAGGCAACGGGTATTTATTCTTAATGGTTACCGCATTCAACTCCCGATAATCCACGCACATGCGACGCGAACCATCCTTCTTCTTAACCAACAACACCGGTGCTCCCCACGAAGACACGCTAGGATTAATATAACCCTTCTGCAAAAGCTCATCCAACTGCTTCCGCAACTCTTCCAACTCAGCAGGTGCCATACGATACGGCGCCTTCGAAACCGGCTGCGCACCTGGAACGAGATCAATAGAAAATTCCAGAGCCCGATCAGGCGGCAAACCAGACATCTCCTCGGGGAAGACATCGCCAAAATCACGCACCACAGCTGGCCACTCCAGCTCCATCTGCATAGCCACAGCCTCCACCGGCCTGGCCCGAAATCTGACAGGACCAAGCGAACTGCTACCACGACTGAACTCAAATACTGGATGTCCAGGAATCTCGAACACCACCTTCTTCCTCCTGCAGTCGATCGTAGCATAGAAGCTCGCAAGCCAGTCCATCCCAAGAACTGCATCATAGTTGATGATGTCGTGGACAATGAAATCAGCGAAAAGCTCATGTCCACAGACCACCAACGAGCAAGAATTGCAACCACGATGCACCGAGACCACACCATTCCCTGTAACGATATTCCAACTCTTGGGGAGAGGGGACGTCGACAAGGAATGCCTCTCCACGAAGCTCCGAGAAATAATGCACATCGATGCACCAGAGTCAAAGAGGACTCGTGCAGGAAATGTGCAAACCAAAATCACACCTAATCAAGCAATTAACAATCAAACCCTAATCTAGCAAACAACCACGTTCAAGCAAACAACATAATCTAACAATCAAAACCAGCTAGGAAAGTAACAGCTAGATTGAGGATTACCTGCGATAACCTCATCCACAGCCGCGCTCTCCGCAGCGGTCATCAGAAAAGCCTGCCTCCTCGGCGGAACAGCCTGCCAAAAAGCCTGCCTCTGCGGAACAAGAGCTGCTCCACGTCCAGCAGGAACAGACGCACGCAGCTGCAACGGCTGTGCTGCAACAGGTGCCCTCCGCAGCGGATCCGCATGCCGACAATCCTTCGCGACATGAGAAGCATCACCGCAAATCAAACACTGGCCCAGAAACTTCCGACACTGATCCTTGACGTGGCCAGGCTTGCTGCAGAAATGGCAAATCTTCGGAATAGGCCCTCCTGGCCTCTTAAACTGAGCAGACTGATTAGGCCTGAATCCAGGTCTAACCACAGCCCTCGCCTGTTCCACAGGCCTCTTCCCAGCTCCAACAACAGACCCCTTCCTCTGGTTCACGAGCAGCTCCTGCCTCTTGGCAGCGACCAGAACCTTCTGATAAGACTCCCGGTCAGAAGAGGTCACAAAACTCTGGAGCTCCGAAGCAAGCCCCTGCAGGAACCTCTGAGCTCTCTCCTCAGCGTCCTGCACCATCTTTGGTGCGAACCGACTCAGCCTCATGAACTCTTGGTGATATAGGTCCACCGACGAGTTCCCCTGCTTCAGATCGATAAAACGCTGCAGCATCTCTTCCCTGGCAGCCTTCGGGAAGAACTCACCATCAAATCTGGCCTTGAAGGTAGCCCAAGCTATCGGCTCCACCAACAACTTCTCTTCCGCATCCCACCAATTCCTGGCGTTATCCTTCAGCTGCCTCTTCGCCAAATCAACCCAACCAGCCGGGGTGATCTTGGCCATCTTCAGATTGTCCTCAATGTTCCGAATCCACTCATCGACAGCCAGAGGACCCTCAGAACCATCAAAATACGCGGGACCCAGCTCCCGAAATTGCTTCACTCCAGGCTCAGAGCTAGGGGCATCCGGAAGAGCCCGGGCAGCTCGAGCAGGTGGAGCATTCTGGACTTGCAGAAGCATGCCCTGCTGCACCTGCATCATCTAGAGCATCATCCGCATCATCTCACCGCTGGTGGGTTCCCGCTCAGGCTCCTCATCATGAGGGAGCGCACCACTACCCCCACCACGGGTGAAACGCCTTCCTGCCATCTAATGACACGGAAAACAAATCAGATTAGACTCATAGCTTATGACATCGGACGTCGAACTTAGTTTATTGGACATTCTAATATTATTATCGCTATTCCAAAAATCGCAGTTACAGAAGGACCTGCATGGGCCACCAATAAAACCTGTCACGACCCGCTTCCCTAAAATGGAGGCGAGACGTGAAAAGGTCCGCACGAGAGTGGAGCTGTGAAGCCCCAAACCCGATAAGCGTCCACAATACATAAACAGGTCCCTGTAACCACAACAGAATAACAATAATAACACAAGGAGAGACTGAAATAAAATTCCACATCTCACAAATTGTCCAATATCAACAAAAGTCCAACATCCAGAAAAGCCACCAGGCTAAAAGAAAAGAGTCCAAGGCCCAGAACAAGGCCAACAAAAGAATACGACATAACAAAGTATAGGTGCTACGCACCGATAACAAACAACTGTTTAACAAAAGTAAAACACAACGAAGACACTAGGACTGGTCCCCAGTGTCCACGTACTCCCCGTCAAACACAAGCTCGGGCTCGGCGTCAGCGAACACCTCGTCCTCAATGAGGTACTCAGGCTCAGGATCTAACATGTGTCACCCAAAAGAGTAAAGGGGCACATGTCAGCAAGTCTAAAAAGACTTGGGCAAGGAAACTGAAAGTGAGGCATCTAGCAACCTAGCAGTTTAGTATGCATGACATGGCAGTTATAACATGAGTGCACAATTAAAACATGGCAAGACAATTTGTACAAGAGAACAATCATCGGGACAAGACAAGAGTAGCCAAGCTACTATCAATTCAATCAATTCACATTTTGTAGGTGTTTACGCCATTCGCTGAATGTCATAGCATTTCAGACCGATCGGCACTAAACACTACTCGGTAACCACACGATATGGAGCCTGGGGTCCCTGCACATTGAGCTCATCTAGTGAGCCTAGGGTTGCCCCGCACATTGAGCTCGCATTCTTAGTTCATAATTCAATACATCGAGCGTTAGGGTTTCCAACTCATTATGCTCGCTTCTGGTCACGAGCCAGGAACACAATTATGGCGTAGGGAACACCTAGCCGGAACACGCAATTCGGGCATTGGCTATCAACCAACACATGGCCCGCTTCTGGAACACGGGCCAGGAACACAACATTGTAGCGAAGCTACACAATCACAGCAATACCTAAAGAATGCGAGGTCATGACAATTTATTTACGTACCGTTAATTAAATTAAACGCGACAGGCGAAATGCAATGACATGAACATATTCGCGTACCGTTAATTGAAAGTAAGCATGACATGGTAATTGTGCAAATGCTAAAAGTCGGAATTAGCTTCGTTGTCAAGCTAATTCCCCAATTTGCGCCTAGGCGAGTATCATTTCGTCGCCTAGCCTCTTTTACGCCTACAACAAGCAAATGGCCTAAAACATGGCCTAAACCCTAAGTGGCAAGTTTCACTTGCCTAGCACCGGGGATTGACGACCACTTCGTCACACGGATGCTATCTACGGGGGAAATCGCTGTTAAGGGGGAAACAACACCAAACACATGAAATTAATTAGGGTTTTCATAAAATTATAAATAGGCATTAAAAACAACGGTAGATCGATTTCTTACCGAGAGGAGGCGGAAGAAACACTCTGGGGAACCCTAGGATCAGATCTAGAAAAGATTGGAGAAGTTTGGGAAAACTAGGGTTTTGGGGGATTTTATGGGTTTTGGTGAGATTTGATGGAGATTTAGGGAAGATGAGGGGTAGATGGAGTGAATGGATGGATTGGATGATGGATTTAGGGCTTGGAATGAAGGAATGGAGCTTGGAGGAAGATGGGGGCTGAAGGGGGAAGTTTTTAGGGTTTTGGGTCGTGTTGGAGAAGAAGAAGTCGTTTGGGTTGGGTATAAATAGGTTAGGCTGGCGGCTGCCCAGAAATTAGGGTTTTAACACTGGTTAGTCGGTCAAAGAGCAACCACTGACCGACTAGTTTGGCAACTAGTCGGTCGGTCGACCAACGCAGACCGACTAAGTGTAAACAGTAACTTCTGTACAAAATTAGGATTTAGAATTAGTCGGTCCATGAACAAATACTGACCGACTAGTTTAGCATCTAGTCGGTCGATGAACGTTCTTAGACCGACTAAGAGTGAACAGTAACTGATACAAAAATAATATGATGAGTTAGTCGGTTCAAGAAGCATTGCTGACCGACTAGTTTGCAACCTAGTCGGTCAACTAACGTTCTTAGACCGACTAACGATAAACAGTAACTCCTGAGAAATTTAGAAAGCTAACTAGTCGGTCCAAGAAGGATTGCCGACCGACTGGATCGTCATCTAGTCGGTCGGTGCCCCTTCTTATACCGGCTAATGAGCACAGAAAAGTTCCGACACGGAGCGCGGGGCCCCGTGATCGATTCCTAAGACTCCTAGGCTTGATCTAATAGTTAGATACGACCGTTATGAAGTCCGTCACGAGTGACAAACTTCGAAATCGATGATCCTAAGGAAGAAATGAGAAATCACGACGAAACGATCGAAAATGAAAGCTACGGAGACGAAAACCACACACGAGGAGAAAATCCACCAAATCATATATTATAATATATAAAATCCAGATACACGAAAAACAGTCGTTACACACACAGGAGACGAAGACAAATTTGCTAGTTCTACATCAAGCACAAGATGAAGCTCGTGCTCCAGCTTAATGAAGAAGGAACTCAAATTCAGGAGTACCGGATCAGCTTCCCGAATGTCTTAGTATAGTGTGTGAGTTCTTAGGATTATGTTAAATCCAAAGTAGATATCGCACACAAACACACAAATGATTTCGAAAACAAAATGTTTTAAATGTTTTAAATATCTTTTTAACTCTTGAGAGCAATAAGCTAGTCAATCTATTATTAGTAGTCAACCTCCAATACACCCAGGAGCTGATTACATCTCTCAACTAGCTGATTTTCAGAGAAAACTGCTCTGGAAGTCGACTACCAAAGGAGGGAGTCGACTACCAGCTAGAAGCAGAATTTCTGCTGAAATTCGCTGGGAGTCGACTACCACCCTGAGAGAGTCGACTACCAGCTGTCATTTTTCAACGACTCAGCTTCATGATTTCCCTCAATTTCCATATCTGTTTGAGCTGAAAGTCAAATCGTTTGAAATTCAAATTCTTCTCTTGAAACCTATAAATAGACCCCTTGAGATCATTTCTAAAGACAATCATACTCTCTATTCTCTATTGTGTTAAAATTCTAAAGATCTCTTGTTCTATTTGCTCTCATCGTTATAGCCAACTCTGTTTTAATCTCTGATTCTAATCTCATTCTGAAGTTATTATTTTTTAGGTCTAATTTTTGTTTGGCTATTTTTTAAAGTCGTTTTTAAAATCCTTGTTCTTAAATTTCTATTCTTAAAGGATTTTTGAAAACCAAACAATCTAAGATCACAAAGAATCTTATATTTTTGTTTGATCTTAAGATCGATTTGAATTCTTTTTAGCCATGTAACACATTTGTTATATTTACTTTGGCTATAGAATTCTGGGTGTAATCCAAACTCCACTAATTTTTGTGGTGAGTTGGAAACTTGTTTTTATTTGCGGATTCCCTTTGTTGTAAGGGACGAGAAAATCCTAGATAGGTCTAGGTGGTTGGAAATCTTGGTCAAGGCTAGGTGTTTGGAAAATCCTAACGAGTGAAGTTAGGTACTTGTATTGCTAAGGCAATAGTGGAAAATCTCTTACCGGATTGGTCGGGGACTGGACGCACCCAAGTTGTGGGGAACCAGGATAAAAATCTGTGTCTTTGCGTTTGCATTTTTCTGTGATTGTATATCTTTGTTCAAGAATTTTTATCTGCTAACAATTATATCTTTGTAAACAGTTGTTTATATTATTACAAAGTTAACTCTTTTATTTTGCTGTGCAAAAAGATCTAATTGTGTATTTAGATCATTTGTTTGTAATCTTATCATTATATTATCTCATCTTTCCGCAGAGTTTGCACCTAAAACTCTCTGCGAGTCGACTACCACCTTGAGGGAGTCGACTACATGCTGTGAGATCACTCTGTTAACATTCTTTATAAGATTACCTTGTTGATTAAGAACCACACATAGATCACTCTACTTGGTTTCTTAGGCAACATTAGAAGGTTTTTAATTATGCTAATCAACGAATGAAAAAGTTTAATATTTGCACAACACTATTCAACCCCCCTTCTAGTGTTGTTTGCCATCCACATCATCCAACAAAAATATCTACCATTCATAAAATTATATATATATATTCTTTTTAATTTGGTCAAAACCGAATTTCTTAATTCAAAATTTTAAATGATGCATTTCTCTCTCTTAAAGTACTTTCCAAGTACTCGGACATGACCTCTCCCGTACCGCTTCTTACACTTTAGGTACAAAGGTACTTACACATGGTCAACCTTCTTACATAATTTCCTTCCTAATGCAATAACCACTCAGTCCTCTCCTTTGACCGAAAAATTAATTTATAATTTATTTGAATTATTTCTCTTTCTTTCCAAACCGCTCAGAATTTACCCCATACTAGTCGACCAATATCCAATCCTAGTCGACTAATCGTTGTAGACAGCCGAAGAACAGCAATTTCTGAACGTTGTTTTGCGCGATTTCTTGCTAGATTTCCATCTCAAAAACGTTTCAGAAGTTCCCAAAATGTCTTAGGAGTTATTAGGAAGTTTTTAATTCGGTTTCTTAATTCAAATTTCGAATTTCCCACTCAAATTATCTATTTAAACACCATGGGTATTTCTTCTTCACCATAAAAAGGCCCAAAGCACAATATAGACGAAACTCTTTTCTTTTCAGCAAAAGATCTCATAAGGTCTCTGTTGGAGCACTTCATCTCTCTGTAATGTCTCCTTATTCAAATCCCCGTTCATCTCGTCGATCCACACCGGCCGAAGATGCACGTGCCAAATATGCTGCCATGGAATTCACTCCATTCTATCCCGAACAATCAATTGATTTTAGTGATCCTACAATCCAAAACTTCAATCTCCGCCATCTTCTTCATAATGACTCTCTCTTCCACCTTTGGTGTGAAGATATTCCCTATTATCCTCTCCTTGTAAAACAATTTTACTCTAATATGGTTGTTTATCAAGAAGGCGGAAACATCTATTTTGACACAAAAGTTCAAGGTGTAGATATGCATCTCACCTTTGGCACTCTTACCGAATGTCTTAGCTTCCCTCGATTAAATGATCAAAGTCTCGGATTTCCCATGAATCAGCAACCCACTCTTGACTTCATTAGTCCAAATTTTCAACCTTCCAGTATGCTTGCCATGAACTTACATCAAACTCCTTGCCTTCTCCTAAAGATCATAACTTACAACCTACTTCCAACATCTTTACATTACATTGATGATACTCGCCTCCGCGTTCTCTCTGCCATCATGCATGGCATAAAAGTTGACTGGTCTGTATCTTTCATGTTAGCCTTAGTAAAACCCGTTTCAAACAACATCTTTCTACCTTGTACAATCACTCGTATTCTTCAACATTTCGAAATTCCTCTTGACGATGAAGTGGCCATTTATAATCCACTATGCTTTGATCATTCCTTCTTGATTCGTATGGAACTTCATCCACTTCCACATGTTGAAGAAGATCAACCTATCACATCACCACCTCGTCGTCGCACGGTTACATTGACTCCTCATGTTCATTCTCAACCATCTCGGTCCTCCCTTCAAGAACAAATTGATCATCTTCAAGATGATATGCATATCAGTCTCGTGGGAGACCAGCACAGTTACGTGGTTTTGAGACTAGTCTTGCGCAAATTCGGCATGACATAAATATGGACTTTACCAATATGCCAGGCACTCAAGCACAAATTCTAAGCCTCTTGGAACAATGGGCTCCTTACTATCCCTCCACATCACACCGCGCTCCTAGGCCTCCTCCTCCGTATTAGGCCTCGAACGTTTCAGTTTCTGGTCGACCAAGAAGATCAGCTGGCCGACTAGTAGTCTTTGTTTTTTTTCCTTTTTTATGGTTATCATGTTTGCTTTATGTTGTTGTATGTTTGCTTGCTTAAGTTTTTAGCTTTCCCTATGACATGTAAGCATCCTCATATACTGTTGTAATTTATTATTGTGTTTCAAATTTGCCTCCAAAAAGTGTCTCCTCTGTTTTTTTTTATATCCGAAATTTTCTGCAGTTAGTCGACCAGCATATACTATTAGTCGACTAATCCACTAAAATGGCATGTTTCCCCATTTTTGATAATTTCCAAGGGGGAGACTTAATCTAATAATTATGCTAATATTAAGGGGGAGATATAATATTCAGGGGGAGATATACTACATAAGAAATATACATCATGCACTAATATTATATATTTCTAATTTTCACATTTCATGTTAATATTCATGTTCATGTTAACATTATATATGGTTATGCAAATTGCAAGTTTCATATATTGTTTAAAAGCCATATATTAAGGTTGATCAATAACATCTTTTTAGTACTACTAACATTTTTTGCAATAACATCATTTTATAATACTATATTCAAATGTTTGTAAAATCATCAAAAAGGGGGAGAATGTTGGAAACTCACAACTCCTCATATGGTTTTGATGATACAAACATATTATCTTTGTATTAACTTTATCTATGCAAGTGTTATAGTACAAATCAACTAAGACAATCATCAAGTATACAAGTTGCAAGAAGCATCCACTACAAGACGAAGCTTATCGATGATATTTTGTATCTTGTAAATGCGATGTAATCTTTATTTTTTCTCTTGCATTTACTTAGAATGTAAAAGCCTTGATGATAATCTATCTTAGTCGTCAAGGGCCCTCTTCAAAAAATAACATCAAAAATCCCATTAGTCGACCAATCCCTAATAATATTCGACTAATTTTAATATTATAATATTTCTGTCCTGAAACTTCGTCAGACCCATTTTTAAGTCTCTAGAATCATTTTTCCACAAATTTCTAAAATTTCATATTTCTAGTCGACCAACAGACCTTGTTAGTCTACCAGTCTAGTTTCAAATCAGTTATTTTACATGATTTATCATTTAAATAAATATATTTTATTTCTGGAAGTTAGAACTGCCATAAACGTCTAGTTTTTGTCAGTTTATATCCATTTAAAGAAGTTTCTTTCTGTTTTTGGAAGTTACTCTCTGAAAGGACACCTCAACAGCCAGAATCCTAGTCAGCAGTTCTAATTAGTCGACCAACTCATATTAGTCGACTAATAGAAAAACTTTCCCAGAATTTTTTGAAATTTTAGGCAGTTGTCCAACGTTTAAAAACTACCTTTTGCACTATAAATAGACCCCCAGACCCCTGCCTAAAACACACGAAAATTCACTTTCTTTCCCTTTTCTTAAGTTTGCTTTCTCTCTATAGAAAGTAAGTGATTTTCAGCTTTTCTTAGAGGAACCTCTGCAGAAATTTTTCCTCCATAGAAAGTCCAATCTTCAAGTTTGTTCTACTACAAGTTCCATCCAGAACCTTGGAGATTCAATCACCTTCCTTGCGCAATAATTCCATCAATTATCAAGGTTATTTGTGATATTGTTTCACACTCTTCCTTTATTTATTTCGTGAATCTCTTGTTGAAGAGGTCGTACAAGTTTGCAACATGGGGAGTGTTGGCATCTTTTTATGTTGATTACTTGCGAGGAGCAAGTGTTTTAGTGGATTCAAATCTCTACGTGGTAGAGGACTGGACGTAGGATCACAAGGATCCAAACAGGATAAAAATCTCGGTGTTTGCGTTTGAAATATTCTGGATTGTGTTCTTTTATTTCCACACTCTTATTGCAATTTTTATTAACTTTTAATTTTGCAAGATCGTCGTGATTTACACTATTCAAATCTCTACGGGGTAGAGGACTGGACGTATGATCACAAGGATCCGAACTAGGATAAAAATCTCGGTGTTTACGTTTGAAATATTCTGGATTGTGTTCTTTTATTTCCACACTCTTATTGCAATTTTTATTAACTTTTAATTTTGCAAGATCGTCGTGATTTACACTATTCACCCCCCTCTAGTGTATTTGGTGTGCCAGGAGATCCAATAGGAGATTTATCCTGGTTCGGATCCTTGTAATCCTATGCCATGTCCTCTACCCCGTAGAAAATTCAATCTACTAAAACACTGGCTCCCTGAAAGCAATCAACATACAAAGATGCCAACACTCCACGTGTTGCAAAATTGTACAATCTCTTCAACAAGAGATTCACCAAATAAAGTAAAGAAAGAGTTTGAAACAATATCACATATAGCCTTGATAATGTAGGAATTATGACGCAAGGTTGGTGATGGATTCTCCAAGGTTCTGGATGAGAATTGATGGTAGAACACACTTGGAGAATGGACTTCTAATTGAGGAAGAATTTGTGCAGAGGTTTCCCTAAGAAATCTGAAAACAACTCTCTTTCTAGTGAGAGAGAGAACATTTAAGCTTAGGAGAGAGATGGAGAGAGAGTGTGTGTGTGTGTGTTAATTCGTCTATTAAGGTAGAGGTCTTGGTGTCTATTTATAGACCAAAAGGATAGTGTTTGAACGTTGGACAACTGCATAAATTTTCAAAAAATTCTGAACTGTTTTTGTCTTATTGGTCGACTAATATGGGTCATTGGTCGACAAATATTTTTGCTAAATTTAGGGTTTGACTATTGAAGCACTATTTCGGGAAAAGACAAAAAACTGACAGCCAAAACTGCCATAAACTGACGTAAACGGGCAAAATAATGGCCATTTGGGGTAGTTTGAGAAACTGATATAATCATTTATAAAAACTGATTATTTAATCAAAAATCAGAATATTATAATTATTCCGAAAACTGACTGTTCTGCCAATCATCCTGATTGGTCGACCAAAAATTTGAAAAATCAAATTTTGGTAAATCCTCAAAAAATGATCTTAATGACTTAAGAATAGTTCTGGGAAAATTTTGGAATTTTCTGAATTTCTGGAATTGTGATTGGTCGACCAAAACGGGGTATTGGTCGACCAATTTGGTCTTTGACTCGTTTTTTAAGGATGGACCCTAAACGACTAGGATAGATCATCATCAAGGCTTTCATATTCTAAGTATTTTGCAAGAAAGAAAATGAAGATTACATCATGTATCATAAGTTATAAAAATTTGTCGATAAGCTTCAACTTGAACTTGATGCTTCTTGCAAAGTGTAGTCTGATGACTATCTGATCTGAGTGGGTCTATAAAATCTACATATATAAAGTTAGTATACATATATAAATGTATGTATCATATCATCAAAAGCTTATGAGGAGTTGTGAGTTTTCAACAATTAGCAATAAAGTTTAAAAATCTATTACAGTATAAATACTTGCCAGAAAATTATGAGACATGCGTCCATGCACTCCTAGCGATGCACTGGATTTTTTGGTGGTCTCACTTTATTTTTCAGGTACCTATATTACTTATTATGAATTTATTCTAATACCTCTCTTATTTATTATATTTTATATTCAATATATTAACTATTCTCTCTCTCTCTCTCTCCCCCTCTCTCTCTTCTCTCTCTCCGATTCTCTATCTCTCTCTCTCTCTCTAACTCCCTGTTTCTCTCATTTGTTATCGAGGGTAGCGGCTGCATGACAGTGGCCGGGCTGTTGACAGGGAGTTGGCGGCGGCGTGGAGGATGACGATCGACGGCAAGGTGGCTGTGTGGAGCTCGCGGTGGCACGGGTGAACGGATGGGTCTCGGTGAGCTCAAGATGGCTGACAACCTCCATCAGAGCTCGGGTTTCTTCGGGGCGGTCGGAGGCCGGCGGTGGTCTGCTTGGAACGATGACGATACGATAGCGGTGGTGAGGCTTCGTCGGAGCTCCAAGAAGGGGGAAGGGCCAGCTGTGGTGGGGCTTGCAGGGGATCTCAGCTGGGGGCTTCGCCAGTGCAGAAGGGTGACGGCTATGGTGTTATCAAAGGAGGGGCAGCTCTGGTGTTCGCCAGAGGAGGCAGCGACGATGGTTGGCCACAGTACGAAGAAGGGGACAGGAGAGAGGGATGTGTTTGAGGAGTTGGGTGTGCTGCTGTTGTGTGGGGATGAGGGGGGTGGGAAGGTTTAACTAAGGGTTAGGGAAATATTAAATATTAATTAAAATAATTAATGATATCAATAACTTTTGGTGGTTGGAGGGTTAGGCTGTTGACACAATCGACTGCTGTCGACAAGGTTAGGTTAGGTTAGGTTAGGTTAATTAAGTTAATTAAACATGTTAATTAGTAAAGTAATTAGTACAATATTATTTTATTATTATTTTAATATCAAAATATTATTTTCCCCATTAGTCTCCGAAAAATTCCATAAAAATTACCACGTGTTCCAAACATCGTGAGGATCATGAAAATAATATTTGTTTAAAGTTTTGAGCTACGGAAATGAGTTTTGAGCCAAAATGTGTTTATCAGTCGTGAGTTACGGGTTTGCTGGTTTCGTATTTTTCGCCTAAGAAAAATACGAAAAAAATAAAGAAAAATATTTAACGATTGTATAAACATATTTAAAGATTGTATAAACATATTTAAAATCATTTAAAATTATTTTAAGAGTATTTATACATAAATACATGTAGTGATGTATTCGGATTGTCACAGAAGCAATCAAAGAACACTATGTCTACTAAACTGTCTGTATCAATAAGGAGGCGGCGTAATTTTTCTTGATGATAATCGAGTCATCACACTCCATGTTAAGTCATTCCATATTCTTTTGGAAGAAATAGATAGGTTAGATGGAGCCAGAAAAGGTGAGGAATTGACATTACTAATGTATGTGCATCTACCTGGGACATCTCATCCCCCTGTGGTCACATGGATCATGCTTACTTCATCTAGACTTTCATCACTTTGGCTGTTGTCATTGCTTCCTTTACAATACTGATTTTGCATTGTTTACTACCGCAAGTGATCCCATCGCACCAACTAGATAATATCATTATTGAGCTACATGCACTTATTTATTATGTGCTTGTGGGGTTAGTCGTAGTACCTATTCGTATCAGTTCTATCTGAATCTATCCACAAAGACAATTGTGATTGTCGCAAGAAACCTTCGTACTATTCCTGTATCAAAATCTGGGTCATTGGCACATTAGGAGTGTTAAGGGATGTATGCCCTCAGTTCATTTGTATTTGATGCAAATGGTCTTTTAATATTAGATGTGCGAATTTTGCATATGATGCAAAGTAAATTAAATGTGTCGTAAAATATTTACATGCATATTTAATAATAATAAATGCATAGAAAGGGCTACCTGGATGATGGAATCGTCCCGGTCTAAACGCAGGTTCAAACTGCGTCAAAAACGGACTCCCTATGAGGAAAATAGAGCCAAAACAAGCAAAAGGCCCCTTTATTGGGCATTGCGGGTTGGGCGCGCCGTTACGGGTCGGGCATGCCCGACCCGTGGGGCAACCCGCACACACGGGTGGGCACATGCTGTGCACATGCCCGCCAGGCCGGCACTGCACGGGCCCGTCGAGCAGGCACGTGTAGCGCACGCGCCCGCTTAGGCAGGCGTTGCATGCCCGGTGGGGCGCGTGCAGTGCACGCGCCTCGGGGCCCAAGCGCTGCATGCATCAGCTCCTTGGTGGGGCCCACTGTGGGGCCCTACCACTAAGGTTTCGTGCCTAGCCTTGTTTTGGCAACTGCGTTTGTTGAAACGCGTGGGTTTTTCCCATCTTGAGACGATGTTTGAGGGGTCAAACGACGTCAGATTGGAGCACCGTTTTTTCCAATGCGTTCAACGTTCAGTGCTCTTCGATTTGATAGATGGTATCACTTGCGAAGCTCAACAGTGAGAGAGGAAAAATTCGCTAAAGATTGCATTTGTGACATGCAAACTTTAGTTCATTTTTTCCCACTCCATATCTTTAGTCCCATATCGGATATGATGAGAAGGTGAGAGGTCAGCCACCTATATAAATATGGGCCAATTCCCCTCCTTGAAACCTGCACAATTTCTCCAAATTCGAGAAGCTCCCAAAAGTTTGGAGCACACTCGGATTAAGACTGAAATTAATTATTCACTCTCTCCCTAAATTCTTCCTTGCTCCTGATCGGGCTTTAGCAAAGCTACAAAGTAGCTCGGATCGAATCTGAAGTCTTGACGGATGATCCACTCAAGGTGAAATCTCCTTCGGCATGTGGTTGGCTCGGCGACAAGGGTGTTGCTTGCTTCGGGATGCGGTGCGACTCGGGAAGCGGTTCGCCTCGGGACAAGGTGCATCTCGGCATGTGGTTCGGCTTGGGAGAAGCGGCACGGTGCCAAAGAAATGTTGTTGAAAATGACACTTCGTATTCTACGAAAACGAAGTGAAAGGTATGTAGTTTAAATATTCATGCCTTTATAATTGCAAATGTTAGATAGATCTATCCTTAAGAGTTGTCGGACCCAACCCCGGGATAGTAGAGATCTTGGCGAGGGTTAATATCTTTAGGGCTATTCTTAAAATAGTTTTAAGATGATTTTCCGCTGCCGGACGTCGATTTTATTGCCCTATGGACCCAGAAAACCCATCAGTGGCATCAGAGCTATGTCTACATGATCTATGATTTGCAGTTATAAAATGTATGTGATACATCATTTTTCTCCATCATATGGGTGTTTTATTTAAACTATTAAATTGTCGTTTTCATATACTGAATTTCGAAAAATAGTTTTTGAAAATTAGATCTAATTATAAAATCATGAGATAATTTGAATAAGTTAGATCTTTAAAATTATATGATAATTTTGATGTAACTTCGATTTATTAGATAATTTTAAGTTGCATGCTTAGCTAAATTATTTAGTTGATATTTTTAATGGTTAAATTGTTTTTCTTTATTATGTGATAATACAAGAAAGACTTTTAGGATAGCCATTAAAATCTTTAAGAAAATTATATGATAATTTTTGAAGGACTTGCTATGATTTTAAAATGTTGCAACAAATTAAACTCATAATACATTATTAGGGTGGCACTCTTCCATAATTATTATTTTTAATTCTTCTAATAATAATTTTGAACAAAAGGTTATGATTTAAATTGTTGCAACTTGCATTTTAAATTCCTAATACATGATTAGGATAGCACCTTAAAAATCCTTATAGTTGATAAGGACATTAATAAAAATTATAAACCAATCCTAATAATTTCGAATTTTAGGATTCAACTAGTTGATATGATTAACTAGTTTTAATGAAGCCAATTCTAGTCGATGTCACACATATGAATAATTAGTTTCTGTCAATGGATCATGATCCGGTCTAATGTTTTTTGACTAGTGTTGTGGATCGCCCTAGCTCGACTGGGGATAATGATCCTGGCATAGCCAAATCACTGGCAGTGTTCCGCTGGACCGCAAGAAAGCGAATTATGATTATGTGACACTGTCGATTACATCTAGTCAATTACGTTAAAAATCTTCTTCAAGGTTAACCGTAGCCCTCCCTGTTTTTGGATTAGAGGACTAAAAGATGCCTGTCATGGTTGTTGAGTCTCCACAAGCTATGACATGGTCTCTTTTAGAAACCGACTCCATCATACATGAGATGTAGTCTGGTATTAACCCAAACCGTTGTGTCGGGTCTCCTCGAGTATCGGTGTAAGTTAGTATTAGACATGAAAACAAGGGTTCGACTAGACTAGTCATTATGGTTTGTTGAGTCTCCTCAGGATCATAAGTGACTAGGGGCAAAAACCAATAGGGAGTCACATATGATGTGATTGATAATGAGTTTATCTACCAACTGCAGAGTCGATCAACTTGTTGAGTCTCCTCAAGGTTGTGAAGCTCAGGTTGGTTGGGTCCATATCCCATTAAATAACTATATTCGTTCATCTATATGGCTAAAGATGATCGCAGAAATAGCGGGAGGATATGTTGAATAAAAACCATTTTAACTATATTTAAAAATCATGAACATATGCTAAACTAGGGTAATTCTATGTTTTACTAAAGTGGAATCCAAAATCATAATATCCTTAAAAGAAATAAGTCAACTGGACAAAATGATTAGTTAAGGAATATTTGATAAACTAAACTATATTCTCACTGATATTAAAAGTGTCCTTCCTAGCACTGAGTTAAGGACAATGATTTTCTTAAGCTCTAAAGTCTAACACAATAAAAGCATGCTACTTAACACTTGCACATATGAACATGGGCAGCTTAAACATACTGATGTTCAAAGCATATTTCTCCATATAACTTGTTGAGTCTCCTCAAGATTGTATGGAAAACAGTTTCCATCCGCAAAGTTTGAAACTTTGATCAAACTGTTTGACTCGAAGATAAGTGTAAGAGCGGTACAAGACAATGTATCCAAATTAGATCTTGAGACGAGCAACTTGTTGAGTCTCCTCAAGGTTGTAAAGCTCAAGTGTTTGGATGCGTGTGATGCTTGCACAGCTAATATTTGTGTTAGGACATGAAATATCTAAATATGATTTAGAAAGGAGAAGGCACTAAGGAAAATTCATTAAGAAAGAATGTTTGGTCTTGCATGGAAAAAGGCATAGTAGGAGGAACTGAAAATAGGAGATGTTTGACGTCTAAAATTTCAAAATAATTGTTATACAAAGACAGTCTCACGTATTGGCTAATGAACAAAAGGTGTCTTTATGCCATATGGGATGTATATCACACTTGGCAAATGCCGTCACATTGCTTTAGAAGATATGTTTTGATGTGATAATTTTGTATAACGATGATGTATTAAATGTTAATACATGAGTACGCAAGTTCGTAGCAAATCTTATATGTAAAGATAGATTAGGCCATACCGAAGAGACTAAGCTTCACAAGTCACTTAAAGAGGGGTCTGACCTCTCGTATTATGAGTCGAAAGACACTTGTGAGTCTTGTCTCAAAGGTATGATGGCCGAAATTCCATCTGTAAGAAAGTGTGAGAATGAGTTGGTGAACTCGTAGTCTCTTACATACAGATGTACCCCGACCCAAGTCTAAATAAGCCAGGATAAGGTATTCTTATTTTATTACGACACGTGTTCTTGATAAAACACAAGTTTGATAAAATAGAGAACACAATGACAGAAGTATTTGAACTGATTCGATCGGATCAAAGAGTCGAATACGTTGCTAAGTAATTCTTGCGTAACTAAAAGAAAATGAGATTTTCTTTCAGGTCAAGTCTTTTAACACATCAGTATGTTGGAGAGCATGAATCACACTCTGTTAAACGTGGTGTGATGCATGGCAAGTGACTCTGAGTTACAATCCTCCTTCTGGGTTAAGCCCCAGATTATAATGCCTAGTTTCTTGATAATGTTCTAAGAGGACCTTACCAAGATGATAATCTTTAAATTAATCGTTAGGAAATCACAAGATTACTCGAACAACGAGAGACAAAAGAGTCGAGTAAAACATCGTAGTTGATGATGGTCTAAAAGACTTCTAAGATGCCATTCGGAGTAGTGACTCTTAAGAAATGGCTTAATGTAATCCGAAAAAAGGTCTGTGCATGAAAATAAAGTTTGGACTTTAGTTTACGTGCCCAAGGAAAGTGTTTCCTTTGGCTGCAAGTGAACCATCGAGACAGATGATTAGTGCAGATGGAAAATAGTGAAGTGCAAGTTATGCTGGTTATGAACAGTTATCATCAGAACTCCTATAAACGGATTGTCATGAAATTTTCTCGCCAACAGCTGTGTATAGATCTATTCGGATCAGACTCGATGTAAATGCTCATGATAACCACGAAAACTGGAATATATATGTTTTCTAAATATGATTTAGAAGAAAAAAATTTATAGAGTTTTCAAGGTCAGTGGGAGCAAATAAAAGGCATGTGAGGCATCAAGGAGCCGAAACATATGGTTTTACAAAGTGGTCAAAGAGTTTGACACTTTATCAGAAATGATTATGAACAGTATAAATGACCAGTAACTAATTTGGATTATTCTCGTAAGGTATGATGAGCTGGATGAGATCCAGGCAAGACATATATTATGTATTCCAAGGGACCAAGGGAATTATTTGGATGAGATTCAAATGGGTGGTCTAAAATGAACATAGAAACCCCTTTAGTCTATACAGTAGACGGTTTAGCAGATCCACTCACGAAGTATTTACCACATTAAGCCTAGAAAGACTTATGTGTAAATGCGGTATGAGATGTCGGGATAAATGGTCCTGAGTGCAAGTGGGAGATGTAGCGAGATGGGTTTGCCCTCGAGGCAAATTTATCTCTATGTATGTGTACAAACGTCTTGTTCAAATTAATAGTAAGCTGTTTGGTAAGAATTTGCCTAAGTTAATAATAATGTAGTCTTCATTAGAACTTAGGTATATTCCTGAGACTTAATGCGAGGTCAAACATGTATCAAGATGGAGATCTTGATCATGTTGAAGTGTTTGACCGATTGTAGCATAGGTCTAAAAACGTTCGTGGTCGTAGATGTTTCGAGAAATGGATATCGACACAACAGATAGACAATTATGTCTTAGTCTTCACCATGTAATGGTGACAATGATCTCATGGTTGTTTGACTTGGCAAAGAAGAAGACGAGACACATGTGCTCATTGGATAATGAGTTCACTGAAAGACCCAACAAGAGTTATCATATGATTCATATTGACCAATCTGTCATTGATAACTCTTAGTGATGATATGCAAGTTGGTCTTTTGACTTGAGGTCATTGTACGAACCTGTGCTGCATGCGTCTGCTCCTTGGTGTGGCCCACTGTGGGGCCCCACCACTAGGGTTTCGTGCCCAGCCTTGTTTTGGCGGCTGCATTTGTTGAAACACGTGGTTTTCCCCCAACTTTGAGACAATGTTCAAGGGTCAAACGACGTCGGATTGGATCTCCATTTTTTCCTAGGCGTTCACCGTTCAGTGCTCTTCGATTTGATAGGTTGTATCACTTGCGAAGCTCAACGGTGAAGGAGAAAAAATTCGCTAAAAGTTGCATTTGTGAAAGACAAATTTTAGTTGATTTTTTTCCACTCCATATCATTAGTCCCACATCAGATATAATGAGAAGGGGAGGGGTCAGCCGCCTAAATAAATAGGGGCCAATTCCCCTCCTTAAAACTCGCACCAAGTCTTTAAATCTGAGAAGCTCCCAAACGTTTGGAGCACGCTCGGATTAAGACTTAAATTAATTATTCCATCTTTCCCGAAATTCTTTCTTGCTCCTGATCGGGCTTTAGCAAAGGTACAAAGGAGCTAGGAACAGATCCAAAGTTTTGACGGATGATCCACTCAAGGTGAAATCTTCTTCGGCGTGTGGTTGGCTCGGTGACAAGGGTGTTGCTCGCCTCGGGACGCGGTGCGGATCGGGATGAGATTCGGCTCGGGACGCGGTTTGGCTTGGGGGAAGTGACACGGTGCCAAAGAAATGTTGCTGAAACGACGATTCGTATTCTGCAGAAACGAAGTGAAAGGTATGTAGTTTAAATATTCATGCGTTTATAATTGCAAATGTTAGATAGATCTATCCTTAGGGGTTGGTCGGACCCAACCCTGGGATAGTAGAGATCATGGCTAGGGTTAATATCTTTAGGGATATTCTTAAAATATTTTT
The DNA here is from genome assembly GCA_030789695.1 of Scilla litardierei. NCBI lineage: Eukaryota > Viridiplantae > Streptophyta > Magnoliopsida > Asparagales > Asparagaceae > Scilla > Scilla litardierei. The sequence continues at coordinate 231,529,117 of CM061141.1, read as the reverse complement.
AAGATGATTTTTCGCTGCTTAATTCGATCTCGTCATCCGGCTGACTTGGTCCGGGCGTCAATTTTATTGCCCCAAGGACCTAGAAAATCCATCAAGGAGGAGTAAAATGCTCAAAGCAATGAGGGACGGGGTTCATTGATTGCCTTTGTTCTGTACGTTCCTTTCTACAGTCGTTTTGGCCTTGGTCCTCTTTCTTCTTGCCCTCATCCTTGGGGATGTTACATCAGAATCCATGCTCTTCAGTGTTGAAGTATACTTCAGACATGGTCATCAAAATCATCCATGCTCTCGTGTGGGTTGGTGACACAGTGGTGCTTGAGGTCTAGGCTGGTTGTTCTGTTAATCAATACTGTGGTGGCATTGTCTAGACTTACATCCTTCATGTCAAGCATGTCGATACTGAAGCTCTTTATGTATTTACACAATGGATCCACATTAACAAGTATTATGATGAACACGTGAAAGGTAGAGCTCTTTCTCTTCTTTACAGCAAAGAACATTTTGGTAAAAGTTCAGCAAGGCCGCGAAACCTGAATATGCTATCGGGCGTAAGTGCCCTGAACTCGTCATATGCTCCCTTCATTAGTGTGCTTAAGAATTTACGACATTGTATCATGTCATTAAGGCCATGGAGCAAAAGGGTTTTGAGCAGGCATTCATAGGCCTTTTTCCAATCGTCTAGCCCTACTTAACAGACGTGGGAAAGCAGCAGAAGAAGAAAAAGTCATAAAATCACATTTTATGAAAAAGCCTGTGGAAAAATAGAACCCTAGCAGGATCTATACTATCTGAGGGGAAGGACAAACCTATCTCGCAAACATAGATCTTAAAATTTCCGCTATTAAATAAAGTTTACAAAAGTATATACCTTAGATTTTGCAGTCGCAAAAACTTTTCCTTAGGACAATGCACCGAAGTGATGCAACGCCTCGTCAAGAGGCAACCACTTGCTCTAGAAAGTTTCACCTAAGCTGAATCCTCGTTCAAAGCTTCGGATCAAATCCAAACTCCCTTCAAGTTTGCTAGAACCTTAAAAGAACTAAAGATGAAATGAGAAAAAATATTTGGTCGCCTTTTAATCAAAGTTTGCTCCAATAATTTAGGAAGATCTCCTTTGATTAAGGCTTGGTGTGACTTTAAGAGGACGAGGAGGGCCCAATTTATAACGTGAGCAAAGCCTTCATTTTAGTAACACATTCGATGTGGGACTAAAAATAGAGGTCACTTCCACTCAAGTTTTCCCATTTAAGGGATTAACTTGGAGCAATTATATCTCCCTCTCCAGTAATCCTTAAAAGCCAAATGATATACCATTTTGAAGGGCTTCGTATAGAGACCGCATAGTGTTGGGTATTAACTTCTTCGTACTTGGTTTTAATGATGAGCAAACATAAATATTTGCAACTAATCCCCTCGATGCAGTTAATTAATTGCCTAATCAAATCATGAAGATCAAATGCATTGAATGACAATCATGATCAATCAAATACTCAAAGAGATGATTGGGTGATCAAGATAAAGATAGGAGCTTCAAAGACTTCAATTTCAATCAAGAGAAAGAGAAGAAGCCAAACTCATTGTAAATCTTTTTCTTCTTTTATTTTCATTCTCCTAGAATGTAGCCTTGAAGTAGAGTTATCATGGAGCGCACACACCACACTCTATCTATCCTATGAAACAATTAAAATTCAATTCATATGACTCTATTCTTAAAACTCTAAGTTGATCATTTTGGATTTCTGACAGGCGACTACTGAACATATGTCAGGCGCCTGGCTCTATATAGTCGCCTGTGATTTGTTCATCAGTCATCTGTAATGCACACACTCTAGCTAGGGTTTTGTGCTCTTGCTCTTAACTTCTAAACAGGTGACTACTGTACAATGTACATGCGCCTGTCTATAGATCAGGCGCCTGTTACTTGTGAGTCAATCGCATGTATCATCTTGCCCAAAGATCCCTATTTTGTCAATTTACGCACTTGTGCTTTCATGCGTTGTACGTTGGTTTACAGGCGCCTGCCCATGGCACAGGTGCATGTATATTCCACTACAGTCACATGTCCATCCCTTGCCTAACTCCTTGATTTTGGCAAGTTACGCACTTGTCCACACAGGCACTGAACGTTGGTTTCCCAGTCTCTTGCCCAAGGCACAGGCGCCTGTAGATACCACATCAGTCGCATATCCATTAATTACCCAGATTCTTGAATTTGTCAACTTTCGCAGTTCTGCCGCACAGATGCATACAGTTGGTTTCCCAGGCGCCTGCCTGTTTTCAGGCGCATGTCTATCCTTTAGTAGTCGACTGTCCTATGTGGTAAGTTACCATTTGAATTCTCACCTACCCTCTGACACAATACAGCAGGCGTCTGTTGATCCTTCATCAGTCGCCTGTCATTGCTGTTAAATTAATCTGTTGGCCAATCTTAGACGGATTTTGAAAGGGGTTTTGGTTAATCTGTTTGGGGATTTAAGAGAGCTTATAAATAGGCCATTTATGGTTCCATTGGAAACTCTTGGAACCCTTAGAACTATATTGCTTCATCTCTCAAGCTCAAGCTTTCAATCTTTCAAAGCCCTTATTATCTCTTTCTCACCAACCTAGAATCCAAGTTCAAATCTTCCAGGCATTTCATTGTGACAAGTGCAAGGGATATTCTCTCTTCTAAGAAGAGATCAACACACTCCACACTCTTTCTCCTTCAAGTTCTACTTCAAGGCATAGGTGTTTGTAAGTGTGTATTTCAATTTCATAACTCTTTTGTTAAATTGGTTTTTGCTCTCGGTTTGGTAGAGGGTTTGCTTGATCCCAAGTTATGGGAATCAAGGTCATCAATCTTGTGTATTGATTACACTTGTAGGGTTGCTACATGTGGGTTGAAAGATAAACTCAAGCTAGGGTTTTAGCATGAGTATCCGGGTGGTATCTCGGGTAGTAGAGACGTATGATTACCGGGAACAAGTTGGGTTTGACTTGGGTAATCCAAAACCTTGAACATCTTGTGTTTGCATGTTCAAATTGTTGTTTCATATTATTTTCGTAGTGTTTGTTGGTTAGGATTTTAATTAGGTATAATTTCCTCATTAATTTTATAAACACTATTCAACCCCCCTTCTAGTGTTTTCCTCATAGCACATGATCCTTACAATTGGTATCAGAGTGCAAGGATAAGCTATGGCATCCAACAACAACAACAACGTTCCACCTCTTACTTCCTACAACAATCATGATCGAGATGGTGCTTCATCAGTTTATGAAGGCCAATCTACGGTTCGTCCTCCATGCTTCAATGGCACTAATTTCGGCTATTGGAAGTGCCAGATGGAGACGTTCCATAGAAGTTCTTCTCTATGGAGAACCCTCCACAAGGAATACGTAAAGCCTACGGAAGAGGACTACGACAAATGGACAACTGCCGAGAAGTCCGCAGAGGTAAACAACGCCAAAGCAATGAACGCTCTTCATTGTGCTTTGGAGCCTGATGGGTTTAATAGGATATGCATATGTAAGAGTGCACATGAAATTTGGAATCATCTTATTGTTACTCATGAAGGGACCAACAAGGTAAAATGTTCAAAGTTATTTGTTAACGTGCAAAACTACGATATGTTTCAAATGTAGGAAAATGAGAAAATTGCTTCAATGTATGCTCACTTCACTGACATCACCAATGAGGTTGAAGCTCTTGGAAAGACATACACTCAACAAGAGAAGGTGAGGAATATCATCATGTCTATAACCTCGAAATGGGAAAGAAGAACTATAGCGATTGAAGAGGTCAATGACATGCAAAGCTACACCGTGGTGAACCTCATTGGTACACTCATTGCATATGAAGTGTGAAGGGAAAATTGCTTGAAGATAAGGGGAATAATGAAGCCAATGGAGGCAAAGAAGAAATCAATAGCATTCAAGGCTACTTCTTCATCCTCCGAAAGTGATGAGTCCGGCGACGAGATGGATTTGGAATCCATGGCGCTCATGGCAAAGAAGTTCCAATGCTTCTTCTGCAAATGTAAATTTCCCTCTAAATCTAAATTTGATTCCTCTAACTCTTCTACTCTTTGTTATAAGTGCAACAAACCAGGGTGCATCAAGAAGGATTGCCCAATGCTAAAGAACAAGGAGAAGTGGAAAGCTTCAAAATACAACAACTACGACAAGTACAAGAAGAACAAGAAGAAAGGACTTGTAGGCACTTTCAATAACTCGAGCAAAGATTCATCAAGTGAATCCGAGGATAAGAAGGGTGACAGTGCATGCATGTGTTTCATGGCATGTGAGGATATACCCTCCGATGGGAGCGCTAGTTCTATGGATGAACTTAGAATTGCTAATGAAGAATTATTTTCTAAGTACCAAAATCTTATGCTTAAATATATAAAGTCTCAGGAGATAAATACTAGTAACCCATCCATGCCTCCCTTCACCAACAATGACACCATTGTTGAAACTCTAACCCTTGAGAAAGCTACTTTGCTTACTCAAAATGGGTCATTGAAAAATGAGGTTGAATCCCTCAAATCTCAATTGGATCATGTATCCATTATGGATTGCAATGATCATGAGATTGAAAATCTTCGATCTCAAAACACAAGTTTGGGTATTGAGAATAAATCTCTCAAAACCCAAGTGCACGAGCTCACCACACTTGTGTCCACCTTGAAGAAATATGAGCTCATTTCCTCTAATGTTGAAAGATTCAACAAAGGGAAAGGAAAATTGGATGATTTGCTCTCGAATCAACTACCTGCCAACCATCGTGTTGGACTTGGTTATTCGAAGGCAAGTACATCCAATGCACGCACCACCTATAGTGGTATCACTATAGATTATGTGAGGCCAACCTCCGGTGCATCCACAAGTGATGATCATAACACATTGGGTAGCAAAACTACCTTGAATTTCACCACTTCTAACACTCCCTCTTTTGCAAAGAAACCAACCAAGGGTGCAAATCAAAAGAAGGGACATTCTTTCATGTACATCAACACACACCCACATAGGAACACTCTTACTTCACATGTGAACGCTCATGATGATTTTTATGCACCACACCCACGGACACGTGCAAACCAACACATGAGATATACTCATGCACGTGCTCCTCCACATACATATGCTCATACACCTCATCCACATATGTATGCTCATCCATATGCATCACATCATATGCATGCTCCTTATTTATCACATGACCATTATATGTCTCATGCATATCCTCCACCATTTTCATAAGCTAGATCACATCCATATAAGTTTCATGCACCACGTAGAAACTAACCACATGTGCATGCAACTAAGAAAAGGACTCCCAAAACATACACTATTTGGGGTCCTAAGGACACTATCATACATGCGAGGAATTCTTATATAAAATCTTATTTTAAGAATTTGGTTAATTATGATGATTATGTTGGAAGCCAAAGTCCACTTGGACTTGGTTTCCAAAGGGCTAATCCCCTTGGACCCAACAAGCTTGGGTACCATAAACTTATAGTGAATTATGTAGGTACCAAAAAAAGAAAAAGAGCAACAAAAGCAAAATATGCTCTAACAAGAAAGGATGGATACTCGATAGTGGTTACTCCAAGCATATGAAGGGAGATCTCTCATTGCTTTCCGAAGTGATCCGCATCAAGAAGATGCAACGGTGATCTTTGGAGGCAATGAAAAGGGAACCATCATTGGAGCAGGTAAAGTCGGTAATCCATTTAAACCTTTAATTGAAAATGTATATCTTGTAGATGGCTTAAATCATAACCTCATTTCTATAAGTCAACTTTCTGATAAAGGTTACAATGTTAACTTTGGAGAGGGTATGTATAGTATTATTGATGATAAATCTAGTGTGTTATTTTCCGGCACACGGCATAAAGATATTTATATTTTAAGCATGCCATAATCTATAGATTATTGCTTAGTAGCACACACGAATGAACAACTTTTATGGCATCGTCGCTTTAGACATGTTCATTTCAAACATCTTTATAAATTGTCTAAGCATGATTTAGTTAAAGGTTTTCCAAAAATCTCTTTTAATAAGAAATTTTTTTGTGATTCTTGTCAATGTGGCAAACTCTGTAAGTTGTCATTTAAACTTAAAGATGGCATTACTTCTAAGTGGCCCCTAGAACTTCTTCATTTAGATTTATTTGGGCCTACTAGAGTTGCATCTTTAGGAAATGAACATTATGGATTAGTCCTTGTTGATGACTTTTCTTGATTAACTTGGGTATATTTCATATCTTCTAAAAATGAAGCTTTTGAGGAATTTACCAAGTTTGCGAAGAAAACTCAAAATCTCTTAGGAACCACCATTATCACTATTTGTAGTGATCATGGAGGGGAATTTGAGAATGATCTTTTCTCTAAGTTTTGTAATGACCACGGAATAACTCACAACTTTTCATTTCCTCGCGCACCACTACAAAATGGTGTTGTTGAGAGAAAGAATAGAACACTTATTGAGTGTGCACACACAATGCTTCATGATAGTCATCTTGGACTTCAATTTTGGGCAGAGGCTGTGCACACGGCATGTTCTGTACTCAATAGGATCCTAGTGAGGCCCCATACGAAAAAACTTGATTTGAACTATTTTATGATAAAAAGCTTCAAGTAAAATATTTTCGAGTTTTCGGTTCAAAATGTGTTATTAAAAACACGTATTGTAATCTGATAAATTTGATCCAAGATCCGATGAAAGTATTTTTGTTGGATATTCCACACGTAGCAAAGCCTACTGGACATATAACAAAAACACTTCAACGTTTGAGAAATCACTTCACGTTTCTTTTAATGAAGATTTTGATTTTCCTCATTTTGTTGATGATAGTTTAAATGTTTTGTGTGATTCTATCAATAATATTAAACTTGATGATGTTATTGAGACTAACAATAGTAATGAAGATGTTGACATTTTTCCTAGTGACCAGGTGTTCCCAAAGCTTATCCAACCGTTTGTGACCACCCACATGACCAAATTATTAGAAGTATTGGAGTGGGTATCCGTACAAGGTCAAGGTTTGATGAATTCTCTCATTGTACCGTTGTCTTCTCAATTGAGCCAAAGAACATCCAAGAAGCATGTGAAGATAGCTCTTGGATTTTGGCAATGGAAGAGGAACTCATTCAATTCGAAAGGAATGAAGTTTGGGTGTTAGTCCCTCTACCAAGTGGACATCAAGTCATTGGGACTAAGTGAATTTTCAAGAACAAGACGGACGAGAATGAAGTCATCACATGGAACAAAACAAGGTTAGTAGCTCAAGGCTACTGGTAAGAAGAATGTATTGATTTCGAAGAATCTTTTGCTCCAGTAGCTAGATTAGAAGCTAGTATATTGTTATTATCTTTTGCATCTCATGATAATTTTAAATTATTTCAAATGGAAGTTGAAAGTGCATTTTTAAATGGCATTGTTAATAAAGAAATTTATGTTTCTCAACCTCCCGGATTTATGAATGAAAAATTTCCAAACCATGTTTTCAAACTTAAGAAAGCTTTATTTGGGTTGAGATAAGCTCCTAGAACTTGGTATGATCGCCTTAAAAACTTTCTTTTGGATTTGGGATTTAAAATGGGAGAAGTTGATTCAACACTTTTTACTAAATATAATGAAAATGACATTCTTCTCATTTAAGTTTATGTAGATGATATTATTTTTGGATTTTCTAACTATGATCTTTGCCAAGAATTTTCTAAGTCCATGAAGGATGAATTTAAGATGAGCCGCATGGGTGAGCTCAACTATTTTCTAGGACATAAAATTCGGCAATTAAAGGATGGCATCTTCCTACATCAAACCAAGTACACCGGAGAGTTAATCAAGCGATTCGGGATGGAATCGTCGTCAAGCAAAAGAACTCCCATGAGTACAACTACACATCTACACAATGATGAAAACGGGAAAGATGTAGACATTCGTCTATATCGAGGTATGATATGTAGCTTACTTTATTTAACCGCAAGTATGTCTGATGTCACGTTTTCTGTTTATTTATGTGCTAGATATCAATCACAGCCTAAGGAATCACATTTTATTGCGGTTAAACGAATATTTCGTTATCTCAATCAAACACTAAATTCCAGCACATATGAATTAATCTGATATAGTGATGCAATTTTGCTGGATGCAAATTCGATAGGAAGAGTACTAGTGGCACTTCCATTTTCTAGGCAATTCTCTTGTCCCTTGGTTTTCCAAGAAGAAAAATTCCGCATCATTGTCCACAACCGAAGAGGAATATATTGCCGTGGGTCTTGCATGTGCACAAGTTCTTTGGATGAGACATACTCTTAAAGACTATAGTATTAATTGTGATACTTGCTTTATCTGGTTGGTAACCAAAGTGCCATATGTCTATCCAAAAATAGGGTACAATGCTCCTGTACCAAACACATATATGTGAGACACCATTTTATCAATGATCATGTAGCTAAGAAGGACATCATTCTAGAGTACATTGAAACCCAAAAACAAATTGTCGATATCTTCACAAAACCCCTTAAAGAAGATTCATTTGTGAGGTTGCGTGGGGAATTAGGAATTATGGGTGAATCTGAAATCTAGGACTTCATTTTCATATGTTATACCATGTTTTGAGTTCATATGATCAATTTCATCTCTTATATCCAATGTTTCTATTTTTCACATTATTTTTTCTATGAGATTTCTTGGAGAATTTGATGAATTTATAATTCTTTTGATATCGTTTAGTTTTGTATCAGTTCATATGATTATGAATGTTATTTGATGTGATTAGAGAGTATAGTGTATAGGTCTAAGGGTGAGAGTTCTCAGTTTCTCATTTTTGGCTCATTCCTGGATTTGAGAACCAGGACAGTCGCATGTGACTTTGTCAACAGGCACCTGCTCAAACTCTAGATTATTCTATATTTATGCAACTCTCAGCTAGGGGACTGATGTACATTTATCAGGCACCTGGTCATCACCCAGGCGAATATGTTTTTGTCATCAGGCGCCTGCCTAAATCTCACTCATTTTCCCAAGAACAAACCTAAAATTTCTTGTATGCAGACAGGCACATGTAGGTCATTTTACAGGCACATGTCCATCGACAGGCATCTGTGTTTATTCTACAGGTGCCTATGTTTCTGCTAAGCCATTTTTAATTCAGGGCTTGACAGGCGACTTCACTTTGTGCATCAGTCGCATGTCTGACCTGCTTGGCGGTTCGTAACTCTTAATCTCAGCTGCTCATCCTGATCCGACGACTGTGATCAAATCTCACTTCCCTTATAACCGTCGACTCGTGGGCTTCTTCTCTCTCCTCTGATTCAAATTAATCCAACTCAATCGAGAGAGTTGAGTTCCCCTCTGATCATCTTCACCGTCGATCAAGCCCTTCAACCACCGTCTTCCTCCTCGTCAGCCTCCTCGAGCCTTGGGTCCATCTCCTCATCCATCTAGGTATACGACTTCACTGTTTCCTCATCTATTTCGTGCCCTAGCCCTAGATTGTATTAGATTTCCTTCAATCTCTATTTCTTTGAAGAATTAATGGGTCCTAAGCCTAAAGCTAGTTCGTCCCTTAAGAAACCTAGGGAGAAGAAGATTAAGGTTCCAAACCCCGCTCCTTCCAAAGTTCATATGAAACGGGCTAGGTCTCCCTCTACTTTGATAGAGTCTACATCTGATTCCGAGGAATCATGGGCTAGTGAATCTAAACTGAAACCTGAGTCACATCATCGTAAGCAAAAACAACCCAGTATCTCTACTGCTCAACCTCAGGTTCAACCCCGAATTCAACTCGAACCTTATGTTGAAATTCCTATCGAACCAACTCCCCAAGCTGAACCCTCTAATCAAGCTCCTCCAAAACTGCTCCTTCAGCTTCAGTTTCAGCTTCTGTCCATACCTGTCGTGACGACAAGAGTATGGGAAAATACAATGCTCTTATTAATGTAAAAATTTTAAAGGAGTGTTTCATTGTGTATTCAGCTTTTCAGGCTGAAAATATATCCCAGCTTTTGACTACGACCAAACTTGTCGATCTCTTTCGCTACTATCCAGTTGATTCTCTAAGCCAATCCACATGCTTGTTAAACTCTTTTATGCTAACCGCATTCGTGGTGAGTGTAACGAATCTGGTATTCTTGATACTGTAGTTCAGGGGACGTCTATCAAGTTTGACTCCAATATTTTAGGATCCATCCTTAGCATTCCATCTACAAGATCCCTTCCAGCTGACATTAGCATCTCAAAAGTTTTCAATCTTGATCAGACTGTTCTGCAGGACATGTTTAGGTCCATTCCTCCTATTCTCACCTCTGGGGTGAAGACTTTGATGTTCTCCAAATGTAGGTGGACAGTATACCACCTTATCAAATCCAACATCCTGTCCAAATCAGTATCTTCATATCAGCCTTCTCATGACATCCTGAAGTGCATGTATTCCATCTTTTCTAGCATGGATGTAAACTGGGCTGGTGTCATCCTTGATAAGATGGGCCACGTGAGATCACTCCTACATATCTCACCTTCCATACATCTGCATTCTGACCCTTGTCTTTAAGCATTTCAAGATTGATCTTGCCTCTTCTGAGTCTGTTCCTTTGGGTCTCCTCTTGGATGAGTCTGTGAAGCTGAAGTCTTCTTCAGCTCTGCAGATTGTAGCCAAGAAGATGCTAGCTGCTTCTGAGCCTTCCTCGTCTGCACCTCCTACTGATACCACCATTCTTCCTGTTGATCGTACCATGCTTTCAGCTTCTATAGCTCCATCACATATTGATCCCTTCTTTATCAGGTTGGATAAGAAGGTTACTCTTTTGGATCAAAAGATGACTACGTTGCTAGAGATGATCAGCACTTCATTTGAGCATCAAGGATTACCACTGTCTGTTTCCCTCCAGTACTTGTTGCATCCATATGAGCCTATCCAATCGACTGCTGCTCCTCCTGGTAATGATGCTCAGGCTCCTCCAGCTGATGTCACCCAGGCTCCTCCTACTGATGATATTCCATCTGCTGTCGCTGAGCCTGTTGAGACTCAGGTCATCACTCCATCAGTCGAGACCCATGCTGCTGCTGTTGCTTCTACTTCAGAGTTGGATACTCAGGGCTTCCATGTTGAGATGTGAGCTCCTGATGCTTCTCCCACCATCGTCCTGCTTGATCCATGATGCACAATTATTTTAAAGAATACTTAGATATTTATTTTTGTTTATATTTGGTGATGACAATGCCCATATCTAAGCATCTATGTAGGGGGAGTAAGTATTCTTTAAGCACAATTATTTATTTTTTTTTATATTTGCTTGTCATCACCAAAAGGGGGAGAATGTTGAGTATTGACTTCTCCGTACTTGGTTTTGATGATGAGCAAACATAAATACTTGTGAGTAATCCTCTCCAAGCAGTTAATTCATTGCCTAATCAAATCATGAAGATCAATTGCAATGAATGACAATCAAGATCAATCAAAGACTCAAAGAGATGATTGGATGATCAAGATAAAGATAGAAGCTTCAAAGACTTCAAGTTCAGTCAGGAGAAAGAGAAGAAGCCAAACTTATTGTAAATCTTTTTCTTTTTTTATTTTCTTTCTCCTAGAATGTAGCCTTGATGTAGAGTTATCTTGGAGCACACACACCTCACCCTATCTATTCTAGGAAACCATTAGAATTCAATTCCTAGGACTCTATTTCTTACAACTATAAGTTGTGCATTATACATTTCTGACAGGCGACTGCTGAAGATTTGTCAGGCCCATGTCTCTATACAGTCGCCTGTAATTTGTTCATCAGTTGTCTGTAATGCACACACTCTAGCTAGATTTTTGGGCTTTTACTCTTACTTCTAAAAAGGTGACTGATATACAAAGTATATGCACATGTCTATAGATCAGGTGCATGTGACTTGTGAGTCAGTCGCCTGTATCATCTAGCCCAAAAATCACTATTTTGTCAACTTACGCACTTGTGCTCTTAGGCGATGTACGTTGGTTTTACAGGCACCTGCACATAGCACAGACGCCTGTATATTCCACTACAGTGCATGTCCATCCCTTGTCCAACTCCTTGATTCTGGCAAGTTACGCACTTGTGCACACAGGCACTGAACGTTGGTTTCCCAGTCGCCTGCCCAAGGCACAGGTGCATGTGGATACCACATCAGTCGCATGTCCATTAATTACCATGATTCTTGAATTTGTCAACTTTCGCAGTTCTGCCACACAGACGCCTGCAGTTGGTTTCTCAGGCGACTGCGTGTTTTCAGGCGCTTGTCTATCCTTCAGCAGTCGACTGTCCTACGTGGTAAGTTACCGTTTGAATTGTCACTGACCCTCTGACACAGTCTAGCAGGCGCATGTTGATCCTTCATCAGTCGCCTGTCCTTGCTATTAAATTAATCCGTTGGCCAATTCTAGACGGATTTAGAAAGGGATTTTGGGTAATCTGCTTGGGTCTTTGAGAGAGCTTATAAATAGGCCATTTATTGTTCCAATGGAAACTCTTTGAACCCTTAGAACTCTATTGATTCATCTCTCAAGCTTAAGATTTCAAAATTTCAAAGCCCGCATTCTCTCTTGCTCACCAACCTAGAATCCAAGCTCAAATCTTCTAGGCTTGTGGTAGTGACAAGTGCAATGGATATTTTCTCTTCTAAGAAGAGATCAACACTCCACACGCTTGCTCCTTCAAGTTCTACTTCAAGGCATAGGTGGTTATAAGTGTGTATTTCAATTTCATAACTCTTTCGTTAAATTGGTTTTTGCTCTCGATTTGTGTGAGTGTTTTTTTGATCCCAAGTTGTGGGAATCAAGGTCATCAATCTTGTGTATTGATTACACTCGTAGGGTTGCTACAAGTGGGTTGAAAGGAAAACTCAAGCTAGGGTTTTAGCTTTAGTATTTGGGTGGTATCCTGAGTGGTAGGGACGTAGGATTACCGGGAACAAGTCGGGTTTGACTTGGGTAATCCGAACCCTTGAACATCTTGGGTTTGGTTGTTCAATTTGTTGTTTCATATTAACTCTGCATCGTTTCTTGGTTAGGATTTTAATTAGGAGTAATTTCACCGGTAATTTTATAAACACTATTCAACCCCCCTTCTAGTGTTTTTCTCATAGCACAGGGTCCTTACACATAGAAACTGACTGTACCTAATTCTGAGATCGTTTGACCACTCAAACGTGTGCACGAAATTGGATCAAAACTGCAATCTGCACAATTTTTCCAGCCACCCCTTGTAGAGGCTAAACTTCGGGAAATTGTTTCTTCTTCTTCGGTGATACCCTTGAAGTGATATAATATATCAAATCAAAGAGCTGTGAACAAAGAATGCATAGAAACACACGGAGCACAATTTCGAGTTCTTTTGACCCTTCAAATATACGCCCAAAGATGACCCAAAAATCTGCCCCAAAAGGGGATGCGCCCCTCTTTAGATTCGCACCAGAGCCTGCACTCGAGTCGTACTTGAGACGGCTCGGTTGTTGGTCGTCCTAGAATACAACTTCAGAAACAATGTAGTTTTACCGCAAGCGCACAGTTAAGTGGTGAGCTGGTATCAAATCACGGGGAGGAACTATTGGTATCTATATAGATTAATAGGCAGAGGTGAACTAATAGTCAAGAAATGTCAGTGTCACAATCGTGTAAATTGTTGTTTGTAAATTCAATTAATAGGAATGCCTAGGACTTGGGAATCCCCACTATAGATCTCAAGTATCAATATGAAACATGAAACTCCATATTACTACTCTTGGTTTAGGGTGAACTTGTCATAACTATGTTATGAACCAATGCACGCTCTCGCACTATGCAAGTCTATATTAATCTAAACTAGAGCCTCACTCTCTCGCAAGCCTAGTTCAAACTACCAGCATTAAGATCGACAGTATTATCCAATTCTAATTCAAACTCGCTCTCGTGCAACTTAAATTCGAATCTAGATCGTGATAGTTCGTATCCGTTTTACCGTCGTACGAACGAATATAATTATAGAAATATAATAAAGATGCTAGCTTTGGTCGCTCTCGTGCACCAATTCTAGGGAATCTCTATTATATATCTAAATCGAATAACTAGGGCGTCTCATAGATCAAGATCCTCTCTCGAGCTCACAAGATCCAATAGAAATCCCTAGCTATCCGTAGTAAATTAATCACAACCTAACCCTTAACAAATTTAGCAACATGGCAATTCAATAGATCTCACATGTCATACTTTAAATCCATAGGGTTCATCCATTTGCCCTGGAGCAAAGAGACTACTCACAATTCATCATAGAAAAAGCAATAGAAATAAGATGTGCAAGAGAATTCATCACAAAACTCAGATTTAAGTAGAAATATATTATAAAAATATGTACTTGAAAAAGTTTAGACAAACCAATTGAGTTCAAGCTCTAAAGAATAAGAAAAATGAGATCTTTCTCTCTAATCCTTTCACCAAAAGAAAACTAAAACTAAAATTTTTCCAAAGAAAATTATTCAAAAGAGTCTCTCCTAGGGCTGCCCACAAAACTGGGTATTTATAGCCGCCCAAAAAGTCCAAAAAATCCTGACAGATCTGCCCCTACATTACTATAAAACCCTAGTTTCAAAACTGGGTCGGCGGCGCACTCGGCCGAGTGAACTTCTCAACTTCTCACTCAGTTGAGTGACAGCTTAGCTGAAAAACTGAGATTTTTGGCATTCTTGAACGTTCAGACCACTCGACCGAGTGGTCTGCTCACTCGGTCAAGTGGGCTTCTCACTCGATCGAGTGGACTGATGGTAGATTCTCCCAAAAAATAGAGATCTGCCAATGAATTTCTTTGAATTTCCTATCTCCACTCGGTCGAGTGGGATTCTCACTCGGTCGAGTGGAAATTCCACTCGACCGAGTACATTGATGCTTTTCTTCAGGCTAGAATTGGACTTGTCAGCTTCACTCGGTCGAGTGAGCTGCTTTACTCGGTCGAGTGAGCCGCTTCACTCAGCCGAGTAGCATGTTTCTCTTCTCAAACTCCTTCTCACTTCCTTCTCATTTCTCTCGCCTTTCTTTCTCTTCTCCTCATCATCCAGTGTCCTTAGCTCTCTGATATCGTCATGATCAATGCTCTGGTACGCGTGTATGCGCTCATAGCTCCAAATTGCTCCCGATTGCTCCATACTTCCTGAAATCGGACGAAACAAAGAAATAGTGAAATGTATCGTAAAATCATCGTTTAAACGTTAAAATCGCGATATGAGCAATCGTTATGGCATGTAAAAATGCAGAAATAAAGTGTAAAATATGAGCATATCAAAATCCCCCAAGCTTACCTCTTACTCGTCCTCGAGGATGAAAAGTAAAAAGTGAACTTAGCGAATAAAAATAAAGAAAAATCAAATAGATGATAAAGAAGATGAAGAGGGGAAATGCTAGATCATTCTCTCAGAATTCGGATTCACTTACTTAAATTGCACCAACGATGAATATAAACATCACTAAAGCTTTTATTTCGATATCATTTCATTTGGGTACACTTGATAGAAAAACTAAGAACAACGTGGATCACATGAAATTTGAAATCATTTTAGCATCAAACATCGTCTAAGGCATAGAAAACGATAAACATAATCATATATAACACACTTTTCAATTGACTGCTTCTATTTGGAGTATAAGAGATATCACGCAATTCAAATCAATAATAATAGAAAGAAATAGTTTCCATGAATTTCATGTCAATTTTTCAATTCATAGATGTCGTTATACTCAAAGTCATCTCCCTAAGTATCAGAAATTACCTTGCGTAGGTTGTCATGCACATATGAGTAGTCACTCTCTCTCACATCATTGGATCTCCTCCCCAAACTTATCTATAAGTGTGGTGGCATCAAAATAAAGAATATAGACTTTTTCCCAAAATTTTGTAGCTCCATATATAAAAAGGAAAATAAGAAAGAAGTAAAGAAAGGGATTGTATATATACAATGAAACTTTCTTTTTCTTTTTTCTTTCTTTTTCTCTTTTTTTTCTTTTTTTTTCTTTTTTTGATATACACAAGAACCATCCCAAAGAAAGGTGCAAGATATATATTTTTCTTTTCTTTTGAGTTTTTGGGATCATGGAGCTTATTTATTTTTGGTATGGGGAAGATGCAATAATGAGAGTCACTTTAGGGGAGAATCACCAATGATAATATGTATAGAAATGTTTTTCCAGATATGTGGAGAAAGAATATATAATATCGCTCGATTCACTCTTTGTATGTGCATAACTACTTCAGCAGGGTAATGTCATCTACTCAGTTTGATTTCTAAAATAAACTAGTCTATTTATATCAAACGACAATCAATTCATTCAACCAAGGAAGTTTAATACACAATTCATGCAATAAGAAGTGATATTGAGATACAAAGCAGTACTCCAAGTATAATGCAGTCAATTCGTGAATCTTGGTGTGCTTCCTATAAAAATTATATAATAAAGTAATTCTCAGACGAGTCAACACTAAAATTCATTCATAGACAAATAATAACACGCTGGAAGTTCTTTTTCTCAAGTGCACAACAAATACATTGCAGATGATATCAGTAATAAAACCAATAGCATGACAAGAAATATGTGCATAAGAGTAAAGTAAAATCCAAGCTGTATTCATCATAGCGAATTCATTTCTAGCAAAGAAATTAAAAGAAGTTAGGATAAAATAAAATCTAACTATAAACATGCAAGCACTCCAAAAGTAAGGAAAATATGATGCATGGAAAAAATGAAAAAGCGTGAAAATAAGTGAAGAATAAAGAAAAGTGGAAAAATAAAGATAAAATACAGAAAATAAAAAGTGTGTGAGTACACTCACTCCCCCAAGCTAAACATCACATTGTCCTCAATGTACAAAGTGTGGCACTAGGACATATAATATAGGGGTGGGGGTGGGTGAGGATGCTAGTATGATGCAAAGAAAATGAAAATAAAGGAAAAATAAAATATGATTGTATATGCAAAGGATATGTGCAAAGCAAGCATGCAAAATGATGGATGGATGCAAGATGGTGGCAAAAAATACATATTCTCCCATAAGCTGAAATATATGGTGCCCTACAAAAAGGTGAATATAGATGGGCATGCAAAATAAAGGGGTGAGATGTGAAGAAAAAATACGACAGGCATCAAGAGACGTGCCTACTCTGGTGCATCGCCATCACCTCCCTGTGGTGGGGTGGTGGTGGTTGAGGGGCTGGCTGCTGAGGGGCAGGTTGCTGCTGCTACATGTGCTGAAGAATCTGGTTTAGCATGAGCTGAATTCCATGAATCATGGCTATATGGCCCTGCTGGGCAGTGACAGCCGCCGTGAGGGCTCTAAAGTCAGCTCTAAGTCCAGCACTGCCGACTCGACTCCGTGGAGGCACAGCTCTCTGTCGTAAGGGGCAGAGGTAGAGGGATGTGGAGGTGTACGAGTAGGTCTTACATGGCCTCCAAAAACTAATGGGGCCACTTTAGGGTGTGTGTGGGGAGCAGAGCTCACGACATGATGCTCAGCCTCCAGGCCAGGCTGAGAAGCAGGAATGCTCTCAGAAATGTGTGCAATGGAGGAGGTGATCGGAATATCAACAAAGGATGAGGCAGGAGCTGAGGTCACGACAACAGATGTGGTGACAAATACCACGACACTCTCGGTATATACGGTGACAACAGAGACTGGAATGTCGACAGGTGGGGTGGTCTTGGAATCAGGAGATAAGGACACCCTATGAGTCGAGAAATCAGGTGTGTCGAGGGTCTCTGCAGTCGCGGAGGAGGAAGGATCATCTCTCTCAAAAATCGTCGTTTAAACGTTAAAATCGTGGGGACAATTCTCTCAGAACTCATATATGAAATTGGATCAACTCTCAGCGGGGTGGTGTGGATGGGATCAAACACAGCTATGGCACTCACTGGGACAGGTACAGACGTGGAACACTCAGCACTGGCAGAAGTGGAGACAAAAGTGCTGGGTCCAGTGAGCAGAATGGTGGTAGGATCAGAAATGGGGATCACAGTGTGAATAGGCTCGACTGGGTGTGCCTGCTGGTCCTCGTCATCAGGCTCTATTACATAGACAGGCGGAATGAGGAGGTCCATGGGGAACTTCCACTCTGCGCCTGTTGGTCCAACGTGGGTCCGAACGGGGTTCAGAAGCTCTATATATTCTGCAGAGAATGGACCATGTAACCAGACCCAATGACGCTGTTCGTGAGGACGGATCATGTGCATGCGGGTCAAACCATCGGCAGATAGGAGGTGGGGCCCGCAACATGGCACAGGCCAGTGGGAAGATGGATGTCGAAAATAGGTGCCAAGAGGGTAATCAGACCACCGTAGTAAATCGCCTTGGTGGAGGCGAGCGTAGAATAGATGCGGTCAAAATACCATCTGGTGATATTAATAGAAATGGCGGGGACTAAGACGTCCCCACCAACCTCAAGGGCTCTCTCCCTGGTCATCACCTAGAGCATGAACAGCTCAGGCGTGGACATGGTCCCAACCTCTGGCCTGGCTAGTATGGTGGTCGCCAAAAGGTGATGTGCAAGCCGCAGGCAGGGGTGGACAATGGAAGAGGCCTTCGCCCTGCTAGGGTCGAAGTGGTGTGTGCATGTGATCGTGTCCCAAAATGCATCAGTTGCAAAGACAGAAGGGGTGTCCTGTGTGGGACCATAAGCTCTGGGACAGCGGGCCAATGGAAGTATTCTCGGGCCATGTCATGCGAGATCTCGCACTCCTGGTCCATGAGCCTGAATGAGTAGCCTCTAAGAGTCCTGCGGATAGAACTCAAGACCTTGAGTATCGGGCGAATGAAGGTGTCCGTCGACACAGACAAGAAGTCACCCCACCCTACGTTGTCATACAACTGGTGCAACCCCTGAAATACCCCTAGGCGCTCAAGTGTATCTATGTGGGCGAACCTAGTGGGTATGATCTGGCGTCTGGAGATCCTCTCTAATTTGACGCGATGTGCATCATCTATGAAAGTGATCCGGTATGTCTCGATCGATAGGGGAGGATGTGCTGGTGGTGGTGCAAGAGGTGCAGTAGACGCTGGGAGTGCTGCTATAGGGTTACTATGCAGTGGGGGCATCATCCCAGAGGAAGAAGGACCGGGGTCACCAGTCTTCTTCCTCTTGGAAGCGGGCTGCCTGCTACCAGAACGGGTGCGTGGAGGCATCGATGGATGCCGTGAAATGACGCACACTAAGAAATTTGCTAATAAAATTCTCAAAATAGGATATGGAACGAATGTACCAAGCAAGATGCGACTCCAAGCAAGTGGATGAGTGTGAGATGGCTCCCCTAAGCTTCAAATCAGCAAAAGATCTCCCCCAAGCTTTCTTGTTGCACAAAAATGGATAATTAGCGTTATGAATTCATAAAAATGGGGTTCATCAAGAGAATTTTGAGATTAATAGGGTTGAATATGATTGGGGGTTGAATTTGGGTTTACGAGATAGATTGGGGAAGATAGAGGGTGAAATAGGGTTGGATGGGGGAGGAGATCACCGGAGATGGTCGGAGAATCGCCGCCAGAGGTGGCCGAGGGCGGCGCCACGACCAAGTCGACGAGGGCGCTCGGGCGAGTCGGGGGAGCTATGGGCGAGTCGGTCGAATTTGGGAGGGGGTGCTCGATTTGGGGGATTGGGGATTCAGGCGAGTGAATTGGGAATTTATATATGTTGTGTCGCCTTAAGTCACTCGGCCGAGTGACGATTGTCCCTCGGTCAAGTAACCTGACTGTTTGAAATTTTCAAATTTGGGCACTCAGCCGAGTCGAGTGACTCAACCGAGTGGTTCAAGTCACTCGGGTGAGTGACAAGTCTCACTAGGTCGAGTGATAAATCAAAACAGAGTGGGATATTTTGATGTTTCTGCTGTAGTCTCTTACTCGGTCAAGTAGAATTAGTCACTCGGTCGAGTGAACTAATGACTCAGCCGAGTGTAGAGGCCTTGCAGAGCATGAAATTTAAGTTATCTGCTATAGGGTTCACTCGGTCAAGTGACATAGTCACCCGGCCGAGTGGCATAAAAATTTCAGAAATAGTTTTGAGACTTCCCTGTTCAGTATTTCACTCGGTCGAGTGAATTCTTCACTCGGTCGAGGGAGAATATCACTCAGCCGAGTAGGCTCTCTGTTTCAGCTCTCTGCTCTCTATTTTTTTTTGTCTTCTGTTTCTCCCTCTCCCTTCAGTTGCTTCCTTCCTTTATCATTTAAGTGCGTCCCTGGGGCTACTTTCCATTGCCATGGCTACCCTCCATTCGAATGGCATTCTCATATCTTCTTCATGCGATAAAAAACTTTGCCCAGTGTCAAATTTTTCTAGACTCTTGACCCACTAAACTAATAAAAATCTAAAATAAAATGAAAACTAAAATTCAACTAAAAACTAGGATAAAAACATCGGGTTTCCTCCCGATAAGAGCTCGTTTAAGGTCTTAAGCTCGACCCCTTATGATTTTACGTTGAGCGTGTGATGTTCCGTGCATAGGAGATGCGCGTATCAAATTTTATGAGGAGGCCGATAGGATTAAGACGTTGTGCTTCTTCTTGTTTGGCCTCCTTTATGAGTGCTTCCTCTCTAATGATGGTGAGGGATGACTCCCCCAAGCTTTGGCTCTTGGCTTCCTTCTTATTTCCCGGCGGTGATGAAGTATTCGCCGGTGGCACGTGCTTTCTTTGATTCACCGAAGAGAGCTTGCAGAGCTCTTTTATCCTCATGACGTCAGTGTCGTTCTCTTCTTCCTCGGTGAGAGGATCTAGTGTTGGATATGGAAGACGTTAGTACACCCTTGTAGGGGATGTACGAGGGAATACGGACCTCGAACGTCACGTACACGAAGTCGTGCGCAAAGGGAATATGTTCCCTTGCGGAGAGGATCTCTAGATTGATGGGAAAGTCGCATTATATGTGCATAAATGCATGCGACATATGGCTAATAAAGGGGTAATATCTTAAGCTTATGTTGTACCATGCATATGGTACAACTTAAGCTTATAATATGCCATGTACGATGGTACACCTTAGTTAAATTGTTCCAAAGGAACAATTTACCCTAAAATAACTACCTTGGGGGCTATAAATAAGACCCAAGGGTTAGCCATTTTCCTTACACTTTTGCATGGCATTCTTGCATGCATTTTCATTCTAGCGAAGCTCTGCCGAAATACTTCCTCTCCCTTTATCCAAGTTCTTAATCTAAAGTAGAGATTTAGATTGTGGATTTAGTAGCCTTACTCCGTTCGTGAGAAGACTCGATCCGTCGTGGCGAATCCGAAGGCGAAGTTCGTAGACTACCGTGCCGCATACGCAAGCGTAAGTCTAAACTTCATTTTATCGATCCTAACTCTGTTTTGGCAGGATCCAACATTGGTATCAGAGCCATACGGGTTCGCCCCGGTCAAACCGCCGCCCCGTCGAAACTATGAACGAGTCGTTGTCTTTTTCACGAATGGGTATCCTACCATTACGGATATGGTAGGAACGCTTCGTGACGGAGAGAACGCAGCGGTTGTTCTTTTCACGTTAGGGTCTCCTATCATTACGGATATGGTAGGAACTCTCCGTGACGGGAAGAACCGACCGTTCACGTAGTATGTTATTTTTCATTTTTGGCACACGGCCATTAGAAAATAACCACTTTCTCGACGAACGGGTGCTTCATCGACGAACGGGTGCTTCATCGAGGAAGAAGGTGGTGGTTATTCCCATCGGGGAAGATGAATTTTAGTGCATGTGCACCATGGCCAAATGGGCTATGAAGGCCATGCACCCCCCCTCCCCATGCGGAGGGGGTTGGCTACGGCCAATAACCACCGCGGCAACCCCCACCGGCGGGGGTGTGCGGCCACCCCACACAAGGGGAGGCCGGCCATGGCCAAAGGGCCATGGCCGGCCAAGGCAAAAATGGCCTTGGCCATGACCGGCCATGGCCAAGCCATGGCCGGCCATGGCCAGGCCGGCCAAGGCCAGGCCGGCAGTGGCCGGCCCCGGCCAGGCCAGCAGTGGCCGGCCCCGGCCAAGGCCAAGGGCCAACCTGGCCGGCCCTGGCCTCAGCCAGGGCCTGGCCGACCCTGGCAGAGGCCAGGGCCTGGCCGGCCTCGGCCAGGGCAGAGGCCCTGGCCTGGAGAAGTTGCAGACCAAAATTGGTCGACCAATTTGGTTATTTTGGTCGACCAATCCGGCAGAAGGTCTTGGTCGATCGCAAACTTTCCGACTGACCCATATGGGGTGACAAAAGGCCTTGGTCAAACTCGAATGTGCCGATTAGCCCATACGGGGCTAACCACAGTGCCGACTAGTCCATACGGGGCTAACATTTTTTTTAATGAAGTTTTTCCTTGGGCTCTACTCCTTGAAGATTAGCCATAGTGCTCTACTTCATGCGAGATTAGCCATGTCATTGTGCTATACTCTACGGAGATTAGCCAATGTACTTATGACGTTGTGCACTACTCTACGGAGATTAGCCAATGTATTTTAAATTTCTTTTACAAGATGTTTTCAAATAGGTTATGTCCCGTCCTTAATCGGGATAGCGCAATTTAGAATTCCAAGTCCTACCACGATCCGGCCATGGTTATCTAACCCATGGGTGTGTAGAACAGGTCTCGTGGCTTGGCAATTGTTGCGCTAAAATTCTTTGTGCAAACTCTCACCTATTCCATTTTGAAAGATATGTTTTTCAAAAGTAATTTTCCGCTGCGAAGTACTATAAGCGTACGATTATTTGATAAGTGATGGGGGAATATTGAAGGTTGTTCTAGATGGTGATTGGAATCATAGAGACCTTTTCGATTCTAGAACAACATCTTCAATATTTTTCGAAAGTAACTTATCAAATATAATATAATTCCAAGTGGGATTTGAATTTTTAGAACTATCCAAATGGGATATTCTATTATCATTTCAAGTGGGAGTTATATTTTAAGAATTGTTTATGCAATGTTTTGATCAAACCTTCGGTTTTGTGTCTTTTGCAGCATTTTAAAAGTAAAATGTCTTCCGCTTCAAAGAATATCGTTGCTGAGTTAAACAGAGGTGAAAAACTCAACGGCGATAATTACAACCTTTGGTCCATCAAGATACAATACGTTCTAGAGGAGCAAGAAGTGCTCGAAACTCTAAAGAACGTTATGATTGAACCCGAGTTGGGCACTACGGCCTAACACCGATGAGACAAGGAAGCTTTTGATGCTTGGTCTCGGAAGAATAAGATAGCGCGCATTACGTTATTAAGCAGTATGGCTGATGACATAATGCGCATCTTCCGAGAACATGACCTAGCCATGGACATATGGTCCAAGCTAGAGGAGAAGTTCGGTGGCACATCGGTGTCCAAACTTCGCGCCTTAACTATAAGGTTCGATACATATAAGAAACGTCTAGATCATTCCATGGGGAAACATCTGCGACATATGGCGAACCTTATCTTGGAGTTAAAGGACGCAGGTCATGTGCTCACTGATGAGCAACAAATCCAAGCAGTCATATGTTCCCTACCAAATGTGTGGGATCAAATGAAGATGCATCTCACTCACAATGAGAGCATCAAGACCTTCAGCGACGTTTCCAAGCACCTCGAATTAGAGGAAGAGCGGCTTGCGGCTGCCAAGCCAAGTGCAGAAGTGCACATGGTTGCTAAATCCTCACACGGGGGAAAGAAACGGAAAGATCGTTCGAAGTTCACTAATGAACGTAATAAGCAACCTGAGTCTACCAAGAAACCCAAACATAAGGGTGGGCACAAGAAATGGCACAAGAAGAAAGACTTGAAGAGGATCAAGTGCTTCAAGTGCAACAAGCTCGGTCACTATGCTCGTTCGTGTACGAGTGGAGGCGACGAGGTAACTTGTAAATATACTAGTTACATATGTGTTTCTAGTTCAATATTTCTTGTGGAATCTAATCCATTTTGGATAATTGATTCAGGTGCCACCGACCACATAGCAAGGGACAGATGGTCCTTCGTGGAGTATCACCGGATACCCCAAGGAACGAAGTGGATCTATGTAGGAAACAACACACGTGTTGAAGTGAAAGGTGTTGGGACTTGCAAGCTAGTCTTGGACAACGGCCGCACTCTCCTACTTCATGATGTCCTCTTCGCTCCAGATATTCGAAGGAATATAATTTCTGTGGTCGTATTAATGGGTCTTGGCTATAACTGGTTTTTTCATGATTGTAATGTGGACTTAAGTTGTAATAATACTCTTATTGGTACTGGGTTTGTATTTAAAGGATTTATTGTAATGAGTACAATGTATGATTCCTCATGTAATGAAAATTTCCTTATTGCAAATTCTAAGACTTATGAGTCTGATGTGATTTGTTGGCACGCAAGGCTTGGTCATATTGGACCAACGCGTATGGATAGACTTGCCAAACGTGGCCTTCTATCCAATGTTTCAAAGGTTGAAATGTTGACCTGCGAACATTGCCTTGTGGGGAAATCTTGTCGCAAGCCGTTTGGAACCGGCACAAGGGCCAAGGTTCCATTACAGCTTATCCATTCGGACATATGTGGTCCGATGAATGTCAAGACAAGACGCGGAAAGTCCTATTTCATCACTTTTATTGATGATTTCACCCGATTCGGACATATCTATTTGATATCCCACAAAAGTGAAGCTTTGGCTTGCTTTAAAAACTATATGAGTTTAGTGGAGAATCAATTAGATCGCAAGATTAAGGTTTTGCGAACCGATAGGGGCGGTGAATATCAATCAATAAGTTTTAAGGAACTTTGTGATGAAAAAGGCATAGTACATCAGGTAACTATGCCTTATACTCCTCAACAAAACGGTGTTGCAGAAAGGAGAAATAGGACTTTAATGGAAATGGTCTGTTCAATGATGGCGCAAGCTAACTTGCCAATCACCTTTTGGGGTGATGCATTATTGACGGCCGCTTTCATTTTAAACCGCGTACCCTCGAAATCAGTTAGCTCCACTCCTTATGAGTTGTGGAACCAAAGGTCTCCTGACTTAAACATTTTAAAACCTTGGGGTTGTGCATCCTACGCACATATTTCCTCCCATAAGTATGGCAAACTTGGGCCAAGGGGAAGGAAATGTATCTTTATACGATACGCAGAAAACTCCAAAGGTTATGTTTTTGTTAGTCAGGAAGACAATGGTGGGCTAATTGAGTTTGAATCGAGGGATGTCACTTTCTTGGAAAACGAGTTTCCAAGACAGGGCGAGATAAGTCATGACTTATCTCTATTTGAGATTTATGATCAAGAAGGATTACCTCATTCGAGTGGGAGAATTCTTGGTGAAAACGAAAATACGTTTCAACCTTCACCAATGGATTATACGAATGACGATTATCCTATTCCATACGGGAATAATGATCCAAGTGGGAGCAATTCTAACGACATTCCAAGTGGGAGTGATATTAGAATTGATCTAAACTCAAGTCAACAAGGACTTGAAGAATCTCAAATACGACGTAGTAGTCGTACAAGGTTGGCTCCTCTAAGATTTGAGGATGAATTTCCGCAAACCTTTATGACTTTACTACAAGAAGATGACGAGCCTGCTACTTTCAAACAGGCCGTATCTTGCCCTGCTAAAGAAAAATGTATGGAAGCGATGCAAGAGGAGTTAGAATCCATGAAAGTTAACCAAGTCTGGGACTTAGTTGACTTACCCAGAGGACGTAGAGCTATTGGGAACAAATGGGTTCTCAAGATCAAGCATAAGGCTGATGGCTCTATTGACAGATATAAAGCTCGCCTTGTCGCGAAAGGTTTTACGCAACAGGAAGGGATAGACTACGAAGAGACCTTCTCACCTGTTGTTCGTTTTACCTCAATTCGCCTGATTCTGGCAATGGTAGCTTGCTTAGACCTCGAACTACATCAAATGGATGTAAAGACTGCCTTTCTCAATGGAGAATTGGACGAGGAGATCTATATGGAACAACCAACATGGTTTGTAAAAGAAGGAAACGAACATATGGTTTGTAAACTTCTTAAATCCATATATGGTCTTAAACAATCCTCGAGGCAATGGTATATACGATTTCAAGAGGTTGTCTTATCAAATGGATTTTCCATGCTTGATGAAGATAACTGTGTATATATCAAGAGGAATAAGAACAAGTATGTTATTATGTCTCTATATGTAGATGACATTTTAATAGCCGGAAATGACAAGGGCTTTGTGATGGATATCAAGGCTTGGCTTTCATCAGTTTTTGAGATGAAAGACATGGGAGAAGCCGCATATATCCTTGGAGTTAAGATTTCAAGGAATCGTTCAAAGAAACTTCTTTCTCTTTCACAGGAGACTTACATAAAGAAGGTTCTAGAACGTTTTAATATGCTGGACTGCAAGTCCATTGATACTCCAATAAGCAAGTGCGATAATTTATGTCTGAAATCATGTCCGAAGAACCAAAAAGAGAAGGAGATTATGGAAAAAGTTCCATATTCCAGTGCAGTTTGTAGTCTAATGTACGCTATGATGTGTACAAGACCGGACATCTGTTTTACCGTTGGAATGGTAAGTCGTTACCAATCCAACCCAGGGCAAGTACACTGGAAAGCGGTTAAGAGGATAATGCGGTATCTCAAAGGAACTGCAGACTTTGCTTTATGCTATCAAGGAGATGCCTTGAGGCTCGAAGGCTACACTGATGCTGATTGGGCGGGTGATCTCGATGAGCGACGATCGACCTCAGGATATGTTTTTCTACTCGGATCTGGTGCAATATCCTTGAGTAGCAAGAAACAATCCTGCATCGCACTTTCAACCATGGAAGCCGAGTTTGTAGCATTTAGCATGGCAGTCCAAGAGGCTGTTTGGCTTAGGAAGTTCTTAGACAGGCTAATTAATGCAAATGACTCAGGTGCTGTACCCATACACAGCGACAGTCAAGCATCTATAGCCTATGTCAAAGATCCGAAATTCCATTGTAAGACCAAACACATAGATATCCGCTACAAATTTGCAAAAGACTATGATAAGACCAAGAAGGTAGACATAAGGTACATATCTACGCATGAGATGATAGCGGATCCGCTTACGAAGGCTATCCCCAGAGATGTGTTTTACAAACACTTATCATCTCAAGGACTGCGTAAGAGCTGAGTTGTACCAATGTAAATTCCCATGTCTGTAAATGATCAAAATTAATAAAAGAATAAGTTCTTTTTCAAACATTGCATATGAATTTCTTAAGAAATGTTTGTGTACATTTTTGAAATCTCAGCTGAATTCTAGTATGTCGGACAGATTGAGGTTGGCTCTCTTACATGAGTAACCGCCTTATTCTATCAGACGGATGGAATAGAGATGAGACCTGTTTGAAGTCAAAATCACCAGACGGATGATTTAAGAGTCATGACTTAAACAAAATGGTCGCATGTAAGATCTGCATCATATGGATGCTTACAAAAGATCTAAGAGGATTTTTTGGAAATCCTATCTGTCTAAATGCGGGATGTGAGTCCAAAGGACTATTTGAGTAGAATGAGGGACTCAAAGTCAGACATTGTGGTGCCTGATCATCATCCTTACAACATCATTGAGACATACACTCCCTGGGAAAGGAGCGATGTTGTAATACGTGTTCATACCACGTATGCATTTCGACCACTGAGTTAGTAGCAATAGTGTTTGCTATTATGTGAGACTCAAAGGCCATACGGGCCTTAACTCTTACCCTCAAGGACTCCAATTGGTTCCTTTAGATTTGACGAAATGATCGCTATCTTAGCGTGTTACTTATGGGCTATGATAATTCGGCTCGGCGGGGCACGTTAGAAAAGCGAGTCTAATCAAGATCAGAAGGTTCGCAAGAAGAGGAAGATTGATTTCATATTCACATTTGGACTTTAATGATTCAAAGCTGGCCAGTCAATTGTAATCCAGATGGGATTCAATTGTTGAATATAAAGTATAAGAAATGTGAAGAAATAATCTAGGGTAAAGCATGCATTGAACTACTCAACTTTGCACCTTCGAGGTCGTTGTGTATCTCTAACAAGTGCACAACAACAGACTCTACGCGCATGACGGTCGCACGGTCTATTTCTCGGTATGATAGAAGAAAGAACTAAGAGAAAGACGTTCTCTTACAATCCCCTCAAGTGTGAGTGGGAGATGTTGGATATGGAAGACGTTAGTACACCCTTGTAGGGGATGTACGAGGGAATACGGACCTCGAACGTCGCGTACACGAAGTCGTGCGCAAAGGGAATATGTTCCCTTGCGGAGAGGATCTCTAGATTGATGGGAAAGTCGCATTATATGTGCATAAATGCATGTGACATATGGCTAATAAAGGGGTAATATCTTAAGCTTATGTTGTACCATGCATATGGTACAACTTAAGCTTATAATATGCCATGTACGATGGTACACCTTAGTTAAATTGTTCCAAAGGAACAATTTACCCTAAAATAACTACCTTGGGGGCTATAAATAAGACCCAAGGGTTAGCCATTTTCCTTACACTTTTGCATGGCATTCTTGCATGCATTTTCATTCTAGCGAAGCTCTGCCGAAATACTTCCTCTCCCTTTATCCAAGTTCTTAATCTAAAGTAGAGATTTAGATTGTGGATTTAGTAGCCTTACTCCGTTCGTGAGAAGACTCGATCCGTCGTGGCGAATCCGAAGGCGAAGTTCGTAGACTACCGTGCCGCATACGCAAGCGTAAGTCTAAACTTCATTTTATCGATCCTAACTCTGTTTTGGCAGGATCCAACATCTGGGGTATCTCCATGTTGAATGCCATTTTCAGAATTTGGCACTCTGTTAATACTATCCACGTGCAAAGCTCCAAAGGCATATGGCATAGCTTCGTCGATGACCTCGTCAAGTAGGTCAACATAGTCGTTCTCTTCCAGCAAGGATCTATTCTTCATGGCATGTGGGAGGTAGAATTCGACTTCAATATTTCCAACGTTGAGTGACAATGTTTCCTCTCTTACGTCCACGATGACTCCGACGATGGTTAAGATGGGGCGCCCAAGTATAAGAGATGTGTCTCCTTCTTCTTTCACGTCCATGATGACGAAGTCACAAGGCATGCTGATGCGCCCCGAATTAACCTCAAACCCCACCTAATTATGACACAAATCGCACGAAGATAAATCCCCGCTAACATTGCCAAAGGCTAGATGTGTTCCTAAATTAACTCCAGAAATTACCACAAGTGCACGGTGTTAGCCTTTGAAGTATAGAAATATGTCAAACCCACAGGGAGGTGATGCTTATAGAGTTGGGTATTTTCTAGATCTTAGAACAATGTCAGCTGGCGTAATCAAGTTGGTTATCACGGCTGTCTCTCAAGAAGATTGTGAACAATATAAAAAGACTAGGGCGTTAGGAGTCACCGCTAGGATCGTCGGATGTCGATGTTAAGTTAGAATTGTTGGATGCAACGATCTAGGATCTCTAGTTTGATGATAACAAACGTGTATGAACTATTTAATGTGTGTGCTATGTGTGTTTCAGGAATGGCAAAGCTGTAATTCTTCAAAGAGATGAATAAGTCAAATGGTGGAGAAATTGCTATTCATATAGCAATTTGGGAAAGAGAGGAAGTGTTGTTTACATAGCTATTTGACTTGGTCAATATGGAGAGAGATGGAGCCAATTTGATTCCAATGGGGTTTTGCGATTGGATCAAATCAATTAGAAAGATTTGAGCAGATTTTCAACTATCCTATTCCTATTCAAAACCCCATCAAATACCCAATCTCCTAGAAATCCTCTATTGCCGATTTGCTCTTATCCCTTGCCTCCTCTAGCCACAACCTCATCCTAGGTCTTCTCTCCTTGCTGCAATATATTATTAACCCTAGGTAAACTACCCAATATAAGCCAACGTCAAAAGAGGAAGCAAGGGTCGGCCATATTGTAAGTTCAAAGAAAAAGCCCCACGCAACAACCCTATTGCCATCATCTCCTCCCTCCCTTGCCATGAGCAACAACAAAGAACACCAAGCCCAAAAGTCCATTGCTCATGCATCCATCAAGAGGGAAGTCCTAGCAAGCCACGCAAAAAGATCTCCTTGTAGTAACCTATTCCTCTTTGCCAAAACTTCAAGCAAGAGCTCATCTCCCGCATCATCAAGCTCGGAGACTTTCAACCTCAATCAAGGAGTCTTACGCATCAAAAAGAAGAGTTGGCAAGAATCTCACGCATCCCATGTGCCTCAGCTCCATGCCGACCTAGGGGATTACCGCAACATCTGCATCGTCGACCCATGCTTGTGTGTGCCATCTGCCCATCGACCGCTTGCTTCATCCGTGACAAGCTGCTGCTCATTGGGCTTGCCGACCACAGACCCTACGTGCCATCAACCAAGCAGCTCAGCTATCGTCGACCGCAGCAAGCACCCCGCACCAAGTCGTTGTTCATCAGTGGCCTTCCTCGTCGCCGTTCAAAGCCTGCAGCTCGCCATTCTCTTCATCTTGCTGAAGTTGTGACGCTACTGTGGTGAGACATCAAGCTAAGCGCCATCCCTTTGAACTGCCATCGGAAAGATCCCAGTTGCTGAAAGTCATCTTCCGACGCCTTCATCCACGTTGCCGACGAGACATCACTGTCTTCTTCAAACTCGTCGCCGAGCCCCTCAACGTCAAAGCAGCGGTGTTCCATTATCGTCAAGTCGCCGACCTCTGCCAACAAAGCCGCTACCGTTCATCTTCCTCGCATCTGAGCCATTCACTCTTGCCAGAAACAACCTCGACTCCAGTCGCCACGATCATCTTCGCGCTGCCACGACGTCCAAGCCACCGTGAAGACATCCACATTGCTGCCTTCTTGCTTCAGCACCTTCGTGCTGTTGCAGAGGAGTGATCTGCTGCCCTGAATCCTCAAGTCGACGTCGTCTTCAACGTCGAGGTGACGTGGTGTTCGTGAACCAAACTTGTTGCTGTCGTGCTTGGTTACCGTGAAGACGAAACCCCTTGCAAGTTCATCTGCAAGCTTGAAAGAAGTATATTACTTGCTGACATGGACCTTGCATGATTGAGAGGCTTGCGTAAAAATAAAGAAAGCTGAAGGAGTTGCTTTGCGCACATCCCCCTTCAAACTCCATAACACTAGATATTTCTATACATACAGACCAGACTACTTCTTAAGTTCCAGGAGTTAGATCGAGACACTGTTTGCATCAGACTGAAGCTGACGTCATGCTGACTGACAGAGATGACTACACAAACACGAACTATGTCACGCCCCGCTTCCCAAAAACGTGGAGGCGAAGCGTGAGAAGGTCCGCTCAGACTTGAAGCTACAAAGCTGCAAGTCCGATAAGCGTCAATCAAATTAAAACTGTAGGTCCTTGCAACACGAAAAGAAACAAAGATAATAATAACGAAAGAGACAAAAGAAACATCTCAGAATATCCATAGCAATAAATCTCAACATCACAGAAAAAGCCACCAGGCTAAAAGAAAAGAGTCTAAAAGAGGCCCCAGCATGGCCAACAAAAGTACAAAGTACAGAAACAAAGTAATGGTGCAAGCACCGACATCTAACAGCAACCTAAAGCAAAAGTAACGCCAACAGCCTCTAAAACTGGTCTCCGGTGTCTACGAACTCCTCGACGAACGTAGGCTCAGGCTCAACGTCAGCAACACCTCGACCTCAACAACTATCTCTGGCTCAGGGTCTAACATGTGACACCCAAAGAGAAAGGGGCACATGTCAGCAAGTCTGGAAGACTTGTGCAAGGAAACTGAAAAGTAGGTAAAAGTAAAGCAACCTAGCAGTTCTAGCATGAGGCAATGACATGGCAGTTTAAAGTAATGAGTGCAACAAGTAGGGTAAAGTAAAGTAAAGTACGAGCATGGCATGACATTCACAAGACTAGTACAAGACAAGAAAAGTAAGCACCTCGTGCACAGAGATTCCGTCTTTTGGCTATAGTGGCTGCGCGGGCCAACTCCTAAGCTCAAGCGAACGTTTATCCCTACCCCTCCACGTGTGTCGAGCCAGGGCCTTACCCCCGAACGGGAATGCTCGCTTCTGGAACACGAGCCATGAAGTGTTTTACCTTGTTGGTCTAGGGGTGCACCTAGCCAGACAAGGGAGTACAAGGACAAGTAGTGTAGCGTGTGCTACCAATGCGACATTCAATGCATGGATGACATGGCATGGCAAGTAGTAAAGCGTACAGGTAAGAAAAGTAAACGTGACAGTTTAGTATGCATGAACAACAAGTTTAAGGGTTGGATCTAGCTTCGTTGTCAAGCTAGATCAATTAGGTGACGGATCTAGTTTCGTTGTCAAACTAGATCAAGTAGGCGTCTAGCCAGCTATCATTTCACTGACTAGTCTCTTTTACGCTAAAAACAAGGAAGTGGCCTAAAACATGGCCCTAAGCAAGATTTGGCAAGTTTCACTTGCCTGCAACTATCACGTCAAGAAAACACCGTCCAACGAGTCTAAAGTCACGATTCCTACGTGCACAAGTCCACCGGCCTACATCCGTTTTATTAATCTTGATTAGTGAATTCTAAAACATTTAAAATACTTTAAAATACTGATTTTTAGTCTTGGTTAGCATGCAATTGGGTTGGGGGTCCTAGGGGTGCAAAACGTTACCTCAACACGACGCGAAAGCTACACCGGCGTCGGGTAGCGACACCGGGGGTTGGAATAAAAGATCGCGCTCCAAGTCCAGATTCCAATTAGATTCCTCGCTGGAAATTTCAGAGCAAATAACTCGGGCGATGATTCCAGATTCCAAAGCTAGCACGTGCGACGACGGGCTATGACGTGCGACGACGTCGTACGCGACGGATCCTAGAAGAGTAAGCACCAAGGTGGGGCCCACAGTAGTCCTAGGGACCTTTGGGGGACCCACAATACCTCTGGAGAACTTGGGGGGCCCACTGAGGCAAGTGGTGCGACGGATGCGGGGTTGCGACGAGTGGCTCTCGGTCGTACCCAGCCAATGCGGGAGATTTGGTCGGTCAGGCACTAGGAACGGCGCTGTGCGACGATTAGGGGCGTGCAGCAGCGCGGGTGCGGGGAGATCCTTCGGTCAGACTGGTCGGGGGCGTCGGTCGTGCGCTTGGGATGCGAGGCTGCGACGTTGCAAAGCTTGGGCGCTCGGCAGCAGCGGCCCGGAGCGAGGGGATCTGTCGGTCGTGCGGGGTGCGGAGCGGGGCGACAAGCGGAGCGCTGTGCGGAGCGGGGTGACAAGGCGGATGCGGGGGAGCGCTTCGGTCAGGTCGATGGAACGGAGCGGCGCTTGCTGCAGCGGTGCGGAGCGGCTAGGATGCGGGGTTGGCCTTCGGTCGGAGCGGGGAAACGGCGCTGTTTCCTTCGGTCGTGCGGTAGCTGAACGTCGCAACGTTGCGACGAATCGTCGCAACGTTCAATTTCAAGTTTGGGAGAGGCTATGGCTAATTTCTTGCGAAAATAGGTCTTGCTAGGGGTTGCTTATATAGTATAGATGGGTTGACTTGGTCTAGGGCTAAATCTAATAGGATTAGAAGTTCAAAAAGATTTAAAATTTGAA
Source organism: Scilla litardierei (assembly GCA_030789695.1). NCBI lineage: Eukaryota > Viridiplantae > Streptophyta > Magnoliopsida > Asparagales > Asparagaceae > Scilla > Scilla litardierei. The sequence continues at coordinate 231,495,645 of CM061141.1, read as the reverse complement.
ATTCAATTACTCCAACTCATCCAAGGGTTTGACCTGGTCCAAATGAGCTGGAAATTGGCTCAAAAATTCTTTAAAAGGTTTAAAACTCAAATAAATTTTATTTGGCCGAAAATAATTTATAAATTAATTATTAAAAATAATATAAAACTTGTAAAAATTATAAAAGTGGTCAAATAAACTCCAAAAATTATAAAATAAATATCGTGGTGTTCGTGGCGACGAATGTGAGCTAACTAATAAGACGGATCTCAAATTCGATGTCGGACGACGAAACTAAAAATAGAAACGTCTCCCGTCAAGAGTGAGAATCGTCACGTCTCATCGAGTAAGTTTGAATTGTGGGAAAACGACTCGAGAATCGTCGTTCCAAATTAGTGCCACTATTTAATATTCTCAGAGTCGTTCACAACGGCATGACACTCAAAAGTGTTCTCAATCAAACAAAGTCTAAAACAAACACGTGCACGGCCAAAAGCACGTGCACGAAAAACGTTCAACGAAAAGTGGTCGTTACATCCTCCCCACCTTAGAATAAAGTCCGTCCTCGGACTTTCTAATATAGCTAGTCACTCTAGTAACTACCCCAATCAAGTCACTTTATACTTCAAACCAGGTATAGCCATTACAAGTGCTTATATATGCACTAAGTAGTCAAACATTAATACTACCAACACGTATATATATTTATATATATTCACGTACGTCATATACTCATACTTATTATAGTCAGTCAGACTCATACACGTATTTCAACCATATATATAAGCATGCATCCCTTATATAACTACTACCTACCTAATCACAAAACAATATTTCAGATACTCATATAAGGATAGTCTCACACTTAGCCAATACAATCATTGCTCTACGTATAGATAGCTACCTATGCACAAACATTAAGGGTATACTACCCTCTAATATAATACCAAACATCTCAGCACATATAGTCACACCATACCATTATTAATCAAGTTTCACTATATATATATATACTCACCACTACTATAGTTTCACAATATATAGTCATTCAAATGCATGCAAATAGTTCACCATATATTCTCATCACATACGGTCCTACAACTGTATTTACGACACGCCACATATATCATAGTCATCAATTCCTATAACTAAGCACATACTTACCCGTGCATGGTGCACACCCATACACGCTAACATTTCATTTACATACACCAATCATACCATTATATAACTAGCACACATACACACCTAGTTTTAGCTAGTACACATACGTTCACACGAGCAAGTCCTTAGTAAATAACTATACCACAAGACAAGCACATATAACTATATACTGGCGTAGCGACCCACAATCATGTGCGTAGCACAACCAGGCACAAACACTCCTATCACTATACATACATCAAACATTGCTATATTCAAACTACAAACATACATTCAATATACTTAGAGTATACCCACTCAAGCTTGAGTGAGACTTAATACATACATCAGAATATTCTATATACGTAACACGACATTCATACCTATACCAATACCACTCCAATATTTATATATATGTCTACCAATACAATCATATGCATACCATAAGTCAGTCACCCTTAATATTTAGTCAGGTAATACTTTCATAGTTCAATCACTCTATATACCATAATAATAATACAGACATCAGCACACATATAATTATAATACACTCCCTAATTCATGCACACGTATTTATCGTATAATCACTCACATGGAACATACATATTCACACCATAGCCTACTACCTATAACTGGTGTACCAACACCTATTATTATTATCACACCTAGCATACATATAGTCTTACCAGCATATTGCTTCAATCATTATCAGTATCCCCTAATTACCTACACCCTATTAGGTACTCCTACACTAAATCTCGTATACGCAGGCATCCCTAGTATGGTATAGCTACCCACACACCAAACTGTAACTACTAACATGCAAACAACTTCACACATCATGAATAACTCCGAGTATACATAACACACAATAAGCAACCATTAATATACCATGGGAGAGTACACTCATTCAAGCCAACATATGCGAAATTTGAAAACCGTCGTACTACAAAGTTGAAATCCTCGCCTGGAAAGAAATATTGGAGATCGATAACACGTGTTGTTTCAAAATAAGTTTGAGTCGAATATTCATAATAAGAGAAAATGGTCTATTGGTTTTTAAAAAAAAATCATTAAGGGAGTAAAATCATTTGCACGAATATTGAAGACGTAGTTTAGAAAATATTATACGGCGGTAATCTAATATAATGTCTGTGAAATCAAAGAAGGAAATCAAGTAACGGAAGGATTTAAACTCATGTTAAATGCTTTCAAAACTTTTAGGTTATGGAAAATTTTAAAATAGTCAATATTGAAGCTACTTTCCAAGGGAACCAGGATTTGCAAAAATTTAAAACTGGTTTACACAAAACTCTTAGCATACGAGCACAACAAACCTGGTATGGATAAAAGTAATTGAAACTCATCTTAGTCTCGAAATTTTCTAAAAGCACGTAGGTTGAGCGGAAAGATAATAATAATATCTTGGTCGTAAAATTATCAAAATTGATAGTAAGGCTTTAAAATCAAACCTATGGAAGGTCCAGGTTTAAGAAATGGTTAAGAATTAGTAATTTTACAAAATCTGAAATAAAGAAACGATGAGCATAACATTTACTTGCGGGAAGCTGAAATCCCAAGTGGCTTGAAAAGTATATGGATGGCATCAATCAGGAAGGAAAAATTGTTAATCGAATTGGGCACTATAAAAGTACGGTTCAGAATTAAATTAATATAAGAAAGGAAAATACGTATTTTCATAGATACGAAAGTGTAGGCTGAAAAAGCATTATAATTTATTCTTCAAAAATTTCGACAAAAGTTTTAAAAATTTTAAATCAACGAGTAGCATGAAGTATAAGTATATATACATATTAAAATTTGAACACATTTAAAACTTAGGGAAAGAGGAAATCAAAAAGAAAATACTTTCAGAAGGTTCAAAATTTGTAATGGAGAGATTTGAAAATTGACGACGATTGTCATGAGACGATCTCGGGAATCGAGGCAGGGCAAACGGTCAGATGTTCAAAACATACCTACGCCTAGGTTATGGCCCAGGATACCTACGGGAAACTCCTACGGTCGTCCAGCTCAAGTTTAAGGAGCTTAGCGCTAGGTCTTTCTAAGGAAGCTAGGTGGTAATGATTTCGCTTGGTCCGGAATCGATGAACCCAAACGAACGACTGAAGGAAATTCTAGAACTCGAATATGGTCAGGGGTAGATAAGGACCCCTAAGGTAACTCCTATGACGATTAAGTCAATTCCCAGCAAGGACTCTAATTACCAGTCTAACAATCAACCCTATTTTTGCAAACAATCATATGCAAGCAACCAAACATGTTTTAACAAGCCAGTACTAACTAAGGGAAGAAACAACTAGGTCAAGAGTTACCTGCGATAACCTCATCCACAGTCTCGCTCTCTACCGCCGTCATCGGATAAGCCTGCTCCCTTGGCTGCATGGCCTGCTGAAAAGCCTGCTTCTGTGAAGCGAGGGCTGGTCCACGACTGGTAGACACAGGTGCTTTCTGCTGTAACGGCTGTGTGGCAACGGGATCCTTCCAAGGTAGCTTAGATCTCGGGCAATCCTTCATAGCATGAGTAGGATCTCCACAAACCAGGCACTGGCCCAGCCTCTTCCTACACTGTTTCTTCTCATGACCCATCTTGCTACAATGATGGCACACCTTCCGACTTGGCCCAGTTACTGGTGCTTCCTTCTGCGGAATTCCCTCCGATGCCTTCCGCAATTGATTTGCATGCCGACAATCCTTCTCTGAATGAGTAGCAGCACCACAAATCAAACACCGGCCTAGAAATCTTCTGCACTGCTCCTTGATGTGCCCGGTCTTGCCACAGAAATAGCAAGTCTTCAGAGTAGGTCCGCCACCAACTCGAGTCTGTCATCTTCTCGCCATCTAACGACATAGAAAACGAACAAAGATTTAGACTCCATAGCTTAATAACTTAGATGTTGTAATTTATTTAATGGATATTCCGTTTATTATCGTTGTTCCGTTAGTTCGCAATCGCAAGATAGGACCTGCATGGGCCACCAACAAAACCTGTCACGCCCCGCTTCCCAAAAACGTGGAGGCGAAGCGTGAGAAGGTCCGCTCAGACTTGAAGCTACAAAGCTGCAAGTCCGATAAGCTTCAATCAAATTAAAACTGCAGGTCCTTGCAACGCGAAACGAAACAAAGATAATAATAACGAAAGAGACAAAAGAAACATCTCAGAATATCCATAGCAATAAATCTCAACATCACAGAAAAAGCCACCAGGCTAAAAGAAAAGAGTCTAAAAGAGGCCCCAGCATGGCCAACAAAAGTACAAAGTACAGAAACAAAGTAATGGTGCAAGCACCGACATCTAACAGCAACCTAAAGCAAAAGTAACGCCAACAGCCTCTAAAACTGGTCTCCGGTGTCTACGAACTCCTCGACGAACGTAGGCTCAGGCTCAACGTCAGCAACACCTCGACCTCAACAACTATCTCTGGCTCAGGGTCTAACATGTGACACCCAAAGAGAAAGGGGCACATGTCAGCAAGTCTGGAAGACTTGTGCAAGGAAACTGAAAAGTAGGTAAAAGTAAAGCAACCTAGCAGTTCTAGCATGAGGCAATGACATGGCAGTTTAAAGTAATGAGTGCAACAAGTAGGGTAAAGTAAAGTAAAGTACGAGCATGGCATGACATTCACAAGACAAGTACAAGACAAGAAAAGTAAGCACCTCGTGCACAGAGATTCCGTCTTTTGGCTATAGTGGCTGCGCGGGCCAACTCCTAAGCTCAAGCGAACGTTTATCCCTACCCCTCCACGTGTGTCGAGCCAGGGCCTTACCCCCGAACGGGAATGCTCGCTTCTGGAACACGAGCCAGGAAGTGTTTTACCTTGTTGGTCTAGGGGTGCACCTAGCCAGACAAGGGAGTACAAGGACAAGTAGTGTAGCGTGTGCTACCAATGCGACATTCAATGCATGGATGACATGGCATGGCAAGTAGTAAAGCGTACAGGTAAGAAAAGTAAACGTGACAGTTTAGTATGCATGAACAAAAAGTTTAAGGGTTGGATCTAGCTTCGTTGTCAAGCTAGATCAATTAGGTGACGGATCTAGTTTCGTTGTCAAACTAGATCAAGTAGGCGTCTAGCCAGCTATCATTTCACTGATTAGTCTCTTTTACGCTAAAAACAAGGAAGTGGCCTAAAAACATGGCCCTAAGCAAGATTTGGCAAGTTTCACTTGCCTGCAACTATCACGTCAAGAAAACACCGTCCAACGAGTCCAAAGTCACGATTCCTACGTGCACAAGTCCACCGGCCTACATCCGTTTTATTAATCTTGATTAGTGAATTCTAAAACATTTAAAATACTTTAAAATACTGATTTTTAGTCTTGGTTAGCATGCAATTGGGTTGGGGGTCCTAGGGGTGCAAAACGTTACCTCAACACGACGCGAAAGCTACACCGGCGTCGGGTAGCGACACCGGGGGTTGGAATAAAAGATCGCGCTCCAAGTCCAGATTCCAATTAGATTCCTCGCTGGAAATTTCAGAGCAAATAACTCGGGCGACGATTCCAGATTCCAAAGCTAGCACGTGCGACGACGGGCTACGACGTGCGACGACGTCGTACGCGACAGATCCTAGAAGAGTAAGCACCAAGGTGGGGCCCATAGTAGTCCTAAGGACCTTTGGGGGACCCACAATACCTCTGGAGAACTTGGGGGGGCCCACGGAGGCAAGTGGTGCGACGGATGCGGGGTTGCGACGACTGGCTCTCGGTCGTACCCAGCCAATGCGGGAGATTTGGTCGGTCAGGCACTAGGAACGGCGCTGTGCGACGATTGGGGGCGTGCAGCAGCGCGGGTGCGGGGAGATCCTTCGGTCAGACCGGTCGGGGGCGTCGGTCGTGCGCTTGGGATGCGAGGCTGCGACGTTGCAAAGCTTGGGCGCTCGGTCGCAGCGGCCCGGAGCGAGGGGATCTGTCGGTCGTGCGGGGTGCGGAGCGGGGCGACAAGCGGAGCGCTGTGCGGAGCTGGGCGACAAGGCGGATACGGGGGAGCGCTTCGGTCAGGTCGATGGAACGGAGCGGCGCTTGCTGCAGCGGTGCGGAGCGGCTAGGATGCGGGGTTGGCCTTCGGTCGGAGCGGGGAAACGGCGCTGTTTCCTTCGGTCGTGCGGCAGCTGAACGTCGCAACATTGCGACGAATCGTCGCAACGTCCAATTTCAAGTTTGGGAGAGGCTAGGGCTAATTTCTTGCGAAAATAGGTCTTGCTAGGGGTTGCTTATATAGTATAGATGGGTTGACTTGGTCTAGGGCTAAATCTAATAGGATTAGAAGTTCAAAAAGATTTAAAATTTGAAATTCAATTACTCCAACTCATCCAAGGGTTTGACCTGGTCCAAATGAGCTGAAAATTGGCTCAAAAATTCATTAAAATGTTTAAAACTCAAATAAATTTTATTTGGCCGAAAATAATTTATAAATTAATTATTAAAAATAATATAAAACTTGTAAAAATTATAAAAGTGGTCAAATAAACTCCAAAAATTATAAAATAAATATCGTGGTGTTCGTGGCGACGAATGTGAGCTAACTAAGAAGACGGATCTCAAATTTGACGTCGGACGACGAAACTAAAAATAGAAACGTCTCCCGTCAAGAGTGAGAATCGTCACGTCTCATCGAGTAAGTTTGAATTGTGGGAAAACGACTCGAGAATCGTCGTTCCAAATTAGTGCCACTATTTAATACTCTCAGAGTCGTTCACAACGGCATGACACTCAAAAGTGTTCTCAATCAAACAAAGTCTAAAACAAACACGTGCACGGCCAAAAGCACGTGCACGAAAAACGTTCAACGAAAAGTGGTCGTTACAAACTAAGCATTTCTGAACTCTTTACTCTTTATATTCGTGTATTAGTGTGTTGATCTCTGTAGGGGAAACTTTACCACTTTTGTATTCTTTTGGGAACTTGTTTAGTCTGGGACTAGACAAGTGGTTCTTGACAAGTGGGACTTGTCAAGATAGAGCATTTACTAGGTTGATAGTGTTCTGCACTCGGGGATTGTGGTCCGTTCTAGGTGGGTGGAAGGGAGCTCAGGACCCATTGTAGTTGTACAAAAGAATCATATTAATGCTAGTATTTGCTTGGGGGCTGGAGTAGGTCGTGGGACGACCGAACCAGGGTATATCTGTGCGTATTCTGTGATTGCTTCATATTTACCATGCCTGTGATTATTAACTGCTTGTGATTTCTCGTGGGTTGTGCGAGAATTTTTTATTAGCCTATTCCCCCCCCCCCTCTAGGCTTAGATCCAGATCCAACAAGTGGTATTAGAGCTAGTTTATTAGATCTAGCCTAGCTTGACCATGAATTTCATCAATAGTGCTTTTGCTGAGGGTCAGTCCATATCACGTCCCCCTAGATTTAATGGTGTAGATTATGCTTATTGGAAAAATAGAATGAGAATCTACTTAATATCTGTTGATTATAAAGCATGGAATCTTGTTGAAAAAGGTTATAAGCCACATGTTATTAAAGTTGGAGCTGTTGATATGCTTAAACCTGACGATAAATGGGATTACAATGTTTGGAGACTTTATGCTCTTAATGTTAAAGCCATGAATGCGCTCATTTGTTCTTTAGATAAATCTGAATTCAATCGTATCTCACATTGTCTAACTGCACATGAAATATGGCATACATTGGAGGTGACGTACGAGGGAACGTCACATGTGAAGGAGTCTTGACTTGCACTTCTGAGCACAGAGTATGAGAGCTTTCGTATTCTTCCATCAGAATTCATATCAGAAATGTTTGCGAGGTTCATGAACATCGTCTACAAGTCTAGGTCGCTCGGTAAGCCATATTCTAGCCTTGAACTTGTGAGAAAAATATTGAGGGCGCTACCAAGCTCATTCAGGCCTAAAGTCACCGCCATTCAAGAAGCGAAGATCTATCACAGATGAGGGTGGAAGACTTGATAGGCAACCTAATGTCCCACGAGCTTGAGTTGCTGAATATAGAGGAGAGAGAGAAACATGAGGTGAAGGAAAAAGCTCCAAAACCACTAGCTCTTCAAGCTAGCGAGGATGACAACGATGATGAGGAGCATGCTCTTATGGTAAGAGGATTCAGCAGATACATCAAGAAAAAGCAAGGAAGAGCAATGATGACGCAAAGGTTTAATCGCTCCAATAAATATAAACCTGCTAGAAATACTTCTGAACAGAATACTACTAATGATAAAGTTGAATGTTTTAAATGCAGGAGGAAGGGACATTATGTGAGGAATTGCCCACAAGAGATAGCTCAGGTTGCAAAAGAAAAAGGAAAAGCCAAAGTGCTAACGTTGGACATGGACAGCGAAGCTGAGAATGAGGATGAGGAGATTGTAGCCCACTCCTTCATCTGCTTAATGGCACAAAACGATGATGTAACATCTTATACTAATGCAGAGCTTTTTAAGAAAATGCAAGAAGAAATTGATGAGCTAGATAATATTGTTGAATGCTATAGAAATTCTTGTTTTGAACTGCAAAAAGAAAATTACGACATGATTGAAGAATCTAAAATTTTAAAACAAGAACTTGTTGCATGAAAATCAACCATTACCATGTTAAAAAGGGAAAAATCTAGCTCATCTGAAAAAGTTGCTTGTCTTCCTTGCCCTTCCTTATTGAATAATATTAACAAGCTTAAGCAAGATTTAATTCAGCTCGAAACTGAAAAGACTATGTGATTAGAGAGCTTAATGATAAATTCTGCATGTTGAATAATGATCTTAGAAGAAAAATGATTGAGTTTGAAAAGAAGGAAGAGGAAAACAAGAAAGCTTTTATAAGTAAATGCACTTTGCTTGTGAATGAGAATGCATTGTTGAAATCCAAAGTCTCTAGTCTTGAATTGTCCATTAAGAAATTTTCCATAGGAAAACAATCTTTAGATATCATTCTTGGAAATCAATTATATGGCAATAATAGACGAGGACTTGGATTTGGTTTTAAAAATGTTGAAAAGCCTAAATTTAAGAAAATTCACAAAGTGCCTTCAATTGTCAAAAATATGCATGCAAAGTGCTTTTCTTGTGATAGTGTTGGTCATACATCTTATTATTGTAAGTTTAGGAACACAAACATAAAGTTCAAACAAGTGTGGGTTCCTAAAACTTTGATGACTAACACTAGTGGACCTTGTTTGTAACGACTCGAATCCCGGGCCCGTTACTTTTTTTATATTTGCGTAGGTCCTGCAGTTAACCAGTGAAAACAAAATAGCCACGATGCAGAGATGTACAAAAATACCCAAATAGTGTCCAATTATTACATCCATATTGTACAAAAATGGTCCAACAATCGTACATGAAGGAAAGTAAATACAACTAGAAACAACTCTGAAAGCTGCAGACTCATGGCCAAATTCTGGCGCTATTAACTCTAGAGCATCTGCCTCCATATGTACGTCGGCTGCGGTGCCACGGAGATGGAACCGTAGGTAAGTCACAACAATTCTAGCAATAGAAACAAAGTAGTGCAAAAGTATGGAACAGACTATAGTAAACAAAAGATGGTCATGCATGTGCAAAAAGTAAAGTATAGGCAGACAGGTATGTAAGAGAATAAGTAAAGTACTGGTAACTGCTCAGGTGTGATATGTAATGCATAAAGTAAAGATGACTGTACAAGTGCAAAAGTAACGACTGTGACTTGGCATGTGGTAGTAACAATATTTTGACCAATGGGATGGCAATAGTAAGGAAACCAGGTTAACAATGTTTTGACCAATCGGTAATGGGATGACAATAGATAGACCTATTAATACTTAAGAAAAGATGAGCGTCGCTTGACTATCTAATAGTGTAGGATGGCCTAATAATAAGAAGTCTAGTTTAACTCCCAAATCATCCAGGCAGTCAGGGCTTGAAGGTACAGGTCACTTCAAAGACAGTAGGAACAAGTCCCTTGGTTGACCAACCCCCTTCCCATTCCTTTCTAGACACTGATTCGGTCGTAATTTAAGACCGCTTATTATTATACTGTTCTATCACGTTTGAGTAGTCTCGACTTAGTCCGTAGAATAGTCGTATCAAGTTAGTAGTCGTGACAAAGGAATGATATCAATTAACTAGTGCAACATTAATCAAACTAGTGCATCAGTCTTAGCTCGAGTGTACGATATGCAACCAGAAGTGCACCCATCCCACGGAGCAACTCGTGGAATATCTACCTACCATTCCTGCAGGGTGATGGTACATCTTAACTAATAAGGGTGGACCCGGTCACTCCCGCACACTTCGTAGCTCAAGACTACCATGTATCCCGTGTATTAGCATAGTCCAATGTTCATATCAGTGTTCGTATCAATATGGCCTCATGGGTCCTGGTATCAATCAAGCTAGTGCAACAGTCTTAGCTCGAGTGTACGATATGCAACCAGAAGTGCACCCATCCCACGGAGCAACTCGTGGAATATCTACCTACCATCCCCTTCAGGGTGATGGTACAGCTTACCAAATAAGGGTGGACCCGTCACTCCCGCACACTTCGTAGCTGAAGACCACCGCGTATCCCGTGTTGTATCACATTTCACATTTATAACTGTATCAGTATCCGTGTCCGTATCCATATCCGTATCCGTATGGCCTCATAGGCCCATCATTTCGTACATCCAAAAATGTGTACAACAATACATCCATCAATGAGTACAACAAATACATATATATGGTATTTACTTGCTGAAAAGTCAAGGCAGAAGCCTCAACAGAGAATATCAGTCCTGAGCAATGCTTTGAAGTCCAACAACTATGATATCTAATTCCATAAAAGTGCACTATCTCAATTTAGTCCTGAGCAATGCTTTGAAGTCCAACAACTATGATATATAATTCCATAAAAGTGCACTATCTTAATTTAGCCCTTTGGTCATTCCACTATTGATTAGTTCTATATTTAATTTGGTTTCTAATCATTGGTTCAAGTCAATAGCTGTTCTGAGAATATATATGAGGTCCTAAGTTCATACGAGTACACTATCCAGATTTCGAATGTTAAAATTAGAGTGACTTACGGATTTTGGGACCGTCATAGTAAGCCGAGGCTGGAGCTAAGGCTTCTAAGGGTCCTCGTGCACGAGAAACAATACCTGCAAACATCAGAAATAATTGGTTAACGGTCACACTATTTTCTATCTATTTTTCTTAACGTGTTCGTATTTTTATAATAGCTTAAAACGGGTTAAAACACTCTCTAATAATTTTTAGATAGGCTAGATATGAGGAAAATAATTTTATCAAGGAAGAAAATATTTTTCTGAAGCTCGTAGGTATTTTTAGAAATTTTTGAAAGCTTTAAAACGATTTTTAGAAATTAAAATGAATTAAAAATAATTTTCTAAATTATAAAATAGCTATCTTAATGTTCAATAATTTATTTAAAAATCTATACTCGTCAGAAATTTTCATGTGATATGTCAAAATGTTCGTCTTAACTAGTATATTTATAGACAATTGTATTACACCTAAGTTTACGTAAAATCCGGAGGAAATAATTCATTAGGATGAATCAGATAGCTTTAAAAATTTATTACGGGAGATATACCTTCCTGATTCCAACAAAACCAGTGCCTACGTGTTCGTGGCGAAGGTACGGATCTTCTGGTGGTCTCCATTCACTCGTCCGACACCTCGATCAAAAAAGTCAATAATCATATCAAACTTATAAACTTATTTAGTTTTATAATAATATTATTTATTTTCATTATTTCCTTATAATTCATTCATACACATGTGCACTCACGGAATACTGTGCATTCAAATTCATACACATATGTTTTATATAATGGTTTATATAATAACTGTGCATTCAAATATTATTACTGGCACTCACGTCTCTCCTTTCTTTCTTCTTGCCGTTACTTGCACGCACTGTCAAGCTTTGGGGCAGAGGCAGGGTGAGGGGTGGTACCGATGGGGAGGCGGCTGGTCAGAGCGGGGACGCCTCGTCGGGGTTTGCCGTCGAACTGAGGAGAGGGGGAGAGAGAACTGAGAGAGGGAGTGAACGGCATAGGGAGAGAGGGATGAGAGATGGTGTGCGTGTGTTACCGTGAGTGTAGGGTGTTGGGTGATGTTTTTCCAACGGGAGGGAAGGAGTAGTGGGTCTTAAATATTAATCAAGTCAAAGATGTAGTTGATGGGGTATCATGAGGGGTATTAAAGAAAGTTGGTGGGGGGTTTTGACTAATGGAAGGGGGAATGAACCGGCTTAGAGGGGATTTAAACGTGAGTGGAGAAAAGAAGCTGAAAAGCTTTAAAGTATTACCCTTAATAAATATTTAGTCAATATAATTAATTGTGTTAGGTTAGCTTTTGACTTAGAAAGGCTTAACCCACGTTTATCAGATTTGGAGGGGGGTTGCCGACAGATGATGGTAATTAGAGTTAAGGTAAATTAATATGATAATTAGTAACCAATAATGTAATTAGTAAAAATGAAAATTACAATTTTGCCCCCGAAACTAAACGTGTCTGAAAAATTACGAAAACATAGCCACGAGATCGTATTGTCGTGAGGATCGTAAATACGAGATCCAAATCAGGGTTTGAGCTACGGGGATACTAGTTTTAAGCCAAAACGTTTAGGAAGCGGGTTTGCAGGTTTTCTATTGAATTGACTTCAGAAATTTACGAAATTAATATGGGGAGCCCTAAATGATCATATAATATTACCATAGAAGTTTGAAAACGTTTTGAAGATATTTGTATAGAAAATAAATTCATTAAGCCAAAACAGTAATATCCAAAAATGAATTTTTATCAGATTATTTAGAGGTGTTTGATGAAACCCGAACTTACTAAAATACTTCATAACTAGTCTGATACTTCAAAATATTTTTATAAAAAATTTTTGGAAATTGTAAAACTTCTGAAGAACCATTATAAAATAGTTTTTTTAAAAAATTTTGAAAATAGGTTAAATAAGTGAATAGTTGTGTTAATGGAAACAGGCCGTTACATCATACCCTCCTTAAAATAATTCCGTCCTCGGAATTTAAAAATCTTTTTGAAATAGATAATTGATGTTATGAAGAAGCTCAAGCAAATAAATGATAGAAAAGATAGTAATCTATTGAATCAGGTTGTAAATAACATGAAACATAATGAGATACATTAGAATCAAGAAAACAAGAGATGTTATGTATGAATACATACTATTGACATCACCATTACTTCCATAACTAGTCCATAGATTAGTATCATAATAATTATCTCGACTTTTCAAGTAATGAAATGACAGTTATTATGGTAATATTTGTTCGAACTTGGAACCTGAGGTGATAAGTCGGTAGCAAACTATATAAACTACATCAAAAGGTAGACCATCTAGGTCATTCGTGCTACTGGTGACTAACGGGGTCTAGCGAAGGATGTCATTCATAATATAGCATACAAGGGGGCATCTACGAATCCATATACTTTCGTGCTTTTTCTTATCACCATCTAAGTACCAATGACATCAACCTCCACAACGCCCAACCACAGGCTAACGTCCAAAACAACGCCCAAAGGTAAGTACATGGCCAATAACCAAAGTCAGTATTCACTGCCTGTATTTCTTCCATCAATCTCCATACTATCACACAATAAGGCAACACCCAAGCCCTCATCCAGAGCCAAGCACAAGCCCTACATCCGACTTCAACACCCAGGGCCTATATCATGCCAATAATCATCGCCATCACTCCTTCAGTAGACCTATAGTTGACATTCGCAAAACCCAACATCACCCAACAAATGAACAACCAAAAGCACATTTTCCAGCACACCAGAAGGAGTACACGCAAAAGGAAACCTAGACGGGATCTCAACCTATGTGAGATCCAAGGCAGAGAGTTCAAGAGAAGCCCAAGAATCACGACTTCCCAAGATCTCAGCCATACGGCGACAGCGAGAGTGGCGCTGAGGGTCGTTGCTAAGGCCAAAAATCGTCGGTGGGCCATCGGCGGCTGTCGATCCAAGTCGTGCAACGACTGCTCGTCGTGGCAGGTGTCACCGGAAAGGGGATGAGGTGGTGAAGCTTCGGGTGAGGCCGGAGGAGCTGGAGGCGAGATGGGTCGGGTTCGCTTGGGGAAGAGGCCGGGAGGAGAAGTGGAAGTCAATACGGCGTAGGGGAAACCATAGGGTGGCTTGGTGAGGAAGAAGAGGGTGGTCTTTTAAAGAAAAAGAGTGGCACCGAAAGTCGTCGGTAGGGTAGGGTAGGGTTAGGCATGAACGGGGCTCGAGGAGGGGAAGCGGACAAAAGAAGTAAAGAGGGGGAGATGGTAGGTGGAAAAATATACGTCTCATGGGAAATCGGGCACAAGATGATAGTAGGGGTTAGAATAGAAATACGATCTCAAGAAGACGTAACAGCCTACACTCGCACGTCGGGTTTGGCTCGTCTCAAATCCTTTAGCATCATCCTCCAACACTTCTGAGTGTCCTTCAATTCACTTCCGTTGTCAAGCTACGCTCCATAAAATAGACGTAGCTAGAGTTCAAGGTCAATCTAAAGGTCATCAAGTTAAAGGAAGAGTGATGGGAAGTCCTAATGAAGATGTCAATAAGGACGCTTCACCCGTATATCCAATACAGGTGAACACCCGAGACATCATGTACTCGAGAGTTCTATTTAATTATTTTATACTGTACATCCTGATCTTGCTATATTGTTCACGAGGTAGGTAGCGCGGACCTGCATGGGCCACCAAAGCTGTAACGACCTGAATCCCGGGCCCGTTACTTTTTTGATATTTGCGCATGTCCTGCAGTTAACCAGTGAAAACAAAATAGCCACGATGCAGAGATGTATAAAAATACCCAAATAGTGTCCAATTATTACATCCATATTGTACAAAAATGGTCCAACAATCGTACATGAAGGAAAGTAAATACAACGGGAAACAACTCTGAAAGCTGTAGACTCATGGCCAAATTCTGGCGCTATTAGCATTAGAGCATCTGCCTCCATATGTACGTCAGCTGCGGTGCCACGGAGATGGAACCATAGGTAAGTCACAACAATTCTAGCAATAGAAACAAAGTAGTGCAAAAGTATGGAACAGACTATAGTAAACAAAAGATGGTCATGCAGGTGCAAAAAGTAAAGTATGGGCAGACAGGTATGTAAGAGAATAAGTAAAGTACTGGTAACTGCTCAGGTGTGATATGTAATGCATAAAGTAAAGATTATTGTACAAGTGCAAAAGTAACGACTGTGGCGTGGCATGTGGTAGTGACAATATTTTGACCAATGGGATGGCAATAGTAAGGCAACCAGGTTAACAATGTTTTGACCAATCGGTAATGGGATGACAATAGATAGACCTAGTAATACTTAAGAAAAGATGAGCGTCGCTTGACTATCTAATAGTGTAGGATGGCCTAATAATAAGAAGTCTAGTTTAACTCCCAAATCAGCCAGGCAGTCAGGGCTTGAAGGCACAGGTCACTTCAAAGACCGCAGGAACAAGTCCCTTTGTTGACCAACCCCCTTCCCATTCCTTTCTAGACACTGATTTGGTCGTAATTTAAGACCGCTTATTATTATACCGTTCTATCACGTTTGAGTAGTCTCGACTTACTCCGTAGAATAGTCGTATCAAGTTAGTAGTCGTGACAAAGGAATGATATCAATTAACTAGTGCAACATTAATCAAACTAGTGCATCAGTCTTAGCTCGAGTGTACGATATGCAACCAGAAGTGCACCCATCCCACAGAGCAACTCGTGGAATATCTACCTACCATTCCTGCTGGGTGATGGTACATCATAACTAATAAGGGTGGACCCGGTCACTCCCACACACTTCATAGCTCAAGACTACCCCGTATCCCGTGTATTATCATAGTCCAATGTTCATATCAGTGTTCGTTTCAATATGGCCTCATAGATCCTGGTATCAATCAAGCTAGTGCAACAGTCTTAGCTCGAGTGTACGATATGCAACCAGAAGTGCACCCATCCCACGGAGCAACTCGTGGAATATCGACCTACCATCCACTTCAGGGTGATGGTACAGCTTACCAAATAAGGGTGGACCCGGTCACTCCCGCACACTTCGTAGCTGAAGACTACCCCGTATCCCGTGTTGTATCACATTTCACATTTATAACTGTATCAGTATCCGTGTCCGTATCCATATCTGTATCTGTGTCCGTATGGCTGCATAGGCCCATCATTTCGTACATCCAACAATGTGTACAACAATACATCCATCAATGAGTACAACAAATACATATATATGGTATTTACTTGCTGAAAAGTCAAGGCAGAAGCCTCAACAGAGAATATCAGTCCTGAGCAATGCTTTGAAGTCCAACAACTATGATATCTAATTCCATAAAAGTGCACTATCTCAATTTAGTCCTGAGCAATGCTTTGAAGTCCAACAACTATGATATCTAATTCCATAAAAGTGCACTATCTTAATTTAGCCCTTTGGTCATTCCACTATTGATTAGTTCTATATTTAATTTGGTCTCTAATCATTGGTTCAAGTCAATAGCTGTTCTGAGAATATATATATGAGGTCCTAAGTTCATACGAGTACACTATCCAGATTTCTAATGTTAAAATTAGAGTGACTTACGGATTTTGGGACCGTCGTAGTAAGCTGAGGCTGGAGCTAAGGCTTCTAAGGGTGCTCGTGCACGAGAAACAATACCTGCAAACATCAGAAATAATTGGTTAACGGTCACACTATTTTCTATCTATTTTTCTTAACGTGTTCGTATTTTTATAATAGCTTAAAACGGGTTAAAACACTCTCTAATAATTTTTAGATAGGCTAGATATGAGGAAAATAATTTTATCAAGGAATAAAATATTTTTCTGAAGCTCGTAGGTATTTTTAGAAATTTTTGAAAGCTTTAAAACGATTTTTAGAAATTAAAATGAATTAAAACTAATTTTCTAAATTATAAAATAGCTATCTTAATGTTCAATAATTTATTTAAAAATCTATCAGAAATTTTCATGTGATATGTCAAAATGTTCGTCTTAACTAGTATATTTATAGACAATTGTATTACACCTAAGTTTACGTAAAATCCGGAGGAAATAATTCATTAGGATGAATCAGATAGCTTTAAAAATTTATTACGGGAGATATACCTTCCTGATTCCAACGAAACCAATGCCTACGTGTTCGTGGCGAAGGTACGGATCTTCTGGTGGTCTCCATTCACTCGTCCGACACCTCTATCAAAAAAATCAATAATCATATCAAACTTATAAACTTATTTAGTTTTATAATAATATTATTTATTTTCATTATTTCCTTATAATTCCTTCATACACATGTGCACTCACGGAATACTGTGCATTCAAATTCATACACATATGTTTTATATTATGGTTTATATAATAACTGTGCATTCAAATATTATTACTGGCACTCACGTCTCTCCTTTCTTTCTTCTTGCCGTTACTTGCACGCACTGTCAAGCTTTGGGGCAGAGGCAGGGTGAGGGGTGGTACCGATGGGGAGGCGGCTGGTAAGAGGCGTGGCGGTTCCGTCGTGGCGAGCGACGGTCGTGGGCGAGTGGCTGAAGGCCCGGGTGAAGGCAGCAGGGCGGGGTTCTCGGCTGGGTTCGACGAAGCGGAGAAGCGGCGGTTGAGCCGAGGGAGGTGGCGGTGCAGAGGACTATCTTCAGGGCTTGTCAGAGCAGAGGGTTGGGTCATCGGGCGTGGGCAGCAGCTGTTTCTGCTTCCGGCGAGAGGGGCGGGCTTAGAGCGGGGACGCCTCGTCGGGGTTTGCCGTCGAACTGAGGAGAGGGGGAGAGAGAACTGAGAGAGGGAGTGAACGGCATAGGGAGAGAGGGATGAGAGATGGTGTGCGTGTGTTACCGTGAGTGTAGGGTGTTGGGTGATGTTTTTCCAACGGGAGGGAAGGAGTAGTGGGTCTTAAATATTAATCAAGTCAAAGATGTAGTTGATGGGGTATCATGAGGGGTATTAAAGAAAGTTGGTGGGGGGTTTTGACTAATGGAAGGGGGAATGAACCGGCTTAGAGGGAATTTAAACGTGAGTGGAGAAAAGAAGCTGAAAAGCTTTAAAGTATTACCCTTAATAAATATTTAGTCAATATATTTAATTGTGTTAGGTTAGCTTTTGACTTAGAAAGGCTTAACCCACGTTTATCAGATTTGGAGGGGGGTTGCCGACAGATGATGGTAATTAGAGTTAAGGTAAATTAATATGATAATTAGTAACCAATTATGTAATTAGTAAAAATGAAAATTACGATTTTGCCCCCGAAACTAAACGTGTCTGAAAAGTTACGAAAACATAGCCACGAGATCGTATCGTCGTGAGGATCGTAAATACGAGATCCAAATCTGGGTTTGAGCTACGGGGATACTAGTTTTAAGCCAAAACGTTTAGGAAGCGGGTTTGCAGGTTTTCTATTGAATTGACTTCAGAAATTTACGAAATTAATATGGGGAGCCCTAAATGATCATATAATATTACCATAGAAGTTTGAAAACGGTTTGAAGATATTTGTATAGAAAATAAATTCATTAAGCCAAAACTGTAATATCCGAAAATGAATTTTTATCAGATTATTTAGAGGTGTTTGATGAAACCCGAACTTACTAAAATACTTCATAACTAGTCTGATACTTCAAAATATTTTTATAAGAAAATTTTGAAATTGTAAAACTTCTGACGAACCATTATAAAATAGTTTTTTTAAAAAAAATTTTGAAAATAGGTTAAATAAGTGAATAGTTGTGTTAATGGAAACAGGCCGTTACATTGTTGGATTCCAAGGTCACACATAACATCTACCGTGTAGGTAAGATGGAAATTTGGCGAGGAGCGATGAATTAAAAGTTTCATTATTTAGCTTCTTAGTCAAATGACGACGCGAAGGTATATATTTTTCCCTCTTTGAATTTAATGCATACCTTCATAGATTTTGTGTGTGCTTGATTTATTTCTTCTTTGTGTGCTTGTGTGTTTGATTCTTGTTTTTTTGTTTAAGTTCATTATATTAAAAAAGTTGAAAAAGCAAAAACAATAAAAAATTTGGTGCTTAATGAATAACCTCTTATGAATCTTTATAAGTGGTATTATTGAATGCTCATTCATATCCTTGTAGAAATCATTGTATTATTGTTATAGCTACATGCGCATGTTAGACTCTATTAAGTAGCTATGACATGTTTAATGAAATGAATAATTTGATTTCTACACCTACATGCTCACTTCCATGACTATTAAACTTGGTGTACTTTTGGAGATTCTTTTTATGAATATTGGAAAGTGAATGTAGGATGATAATAACTGAATAATCTAAGGGTATGATGTGTAGTGCCATGAATAAAAATTGAGCTAAAAAGAATTGGTGTTAATGCTACAAAAATGAAAAAGATATGAATATTGCTCCATATGTAAAATGGATACAATTCATGGCAAGTACACTACACACGAGTATCCAACATAAGCTTTATGTGTAATATTTAGCGTTGGTGTTCATTACTCGTCAAGCAATGCCACACTCACATCTAAGAGTCCTTATTGGCTATGTTTTGAGGTGTGGTACCTTGAACTCATTTTTAATGAGGTGGGAAAAATCAATCATAGGTGATATTCATGTTAAATGGAAAATGTGGATTGGTTTTGGTTGATCTTCATGAATGAATCTCCCTTTGTACTTCAATGCCTTAATTATCACATGAACACGATGGTGTTGAAGTCTAAAATATAATTCTCATTGAACTTGGAGTGCTTAGCCAAAAAGAATACATGCACGTGCTAGTTCTGATCTATAATACTTTATTTTTGCATGTGATATTTGATTGACTTCATAAATACGCTTTTGATGATAACAAAGGGGGAGAAAAATTGGGAAGATTTGGTATTATTTGTGTGTGGTATTACATGGAATATGGTAACTATTGGTTCAAGGGGGAGCATGAAAATAGGGGGAGCATGCCATGCTTACATGTATCACACCATTGTTATATTGTTGCATGCTTGTATGCCTGGACATCAAGTCCCTCATCACACTTCACACACACATCACGATGTATTATCTGAATCGTGAGTGCTCAAATCTTGTATTGGTTTGTCATCATCAAAAGGGGGAGATTGTTGGATGCAACGATCTAGGATCTCTAGTTTGATGATAACAAACGTGTACGATATATATAACGTGTGTGCTAAGTGTGTTTCAGGAATGGCAAAGTTGTAATTCTTCAAAGAGATGAATAAGTCAAATGGTGGAGAAATTGCAATTCATATAGTAATTTGGGAAAGAGAGGAAGTGTTGTTTACATAGCTATTTGACTTGGTCAATATGGAGAGCGATGAAGCCAATTTGATTTCAAGGAGGTTTTGGGATTGGATCAAATCAATTAGAAATATTTGAGCATATTTTCAACTATCCTATTCCTATTCAAAACCCCATCAAATACCCAATCTCCTAGAAATCCTCTATTGCCGATTTGCTCGCATCCCTTGCCTCCTCTAGCCGCAACCTCATCATAGGTCTTCGCTCATTGTCGCAATATATTGTAAACCCTAGGTAGACTACCCTATATAAGCCAACATCAAAAGAGGAAGCAAGGGTCGGCCATATTGTAAATTCAAAGAAAAAGCCTCACGCAATGACCCTATTGCCATCATCTCCTCCCTCCCTTGCCATGAGAACCATCAAAGAACACCAAGCCCAAAAGTCCATTGCCCACGCATCCATCAAGAGGGAAGTCCTAGCAAGCCACGCAAAAAGATCTCCTTGTAGTAACCTATTCCTCTTTGCCAAAACTCCAAGCAAGAGCTCATCTCCCGCATCATCAAGCTCGGAGACTTTCAACCTCAATCAAGGAGTCTTACGCATCAAGAAGAAGAGTTGGTAAGCATCTCACGCATCCCATGTGCCTCAGCTCCATGCCGACCTAGGGGATTACCGCACCATCTGCATCGTCGACCCACGCTTGCTTGTGCCATCATTGCCCGTCGACCACTTGCTTCATCCGTGCCAAGCTGTTGCTCATTGGGCTTGCTGACTGCAGCCCCTACATGCCATCAACCAAGCAGCTCAGCTATCTTCGACCGCAGCAAGCACCCCGCACCAAGTCGTCGTTCCTCAGCGGCCTTCCTCGTCGCCGTTCAAAGCCCACAGCTCGCTGTTCTCTTCATCTCGCCGGAGTTGTGTTGCTGCTATGGTGAGACATCAAGCTGGGCGCCATCCCTTTGAATTACCATCGGAAAGATCCCAGTTACCGCAAGTCGTCTTTCGACGCCTTCATCCACGCTGCCGACGAGACTGCACCGTCTTCTTCAAACTCTTCGTTGAGCTCCTCAACGTCGAAGCAGCGGTGTTCCATTATCCTCAAGTCGTCGACCTGCGCCCACAAAGCCGCTGTCGTTCATCTTCCTTGCACCTAGCCGTTCACCCTTGCCGGCGACAACCTCGACTCCAGTCGCCATGATCATCTTCTCGCTACCACGACATCCAAGCCACCATGAAGACATCCACATTTTTAGCACCTTCGTGCTATCGCAGAGGAGCGATCTGCTACCGTGAACCCTCAAGTCACTGTCGCCTTCAACGTCGAGGTGACGGGGTGTTCATGAACCAAACTTGTTGCTACCGTGCTTGGTTACCATGAAGACGAAACCACTTGCAAGTTCATCTGCATGCATGAAATAAGTATATTACTTGCTGACGTCAACCTTGCATGATTGAGAGGCTTGTGTAAAAATAAAGGAAGCTGAAGAAGTTACTTTGCGCACATCCCCCTTCAAACTCCAGAACACTGGAGATTGGTATACAAACAGACCAGACTACTTCTCAAGTTCCAGGAGTCAGATCGAGACATCGTTTGCGTCAGACTGAAGCCGACGACGTGCTGACTGACAGAGACGACTACACAAACACGAACTGAGCATTTCTGAACTCTTTACTCTTTATTTTCGTGTATTAGTGTGTTGATCTCTGTAGGGAAAACTTTACCACTTTTGTGTTCTTTTGGGAACGTGTTTAGTCTGGGACTAGACAAGATGGTCTTGACAAGTGGGACTTGTCAAGATAGAGCATTTACTAGGTTGATAGTGTTCTGCACTCGGGGAGTGTGATATGTTCTAGGTGGGGGTAGGGAGCTCAGGACCCATTGTAGTTGTACAAAGAAACATATTAATGCTAGTATTTACTTGGGGGCTTGAGTAGGTTATGGGACGACCGAACCAGGGTATATATGTGCGTATTTTGTGATTGCTTCATATTTACCCTGCATGTGATTATTAACTGCTTGTGATTTCTCATGGATTATGCGAGAATTTTTTATTGATTTCTCGTGGGTTGCGCGAGAATTTTGTATTAGCCTATTCACCACCCCCCCTCTAGGCTTAGATCCAGATCCAACAAGAATTCTTACGTTGAATTGGCTTTATTAGGAAGAGATTGTCGCATCTAAGACGTATAACTCATGGCCAACTGTCGTTGTACGATTCGTCTAACGTATCCCATATTTGGCCCCACCGTCGTGGATAGCCTCACACGCGATCCGTGTATTACGATCAATAATTATTCTCAATCTCTACTCACGCCACTGTCGTGGATCAGAGCTTCGATCTGTGATTTGGTGGCTCTCATCGATGCTACTGTCATAGTCATCAATTAGTGATACAGGACGCTGGTGGAAGCCATCAAAGTGCGAGCCACTGTCGTGGTCACAAACCCTAATTGAATTCACTCACGTGCCTAATTAAGTTCTTAGGATACTCCTTAAGCGCGTGTACCACTGTCGTGGTCACGATCCCAGTACGAGATATCCTACAAACTTGGCTAGATCAACCAAAACACATACTTTTTTAGCCAAGACAATATAAAAGTCCTGCCTTTACATCTAAATCCTAAGATCCTAGGGTTAATCCATCAGCCCTAGATAAGACTACTCATGGATCATGGAAATAGCAATGACAGATTTTAGGAAAGCAAGAGAATTTATCATAGCACTAGAAGACATCAAATAAAGCATACGGGGATTAGCAAATCGTTACCAAAACGTCGTTGGGTGATAAATAATCGCAGAGAATTAAGAACTTTAAGATTCAAAGCAAAAATATCCAATAAAAATCCAAGCTTTTTCTTCTACAAATTAACGACGGCTCTTAAACTCTCTCTAAAAACTAAACTCTCCAACTTTACTAAAGGAAATAACAAGATGCCTAAAATAAGGTTAAAATTGTGCTTAAATACAAGGGGTATAGACCCAACAAAATTCTGGAATCATGGGCAATCGGGCCCACCAAGCAGTCTGGCCGTGGTACCCTACTCGGTCGAGTAGCAGTGCCGCTCGGTCGAGCGTGATGCGGCTCCACTTTGGCTGCTTCATCCGCTTTGGGCTTTTACGGGGCTACTCGTTCGAGTATCCCCTCCACTCGATCGATCTACAGTAGTCTGAAATTCTCTCCAAAATGCTGCTCGGTCGAGCTAGAGTGCTGGAGAATAGGCTTGAAATAGTCGTTCTGTTTGGAATCAGCACGGTCGAGTAGGAGCTCTGCTCGGTCGAGCGGGCAGTATCAGTTGTGCTGGAGATTTTAGTGTATCAGCTCGGTCGAGTGCTGAGAAGCTCAATCGAGCTGACTGGGAAATCAGACTGCATCGCTTCTAAGGTTCTTAAATCTCGTTCTTTTCTCCTCTACTCCTCCAATCTTCTTCGTCCCCTCAGCGAACACCCATGGAACCTTGCCAATGATGCTCCGGCCGTATCGGATGTGTCCATGTCCCATAATTGCTCCAATTCGCTCCAAAGTTCCTGAAAATCCACATTTCTATACGAAACTCAAACATGACGTTAGAAGCGCGATAACATATGAAAATGTGAACTTTGGAAGGTGAATATGATATGAAATGATGAAGTAAATGCATAGAAAGTATGGGCACATCAAAATCCCCCAAGCTTACCTCGTACTCATCCTCGAGGAAGGCAAATACGAGGCTCACCGGGCGATAAAAATAAGAAATAGAAAAAGAATACGAAGTGGAGGGAGGCGCTAGATTATTCGGTCGGATCTCAAGCTACAAGCTACATATCATGATACTCCGAAAAGGAAACACATGCTATAGAGATTTCATATCTTGTAAGAACATGGTACTTGCAAGCTTTTAAGAAAAAAGAAAAGGGATTCTCTAATTTCATGCAATCAATTCATATCCACTTCATGCAATAGAATCTAATATACAAATATTGGCGATGCACTTTTCAATCAAAAGTAATAAATAAAGCATATAATAGTCACACCAAGCATGCAATAGAAATGGAATAAATCTAGACATTCACATATTCATATCAATTCATAAGAAGTCTTCATAGCTAAACTGTTTCGCTAAGTTTCAGCATTATCAATTATTCCCATTCATGCACAACTCCACTCTAATGTCATACTCACTCATGTGGTCAAATGAATTCACCCCCCCAAGCTTAGCTTGAGGCTTCGCATCTAAAGGAATAGTATAAGAGAAAGTGGGATTTTTGCCTTGGTTTTCCCAAGTGGTTTTGTGGCTCCAATGATGAGATAGAGAAACATCCTTTTTTTTATTTTTTTCTCCTTTTTCTTTTTGGATTTTTGAAGGAGCTAATTGAATTGTTTTTTTTGTTTTTGACTCCTTTTTGGCCTTTTATACCTTTTAGCTAACTTTTCTTTTCCTGGGGTTTTTGGGGAACGCGATATAAGTAGCTGTAAGTGGTGAACTCAAATGACATGTAAAGAATAAAAAGATATGTGGAGAAGGAAATAATATAACACTCGGTTCACTCATAAGATGCGTACAAATGGTTCAATACGATAATACATCAACTAAAACTCATATGTAAGCATGAATATTCTCAATCATTTCAATAAATAGTGAAGCAAAGCAGTAAAGCATACAATTATATCAGGTATGCAACAGAAGGTGAATAAGATAATAATACAGATGCTTCAGATATACTAATGATGCGTGAATCTTAGTACATTTCCAACAAAAGCATACTAATCACTATTGCATACATTCAGCTTCAATAAATATCATGTATTCACTTAGAGAAATCATCAAAAGAAATATATATGCGAGCACATGTAGATATCAAGATGATGAAATACTCTAAAGTAGCCTGGCAAGGGTAATAAGCATCGTGAAAGCTGCTAAAGCTATAAGAGATATCATCTTATGGAATATATCTAGCAGGGAAGAGAAAAGTAGAAAATGTAAAACAAGACAAGCATACCAAAAGATGGAAAATGTGATGCTAAAAGGAAAAAAAATAAAGTGGTGGAAAATGGGTCGAAAATAAAAAAATAAAAGGAATAAAATGAAAGGATAAGGATAAGAATAGAAATAAAAGCGATAGCGCTCATCCCCCAAGCTAAACACAACAGTGTCCTCACTGTTGAGAACACGCGTGCTAGGAGGGAGAATGATGCTAGGGCGGGTCGGGTGGGTAAAAAATAGGAAAACTAAAAATATGCAGATAAACAGTAAAAATGCATATGCATGTCCTAATGCCTATAGTATGTACAAGCACACAGATGATGAGCATGATGCAGTGATGCAAGATGGATATATGCAAATGGACATGGTGGGTCCTCCCCCATGCTAAATAAGTGCTAGGCCCTGAAAAGACAGATGGGCACAGAAATGGTAGTGGGTACATGAGCAAAAATAGAACTTAAGCAGCGGCATCACCATCTGTGGGTGATGGTGGGTCCAACTGCTGAGGACCAGAAGAAGGAACAATAGGCAGGTCCACGAGTGTAAGGACAGGTGTGTCGATGAGTGTGAGAATGGGTATGTCAACAGCTGCAAGGACAGTAGGGTCAACAACTGGTGGGTCCACTAAAGGTGCAACCGAATCTACAGAAGGTATGTCAACAGAAGGTATGTCAGAAGGTGTGTCGATGAGTGTGAGAATGGGTATGTCAACAACTGCAAGGACAGTAGGGTCAACAACTGGTGGGTCCACTAAAGGTGCAACCGAATCTACAGAAGGTGTGACAGGCCCTGCGGAAGCCGGAGCAATAGGCTCAGAGAGCGGTGCAAGTGTGGCTGGAGGAGCAAGTGTAGCTGTGAGGGGAGGAGCAGGTGCGAGTATAACATGTGGTGCATGTTGCATCCTCAAGATGGTAAGAATGTCCCTAATATCCCAGCTCACTGACTCGTAGTGGGCGGTGACCGAGCGGTTGAGGATGGCAAAGTCACCCCTCAAACCAACAACCTCGTCCTCCACCACTGACAAGCGTGCGTCAGTGAGGCAGGAGTCAAGTGGTGGACGTGTGCCCCTAAGGGCACCTCTCTCAACACGGCCTCGTGCATGTGCTGCACGGGGTCTGAAAGTAAACTCGGGAGAGGGTGGCCTAGGGTGGATCTCGGTAAAGGATAGGATAGGAATGAGGCCGAGATCAGTTGTGGAGGTCAGAGCAGGGACCTCAGAAACAGGAGTCGTCATGGCAAATAAGTGTGGACAGAAGTCACGACGCTCTCAGTGAATACCGTAGTCATGCCAGGAAGACTAGCTGTGGACCCCGAAATGGTGTGATCAGAAGGAATGGGGTCCATGACTGCAAAGAGTGTGATGGTAGTGACTGAATGGGTGGGGACAGAACAGGTGGGGACATGCTCCGAAATGGGTGAGGCCGTGGGCTCAGGAGTGACAGGAACAGACGTGCCCTCATGTCTGGGCATGGAAGAAAGTGTGGTGGTGGCCTCGGGGATAGAGGTGTGGACAGCCCCGGGGGTCACTCGGTGGTGGTGGTGGTGGCACTAACAGAAGTAAGGATAGAAGTGCTCACCAGTGGTGTGGTGGTAGTGGTGGTGGTGGTGGAAGTGCTGGTATGCTCATCATCAGAACTAAGCTCCCAGTCCTCGTCACTATCCTCGGCGGTAGGCTGGGCAGCTGGCTAGGTGGGAGGCTCAATGACATGGATGGGTGGGATGAGATGAATGCCAGGAAGGAGCCAGTCAAGCAAGATTGGCTCTATCTGTGTGAGATCAGGGTGGGGTAGATACATATGATGCTCGCAGCGGGTGCCTAGATGATAGATCTAATGGCAATCACCATGGGGCCTGATGATGTGCATGCGAGCAAGAACATCTGTGTCAAGTCTGATAGGTTTGGGTGCTACCACTAGATCGGCTGGGAGTGCAAGGCCGAGCAGCAGAGCAAAAATGGTGAAGAAACCACCGCAACAGATCTCTGTGGCGGCGGGGGCCTGTAGAAGAAGGTGGTGGCACAGCCAGCGGGATGCGTCAGACAGTAAGAATGGGCGGAGTGTGCCGTCAGGCCACCATCTAATGGCGCGGGTCATCCCCATAAGGTGTGCAAGCTCTGGAAAGGAAAGGGTCATGACCTCATGTCTGGAGAAAACTGTGGTGGTGATGTGGCGCTGGGTGTACCGGAGGCATGGGTGGATAATGGAGGATGACTTTGCCCTACTAGGGCTAAATCTGCGAAGAGATGTAATCCGACGCCAGGACTCCTCGGCATCAAATGAGCCGAGCTCGACATCCGGAGAGTAGACCCGGTCTGGGTCGGGGATAGGAAGGAAATGGAAATGGGAGCAGATCATGTCGTATGTGACGACAACGTCACGATCCAGCAGCCAAAAACGGATGCCGTCCCCCTCCCTGACGATAGAGCTATCGCCTCATAGGTGAGTCAAGTGTACGTGCAGGAATGCATCGTCAGGAAGTGGTCCCATCCTATGGTCAGGTAGAGTCGTTGGACACCCTGAAGGAT
The DNA here is from genome assembly GCA_030789695.1 of Scilla litardierei. Taxonomy (NCBI): domain Eukaryota; kingdom Viridiplantae; phylum Streptophyta; class Magnoliopsida; order Asparagales; family Asparagaceae; genus Scilla; species Scilla litardierei. The sequence continues at coordinate 231,467,805 of CM061141.1, read as the reverse complement.
GCCCAGGTTTGTAAGGGCGGTGATGGATACGAAGCGGGTGGGGATGATGGGGCGGCGTGATACGACCTTGAATCACGTGCGGTAAGAGGCATCCTTGAATACAATGTCAAATGTCATCAAAGTGTCGGTGGGTGGCTATGGAGGCGGTGGAGGTGGCGTTGGAATGGGAGTGGCAGTGGTGCATGGGGCCTCTAGTGCTAGATGCGTGGGGGATGGTGAGTGTGAGGATGTGAGCGAGGATGTGGTGACATCCAAATGCTCATCGAGAGAGGGTGATCTGCGATGGCGGCGTGCCGACCTAGAAGAGGAGGGACAGGGGTCAGCGGCCTTCCTCTTCTTAGTCGGGGGCTTCCTAGGCTGAAGTCTAGGGGGCATCGTGGGATGTGTGAAGCTAACGAATGCAACACGGTATGGATAATAATAATAAACCAAGGGAAGAGTGTACCCAGCAACCGTGAAGCGATGCAAAAGCAATAGGCGAGAGTACGCACGACGCCTCGAAGCAAAATATCCCCTAAGCTATCCCAAACCTAGCTCCTCCGCAGAAAGCTCCAATAGTACCTGAAATGAGTAATGAAGATGATATTAGTTGGTAATTAGGAAATCAAATTGGTTTGGGATTCTAAAATAGAAAGAATTTAAAATAGGGGTTGGATTTAGGGGGAAATGGAGAGAGGGGAGTGTGGAGAGAGGGGGGTGAAAGGAGGTGGAGAGAGAAGAGGGGGCGTCGGACCAAGTGCACGGGGAGGCGCTCGGTCGGCGAGCGACCGAGCTCCGGAGAGCTGGGTGCGGGTCGAGTAGAGATTAGGGATGGGGGTTTGGGGGGATCAGGCTGGGTTGATTGCAGGTTGGAGTAGGATTAGGGCCGCTCGAGTGGGGTATGGTTTTATATGAACCAAATTCGATTTACGTTTGCATGGGCCCCGCTCAGCTAGTCGCTGCTCGATCGAGCAGCACGGGCTGCTCAATCGAGCTCAAAAGTTAGAAAATTTTCAAAAGCTGCGCCCAGCTACTCGACCGAGCTACTTACTCAGCTCGGTCGAGCTGAATTAAAACAGAGTAGTGATTTTTAACTCTTCTTGATACTATTGTAGCTCAACCGAGCAGGGTAGCTACTCGGTCGAGTCCAATTGGTTTCCAGAGCGATGTTTTCTGCACTTTTTGGTCCTCTACTGTAGCTCGACCGAGCAGGGTAGCTACTCGGTCAAGTCCAATTAGAAACAGGGTGCTCTTTTGGCCCTTCCCCTCAGCTTACTGTAGCTCGACCGAGCAGGGTAGCTGCTCGGTTGAGTAGCCTCCTCTTGGCTCCCAAGCTAAGTTTGGCTCTATTAATCATCTCCTTTCGATTCCTTCTCCTCTTTTCCATCGTCTCTTTCTATTTCTCACCTGTAGAAGGAAGAACACATCAGAAATTTTTATATTTTTTTGTATATTATAATTTTCTAATGACTTGAAGACAATTTTATTTTGGTTTTTGAATTGAAAGAAGATTAAAAAGAAAGAAATAAAAATAAAAGAAAGAAAAATTCGGGTTGCCTCCCGATAAGCGCTTGTTTAAAGTCGTAAGCTCGACTCTCTCAAGATTTTCAATTATGCTTGTCGATGTTGGGTGCATATGAAATACTCCCGTTATGCTTTCCAATAAGGCCTCGCGATGGAAGTTGGTGCGCCTCTCCTCGTTAGCCATCAACAGCCGAAAAGATCGTAGCCTCTGGTTGTTGATCAAGCAATGGTACACCCGGTGGCTCCTCGTCGAATATTCGCAAGTAATCAGCCAACGCCTTGTTGTATACGACGTCACCATCATCGTCTAAGCTCGTCCTCATGGGGTCTTTAGAGATCTCCTCCATGGTGTATTCATCAGTAGCCTCGTCCTCTAGGAGCTCTAAGTAGCTTGCATCCTCGCGTGCGAAGTGCTCCTTTATCGACCTTTGGATATGGAACTTGACCTCAATGTTGCCAACATTCATAGATAGCGTCCCCTCACGGACGTCGATCAAGACTCCGACCGTCTCCATGAATGGACGCCCCAAAATAATCTGAGAGCTCCCCTTCTCTAGCATGTCCATAATCACGAAGTCTACCGGCACGTATAGTCCTCCCGGTATTTGTAGGATGATGTCGCGTGCAATACCGACCGGGTAGGTAATAGATTGATCCACCAATTGGATGCTCATGTCGGTAGGCTCGAGTTCCGTTCCCGTACTTAACCTCTTGAAAATAGAGAGCGGCATTAAACTAATGCTCGCCCCCAAATCGATTAAAGCTCTGTCAATATGGGTGCCGCCTAGTACCGTGAAGTTTCCGGGATCCGGCAACTTCTTGGGTAAGGAATTCTTGATGATGGAGGTGCAACTATCCGCTAGATTCACCGCTTCTTGCTTGTGCTTCCCCGCTATTAGATCTTTCAAGAATTTAGCATAAGTGGGGATCTTTGTAATCGCATCCAAGAAGGGGATATTCAAGTGGATTCCCTTGAGGAGCTCTATGAACTTAGCATACTTGTTCTCTAGCTTGGCCATGACTAACCTCTGAGGATAGGGAGGTGGAGGTCGGCTTCCCTCGTCCTTGGTGGCATCCTTTGGAATAGACTTTTCAGAAATAATAGCATCCGCCGGTGCTGTGGTGATAGGAATAGACGGTATGGGAGGTGAAGCTTCCTTCTCTCCAATGGCATGTGGCTCCTTTGTAGCTTTCTCCTCATTCTCAGCCACAATATGCTCTAAAATAGGAATCTCCTCCTCTTAAGTAGGAATAGATGATATTTGGCCCACATTCTTAGAAACCGGCAACATCACAATGTCGGTACTCTTTCCTCCTCTAGTAGTGACTGCTACCACCGCATTGGCTTGGCCCCTTGGATTTGGCTCAGGCTGAGATGGCAATCTCCGTGGAGTCTTCAGAAGTTGAGTCATTTGGGTGTTCAAAGCGTCAACGGTAGCTTGAAGATTTCTAAAGTTGGCTGAAAATTCCGCATTGATCTTCATTTGGCCGCTGATAAAGGCATCCAAGGTCGCCTCCAGGTTTGGTTTTTTCTTCGCCGGTTACTGATACTGTTGGTGTTGCTGATAAGGCTGGCGATTATAGTAACCTGGTGGTCTGTAAGGCCCAAATGGCCTGAACCCATAATGTTGCTGCTGTGGAGGTGGCCCTTGCTGCTGAGGGGGTTGTGGTGGCCTCTGTTGGGTTGGAGGTTGCAATGCTCCATTGAGGTTGCTATAAGAAAATCCGGGATGATTTCTCGCCGCCGGATTCTGCCACTGATTTCTCCCCTCTCCTGCTTTAAAATTGACTTGCTCTGCCAGTAGGCATGTTCCTTCGCAAGACACTTCTATAGGAGCGTACCCTTGCTTGGCGTAGTCATCATGCGTAGCATATATCGGAGCTCTAGAAGTGGTGGGAATAGTATCCAACCTCTGCTCTATCCTCGCAACCTGTTTGCATAGAGTCTCGAGTTACCCATCTAGATGTGTAGCTATCTTCACCTCGGGGGCCTTGATTGTCAAGCGTTCGTTGCTCCACTGTTGGTTGTTGGAGGCCATTTAATTCAACAATGATCCGGCCTCCTCATGTAGCTTGGACAGTAGAGCGCCTTAAGCTAAGGCGTCAATAATCATTTTGGTATCTGGCTGGAGGCCATTGTAAAAGCTCTGAATAAGGTCCCAATCTGGGACACCATGGCGGAAACACTGATGTTGTAGATCTTTAAATCTCTCACAAGCTTCATATAGAGACTCCCGAGAAAACTGCTTACAGTTGGTGATTGCCCCTCTAATCCTCACCGTTTTGGACGGTGGATAGAACTTGTTGATGAAGGCCAAGGCCAACCGCTCCTAAGTTATGAAAGTGTTCGTAGGGTGGGCTCTCAACCAATAAGCAGCCTTGTCTCGCAGAGTGAACGGAAATAATCTGAGCTTTATAGCGTTGTCGCTCACATCCTTTACCTGGAAAGTGTCGCACTTTGCCAAGAAGAGGTCTTTATGATGATTGGGATTCTCGTGCGTGTGCCCATGAAAGGGATCTTGTTGCATAAGATTGATCAATCTCGTCTTTAATTCAAAACTCCCGGCCGCCAGTTGCGGTCTCAAAATAGAAGAGAAGCTATGTAAACTGGGCTGCAAATGATATCTAATGTTGCCAGAACGTGGAGGAGTATTAGTGTTGCCCTCTGCCATTGGTTCTAAAAAATATGATTCCTCTTTTTAGCTCTGAGTCTTCTTGCTGTCCTTTCAATCTCTGGGTCAAATAATAATGGATCTTCAAAACCCTTGAGGCGAGTGTTCATGCACAAGCAAAAACTCAGAGAAAAATCGTCAGTAGCAAAGGAATAAAAAGAATAAAACTAGGGAAAGATGAGAGATGGTAAGAGTGGCTTACAAGTTCTTCAATAATGAAATAAACCCAAGTAATAACCGCTACCTCTCCGGCAACGGCGCCAAAAGCTTGATGCACCCAGAATTAACCTCAAACCCCACCTAATTATGATATGAATCACACGAAGATAAATCCCCGCTAACGGTGCCAAAGGCTAGATGCGTTCCTAAATTAACCCCAGAAATTACTGCAAGTGCATGGTGTCAGGCTTTGAAGTATAGAAAGATGTCAAACCCACAGGGAGGTGATGCTTATAGACTTGGGTAGTTTCTAAATCTTAGAACAATGTCAGCTGGCGTACTCAAGTTGGTTGTCACGGCAGTCTCTCAAGAAGGTTGTGAACAATATAAAAAGACTAGGGCGTTAGGAGTCACCACTAGGATCGTCGGATGTCGATGTTAAGTTAGAATTCTTACGTTGAATTAGCTTTATTAGGAAGAGATTGTCGCATCTAAGATGTATAACTCATGGCCAACTGTAGTTGTACCATTCGTCTAACGTATCCCATATTTGGCTGCACCATCGTGGATAGCCTCACACACGATCCGTGCATTACGATCGAAAACTATTCTCAATCTCTACTCACGCCACTGTCGTGGATCAGAGATTCGATCTGTGATTTGGTGGATCGCATTGATGCTAATATCGCAGTCATCAATTAGTTATACATGATGCCAGGGAAACCATCAAAGTGTGTGCCACTATCGTGGTCACGAACCCTAATTGAATTTCACTAAAGTGCCTAATTAAGTTCATAAGATACTCCTTAAGCACGCGTGCCACTGTCGTGGTCACGATCCTAGGACGAGATATCCTACAATCTTGGCTGGATCAACCAAAACACATCCTTTTTTAGCCAAGACAATATAAAAATCCTACCTTTACATCTAAATCCTAAGATCCTAGAGCTAATCCATCAGCCCTAGATAAGACTACTCATGGATCATGGAAATAGCAATGAAAGATTTAACGAAAGCAAGAGAATTCATCATAGCAATAGAAGACATCAAATAAAGCATTAGGGGATTAGAAAATCGTTGCCAAAACGTCGTAGGGTGATAGATAATCGCAGAGAATTAAGAACTTTCATATTCAAAGCAAAAATATCCAATAAAATCCAAGATTTTTCTTCTACAAATTAACGACAGTAATGAAACTCTCTCTAAAAACTAAACTCTCCAACTTTACTAAAGGAAATAACAAGCTCCCTAAAATAAGGTTAAAATTGTGCTTAAATACAAGGGGTATGGACCCCACAAAATTCTGGAATCATGTGCAATCGGGCCCACCAAGCAGTCTGGCCGCGGCACCCTTCTCAGTCGAGTAGCGATGCCGCTTGGTCGAGCGTGATACGGCTCCACTTTGGCTGCTTCATCCTCTTTGGGATTTTACTGGGCCACTCGTTCGAGTATCCCCTCCACTCGATCGAGCTACAGTAGTCTAAAATTCTCTCCAAACGCTGCTCTGTTTGGGCCTGGCTCGATTGAGTACAAGGTCTACTCGGTCGAGTAGCCATGCTGGCTCAGTCGAGCTACAGTGCTGGAGAATAGGCTTGAAATAGTCTTTCTGTTTGGAATCAGCTCGATCGAGTAGGAGCTCTGCTCAGTCGAGCGAGGCGTATCAGTTACACTAGAGCTTTTAGTGTATCAGCTCGGTCGAGTGCTGAGCAGCTCGACCGAGCTGACTGGGAAATCAGATTGCATTGCTTCTAAGGTTCTCAAATCTCGTTCTTTTCTCCTCTACTCCTCCAATCTTCTTCTTCGCCTCGGCGAACACCCATGGAACCTTGCCAATGATGCTCTGGCTGTGTCGGATGTGTCCATGTCTCATAATTACTTCAATTCTCTCCAAAGTTCCTGAAAATCCACATTTCTATACGAAACTCGAATATGACGTTAGAAGCGCGATAATATATGAAAATGTGAATTTGGAAGGCAAATATGATATGAAATGATGAAGTAAATACATAGAAAGTATGGGCACATCACATGCAAAGTCCTCCTGGGATTGTTAGCGGCACATTTTCAGCGATCCCCACCGGCCTAATGATACTCACATCGGCGTATTGAATCTTCATGTCGGTGGGCTTGAGATCGGTCCCCGTATTCAGGTTTTTGAACATCGTGAGAGGCATGAGACTCACACTCACACCTAAATCAACCAAATCCTTTTGTATGGGGAGTCCGCCAAGTGTGCATCGAATTCTAAATCTTTCGGGGTCCTTCAATTTCTTCGACAACTTATCTTCTTTGAAGAACCATGTACCTTGGTCGGCAAGCATAAGCTTCGACGTTCTTTTCCTTCCTGTGATCAAGTCTTTAAGGAACTTTGTGTATGTCGGGATTTAAATTATGGCATCAAGGAATGGCATGTTTAAGCTTATCCCTCTCAAGTACTCCAGAAATCGAGCAAATTTCTTCTCCAATTTAGCATTTGCCAGTCGTTGTGGGAATGGTACTGGTGGCACATATACTCTCTCCTTCCAGGGTTCGTCAACTTCAGATTTTTCCTCTTCATTTGTCGTCTACGTGGGCTTCTCCTCTTCATTTCTTCCCTCTTTCTCAACCAAAACTGTAACGAATGCTTTTCTTGTATCTGGATTTATTAAAATATAATATATGTTTTGGTGGATTTTCTCCTCATGTGTGGTTTAGCTTTCATTTTCGATCGATTCGTCGTATTTTCTTGTTTCTTCCTTAGGATCGTCGATTTCGAAGTATGTCATTCGTGACGGGCTTCATAAACGTCGTATCTTGCTGTTAGATCAAGCATAGGAGTCTTAGGAATCGATCCCGGGGCCCCGCGCTCCGTATCGGAACTTTTGGTGCTCATTAGCCGGTATAAGAAGGGGCACCGACCGACTAGATGACGATCCAGTCGGTCGGCAATCCTTCTTGGACCGACTAATTAGCTTTCTAAATTTCTCAGGAGTTACTGTTTATCGTTAGTCGGTCTAAGAACGTTGGTTGACCGACTAGGTTGCAAACTAGTCGGTCGGCAATGCTTCTTTAACCGACTAACACATCATCTAATTTTAGTATCAGTTACTGTTTACTCTTAGTCGGTCTAAGAACGTTCATCGACCGACTAGATGCTAAACTAGTCGGTCAGTATTTGTTCATGGACCGACTAAATCTAAATCCTAATTTTGTACAGAAGTTACTGTTTGCACTTAGTCGGTCTGCGTTGGTCGACCGACCGACTAGTTGCCAAACTAGTCGGTCAGTGGTTGCTCTTTGACCGACTAATCTGTGTTAAAACCCTAATTTCTGGGCAGCCGCCAGCCCATCCTATTTAAACCCAACCCAAACGTTTTCTTCTTCCTCAACACGACCCAAAACCCTAAAATCTTCCCCTTTGAGCCCCCATCTTCCTCCAAGCTTCATCCCTTCATTCCAAGCCCTAAATCCATCATCCAAACCATCCATCCACTCTATCTACCTCTCATCTTCCCCAAAATCTCACCAAATCCATCAAAATCCCCAAAATCCCCCAGAAACCCTAATTCTCCAAACTTCTCCAATCTTTTCCAGATCTGGTCCTAGGGTTCTCCGGAGTGTTTCTTCCGCCTCCTCTCGCGATTTCCCCCGTAGATTAGCATCCGCGAGACGAAGTGGTCGTCATCCCTGGTGCTAGGCAAGTGAAACTTGCCACTTAGGGTTTAGGCCATGTTTTAGGCCATTTTGCTTGTTGTAGGCGTAAAAGAGGCTAGGCGACGAAATGATACTCGCCTAGGCGCAAATTGGGGAACTAGCTTGACAATGAAGCTAGTTCCGACATATATCATGTTGCACAATTACCATGTCATGTTTACTTTCCATTAACGGTACGCAAATTAATTGTCATGTCATTGCATTCTTTAAGTGTTTCTGTGATTGCGTAGCTTCGCTACAATGCTTGTGTTCCTGGCTCGTGTTCCAGAAGCGGGCCATGTGTTGGTTGATAGCCAATGCCCGAATTGCGTGTTTCCGGCTAGGTGCACCCCGACGCCAAATGTTTAAGAATGTGAGTTCATGTGCGGGGCAACCCCAGGCTCACTAGCTGAGCTCCATGTACGGGGACACTGGCTCCATTACGTGTGGGTATTGGGGGTAAGAGTTAAGCGACCAATCAACTGGGAGTCTGCCCGATCAGCAACTGCAGTGGTAAGGCGTAAACTCTGGGTTTGGGGTAGTTGTTAAGCGGCCAATCAGCGAATGCGAAACCATTCAGCTGTAAGGCGTAAACATCTACAAAACAACGTGAATAGTGAATTGATTGAGATTGATAGTAGCGTAGGCTACTCTTGTCTTGTCTTGTCTTGTCTTGTCTTGTCCCGATGATTGTTCTCTTGTACAAATTGTCTTGCCATGTTTTAATTGTGCACTCATGTTATAACTGCCACGTCATGAATACTCAACTGCTAGGTTGCTAGTTTCCTTACTTTCAGTTTCCTTGCCCAAGTCTTTTAGACTTGCTGACATGTGCCCCTTTACTCTTTTGGGTGACACATGTTAGATCCTGAGCCTGAGCACCTTGTTGAGGACGAGGTGTTTACTGACGCCGAGCCCGAGCTTGTGTTTGACGGGGAGTACGTGGACACTGGGGACTAGTCCTAGTGTCTTCGTTGTGTTTTACTTTTGTTTTGACAGTTGTTTGTTATCGGTGCGTAGCACCTATACTTTGTATGTTGTTTCTTTTGTTGGCCTTGTTCTGGGCCTTTAGACTCTTTCTTTTAGCCTGGTGGCTTTTCTGGATGTTGGACTTATTTTGATGTTGGACAATTTATGAGATATGAGAATTTTAATTCTGTCTCTCCTTTTATTGTTATTGTTACTCCGTTTGTGGTTACAGGGACCTGCTTATGTTTTATTGACGCTTATCGGGTTTGGGGCTTCACAGCTCCACTCTCGTGCGGACCTTTTCACGTCTCGCCTCCATTTTAGGGAAGCGGGTCGTGACAGGTTTTGTTGGTGGCCCATGCAGGTCCTTCTGTAACTGCGATTATCGGAAGAGCGATAATAATATTAGAATGTCCAATAAACTAAGTTCGACGTCCGATGTCGTAAGCTATGAGTCTAATCTGATTCGTTTTCTGTGTCACTAGATGGCAGGAAGACGTTTCACCCGTGGTGGGGGTAGTGGCGCGATCCCTCATGATGAGGAGCCTGAGCGGGAACCCACCAGTGGTGAGATGATGCGGATGATGCTCCAGATGATGCAAGTGCAGCAGGGCGTGCTTCTGCAAGTCCAGAATGCTCTACCTGCTCGAGCTGCCCGGGCTCTTCCGGATGCCCCTCGCTCTGAGCCAGGAGCGAAGAAATTTTGGGAGCTGGGTCCCGCATATTTTGATGGGTCTGAGGGTCCTCTGGCTGCCGATGAGTGGATTCGGAACATCGAGGACAATCTGAAGATGGCCAAGATCACCCCGGCTGGATGGGTTTATTTGGCGAAGAGGCAACTCAAGGATAATGCTCGGAACTGGTGGGATGCAGAAGAGAAGTTGTTGGTGGAGCCGATAGCTTGGGCTACCTTCAAGGCCAGATTTGAGGGTGAGTTCTTCCCGAAAGCTGCCAGGGAAGAGATGCTGCAGCGTTTTATCGATTTGAAGCAAGGGAGCTCGTCGGTGGACCAGTATCACCAGGAGTTCATGAGGCTGAGTCGGTTTGCACCAAAGATGGTGCAGGACGCTGAGGAGAGAGCTCAGAGGTTCCTGCAGGGACTTGCTTCGGAGCTCCAGAGTTTTGTGACCTCTTCTGACCGGGAATCTTATCAGAAGATTCTAGTAGCAGCCAAGAGGCAGGAGCTGCTCGTGAACCAGAGGAGGGGGTCTGTTGTTGGTGCTGGGAGGAGGCCTGTGGAACAGGCGAGAGCTGTGGTTAGACCTGGATTCAGGCCTAATCAGTCTGCTTAGTTTAAGAGGCCAGGAGGGCCTATTCTGAAGTTTTGCCATTTCTACGGCAAGCCTGGCCACGTCAAGGATCAGTGTCGGAAGTTTTTGGGCCAGTGTCTGGTTTGTGGTGATGCTTCCCATGCCGCGAAGGATTGTCGGCACGCGAATCAGCTGCGGAGGGCACCTGTTGAGCACAGCCGTTGCAGCAGCGAGCGTCTGTTCCTGCTGGACGTGGAGCGGCTCTTGTTCCGCAGGGGCAGCCTTTTCGGCAGGCCGTCCCGTCGAGGAGGCAGGCTTTTCTGATGACCGCTGCGGAGAGCGAGGCTGTGGATGAGGTTATCGCAGGTAATCCTCACTCTAGCTGTTACTTTCCTAGCTGGTTTTGATTATTAGATTGTGTTGTTTGCTTGAACATGGTTGTTTGCTAGACTAGGGTTTGATTGTTAATTGTTTGTTAGGTGTGGTTTTGGTTTGCACATTTCCTGCACGAGTCCTCTTTGACTCTGGTGCATCGATGTGCATTATTTCTCGGAGCTTCGTGGAGAGGCATTCCTTGTCGACGTCCCCTCTTCCCAAGAGTTGGAATATCGTTACAGGGAATGGCGTGGTCTCGGTGCATCGTGGTTGCAATTCTTGCTCGTTGGTGGTCTGTGGACATGAGCTCTTCGCTGATTTCATTGTCCACGACATCATCAACTATGATGTAGTTCTTGGGATGGACTGGCTTGCGAGCTTCTATGCTACGATCGACTGTCGAAGAAAGAAGGTGGTGTTCGAGATTCCTGGACATCCAGTATTTGAGTTCAGTCGTGGTAGCAGTTCGCTTGGTCCTGTCAGATTTCGGGCCAGGCCGGTGGAGGCTGTGGCTTTGCAGATGGAGTTGGAGTGGCCAGCTGTGGTGCGTGATTACGGTGACTTCTTCCCCAAGGAGATGTCTGGTTTGCCGCCTGATCGAGCCCTAGAATTTTCTATCGCTCTTGTTCCAGGTGCGTAGCCGATTTCGAAGGCGCTGTATCGTATGGCACCTGCAGAATTGGAAGAGTTGCGGAAGCAGTTGGATGAGCTTTTGTAGAAGGGTTATATCAATCCTAGCGTGTCTCCGTGGGGAGCACCGGTGTTGCTGGTGAAGAAGAAGGATGGTTCGCGTCGCATGTGCGTGGACTATCGGGGGTTGAATGCGGTGACCATCAAGAATAAATACCCGTTGCCTCGCATCGATGATATTTTTGATCAGCTTGGAGGTTCGAGGGTGTTTTCTAAATTGGATTTGAGGAGTGGTTACCATCAGTTGAAGGTGAAGAAGGGAGATGTTCCGAAGACAGCGTTCAGGACGAAGTATGGACACTATGAGTTTGTGGTTATGCCTTTCGGCGTGACTAACGCGCCCGCAGTTTTCATGAATTTGATGAACCTGATTTTCTACGACTTTTTGGATAAGTTTGTCGTTATCTTTATTGACGACATTCTGATCTACTCGAAGTCGGAGGAAGAGCATGCCTCGCACTTGAGGATGGTGTTGGAGATCCTGAGGAAGCATCGTTTGTATGCTAAGTTTTCGAAGTGCGAGTTTTGGCTGGACCGAGTTGTTTTTCTCGGGCATGTGGTGACTGGAGATGGTATTTCAGTGGATCCTGAGAAGATTAGGGCCATCAGGGAGTGGCATGTTCCGTCGTCTGCGTCTGAGATTCGGAGTTTCCTTGGACTTGCTGGTTATTATCGGCGATTCATTAAGGACTTTTCTCGTATTGCTGAGCCGATGACCAGGTTGACGCGGAAGGATGTTGCTTTTGTTTGGTCGGGTGATTGTGAGAGTGCTTTTGATATTCTGAAGGAAAGGCTGATGACTGCCCATGTTCTTGTTGTGCCTGATCGCAGCGGTGGATTTGAGATCTTTTGCGACGCTTCTGGCAAGGGTCTCGGTTGTGTGTTGCATCAGCATGGGCATGTTGTGGCGTATGCTTCTCGTCAACTCAAGGTTCATGAGAAGAATTACTCGACGCATGATTTGGAGTTGGCTGCCGTTGTGTTTGCTCTTAAAATTTGGAGGCACTTCCTGCTGAGTGAGAAAGTGAAGATTTTCACAGATCACAAAAGCTTGAAGTACATTTTCACTCAGAAGGAGCTCAACATGCGACAGCGTCGATGGTTGGAGCTTATGGCGGATTATGAGATTGATTTGCAGTTTCACCCTAGCAAGGTGAATGTGGTTTCGGATGCTTTGAGTAGGCTTCCAGCGGTGATGATTTTGACCTCGCAGTGGGGATTGCAGCAGGATTTTTGCGAGTCTGGTGTGGAGATTGTTCTTCCTGGGGAGGCTCCATCGTTGATGTACATGCAGGTGCAGTCGACGATCGTGGATCGGATTAAGGCTGGCCAGGATGAGGATCCGAAGCTGGTGAGGATTCGGGAGCAGGTGGAAGCCGGTCTGCAGACTGACTTTTTGATTCATGAGGATGGCTCGTTGAGGTTTGGAGCCAGGTTGTGTGTGCCAGCTGGGGATATTAGAGAGGAGTTGATGGTGGAGGCACACAGTTCGCCGTATTCTGTGCATCTTGGTGGCACCAAGATGTACCAGGATCTTCGTCTGAATTATTGGTGGCATGGTATGAAGAGGAGTGTGGCTCGGAGCGTGGCCAAGTGCTTGGTTTGCCAGCAAGTGAAAGCGGAGCATCAGCGTACGGCCGGGTTGCTACAACCGCTTCCGATTCCGGAGTTGAAATGGCAACACATCACTATGGATTTCGTGACTGGACTACCTCGGAGTCCGAAGCAGAATGACGCGATTTGGGTGATCGTAGATCGATTGACCAAATCCGCTCACTTTATTCCATTCCGAGTGGGACAGTCCACTGAGATGCTAGCAAGGAGATATATGGAGGTAAAATTCGTTTACTCTCCGTTTTATTTCCTTTTCCTAGTTTGGATAGTGATGTAACGTGAATCGTGCAGGAGGTTGTGCGACTTCATGGAGTCCCTGTGAGTATCGTGTCGGACAGAGACACGAGGTTCACATCTCAGTTCTGGCAGAGTTTGCAGAAGAGTTTGGGTACGCGTCTGAGTTTCAGCACGGCGTACCATCCGTAGACGGATGGCCAGTCTGAGAGGACGATTCAGATTTTGGAAGACATGCTGAGGGCGTGCATGTTGGATTTCAAGGGTTCGTGGGAGGACCATCTACATTTGGTAGAGTTTTCTTACAACAACAGCTTCCAGGCGAGTATTGGCATGGCGCCATTCACCGCTCTTTATGGGAGGAAATGTCGATCGCCATTGAGTTGGGATTACGTTGGTGATCGGGAGCTGTTGGGACCTGAGATGATCGTGGAGGCCGTGGATATCGTCCGGAATATTCGGGAGAGGTTGAGGATTGCTCAGGACCGTTTTAAGCATTGGGAGGATGCTAAACGACGTCCTTTGGAGTTTCAGCCTGGAGATCATGTGTTTCTGAAGATTTCCCCGAATCGTGGTGTGATTCGTTTTGGGAAGCGAGGGAAGTTGAGCCCGCGATACATTGGACCATTTGACATTTTGGAGAGGGTTGGCGAGGTAGCGTATCGCTTGGCCTTGCCGCCATCTTTGGAAGGAGTTCACAATGTTTTCCATGTGTCGCAGCTTCGTCGATACATTAGCGATCCATCTCATGCGGTGGATTTTTCGGAGATTACCGTTCGCCCCGATATGACGTATGACCAGCATCCAGTGCAGATTCTGGACAGGCGTCAGAAATCGCTTCGGAACAAGATTGTCAATCTTATGAGGGTGATATGGCGACACGGCTCACCTGGAGAGTCTACTTGGGAGAATGAGGATGAGATGCGAGAGCGTTTCCCACTTTTGTTTCCGGACACGTGAGTGTTTGGAAATTCCGAGGACGGAATTTTTCTTAAGTTGGGGAGGATGTAACGACTGCTTTTCTTGTATCTAGATTTATTATAATATAATATATGTTTTGGTGGATTTTCTCCTCATGTGTGGTTTAGCTTTCATTTTCGATCGATTCGTCGTATTTTCTCGTTTCTTCCTTAGGATCGTCGATTTCGAAGTATGTCATTCGTGACGGGCTTCATAAACGTCGTATCTTGCTGTTAGATCAAGCCTAGGAGTTTTAGGAATCGATCCCGGGGCCCCGCGCTCCGTATCGGAACTTTTGGTGCTCATTAGCCGGTATAAGAAGGGGCACCGACCGACTAGATGACGATCCAGTCGGTCGGTAATCCTTCTTGGACCGACTAATTAGCTTTCTAAATTTCTCAGGAGTTACTGTTTATCGTTAGTCGGTCTAAGAACGTTGGTTGACCGACTAGGTTGCAAACTAGTCGGTCGGCAATGCTTCTTTAACCGACTAACACATCATCTAATTTTAGTATCAGTTACTGTTTACTCTTAGTCGGTCTAAGAACGTTCATCGACCGACTAGATGCTAAACTAGTCGGTCAGTATTTGTTCATGGACCGACTAAATCTAAATCCTAATTTTGTATAGAAGTTACTGTTTGCACTTAGTCGGTCTGCGTTGGTCGACCGACCGACTAGTTGCCAAACTAGTCGGTCAGTGGTTGCTCTTTGACCGACTAATCTGTGTTAAAACCCTAATTTCTGGGCAGCCGCCAGCCCATCCTATTTAAACCCAACCCAAACGTTTTCTTCTTCCTCAACACGACCCAAAACCCTAAAATCTTCCCCTTTGAGCCCCCATCTTCCTCCAAGCTTCATCCCTTCATTCCAAGCCCTAAATCCATCATCCAAACCATCCATCCACTCTATCTACCTCTTATCTTCCCCAAAATCTCACCAAATCCATCAAAATCCCCAAAATCCCCCAAAAACCCTAATTCTCCAAACTTCTCCAATCTTTTCCAGATCTGGTCCTAGGGTTCTCCGGAGTGTTTCTTCCGCCTCCTCTCGCGATTTCCCCCGTAGATTAGCATCCGCGAGACGAAGTGGTCGTCATCCCCGGTGCTAGGCAAGTGAAACTTGCCACTTAGGGTTTAGGCCATGTTTTAGGCCATTTTACTTGTTGTAGGCGTAAAAGAGGCTAGGCGACGAAATGATACTCGCCTAGGCGCAAATTGGGGAACTAGCTTGACAACGAAGCTAGTTCCGACATATATCATGTTGCACAATTACCATGTCATGTTTACTTTCCATTAACGGTACGCAAATTAATTGTCATGTCATTGCATTCTTTAAGTGTTTCTGTGATTGCGTAGCTTCGCTACAATGCTTGTGTTGCTGGCTCGTGTTCCAGAAGCGGGCCATGTGTTGGTTGATAGCCAATGCCCGAATTGCGTGTTTCCGGCTAGGTGCACCCCGACGCCAAATGTTTAAGAATGCGAGCTCATGTGCGGGGCAACCCCAGGCTCACTAGCTGAGCTCCATGTGCGGGGACCCTGGCTCCATTACGTGTGGGTATTGGGGGTAAGAGTTAAGCGACCAATCAACTGGGAGTCTGCCCGATCAGCAACTGCAGTGGTAAGGCGTAAACTCTGGGTTTGGGGTAGTTGTTAAGCGGCCAATCAGCGAATGCGAAACCATTCAGCTGTAAGGCGTAAACATCTACAAAACAACGTGAATAGTGAATTGATTGAGATTGATAGTAGCGTAGGCTACTCTTGTCTTGTCTTGTCTTGTCTTGTCTTGTCTTGTCTTGTCCCGATGATTGTTCTCTTGTACAAATTGTCTTGCCATGTTTTAATTGTGCACTCATGTTATAACTGCCACGTCATGAATACTCAACTGCTAGGTTGCTAGTTGCCTTACTTTCAGTTTCCTTGCCCAAGTCTTTTAGACTTGCTGACATGTGCCCCTTTACTCTTTTGGGTGACACATGTTAGATCCTGAGCCTGAGCACCTTGTTGAGGACGAGGTGTTTGCTGACGCCGAGCCCGAGCTTGTGTTTGACGGGGAGTACGTGGACACTGGGGACCAGTCCTAGTGTCTTCGTTGTGTTTTACTTTTGTTTTGACAGTTGTTTGTTATCGGTGCGTAGCACCTATACTTTGTATGTTGTTTCTTTTGTTGGCCTTGTTCTGGGCCTTTAGACTCTTTCTTTTAGGCTGGTGGTTTTTCTGGATGTTGGACTTATTTTGATGTTGGACAATTTATGAGATATGAGAATTTTAATTCTGTCTCTCCTTTTATTGTTATTGTTGCTCCGTTTGTGGTTACATGGACCTGCTTATGTTTTATTGACGCTTATCGGGTTTGGGGCTTCACAGCTCCACTCTCGTGCGGACCTTTTCACGTCTCGCCTCCATTTTAGGGAAGCGGGTCGTGACAGAAACGCCATCCCTTGGGCTACGAGTTTGAACCATGACGGGAGTAGTGTCCTTCCCGGTGTTGCTCCTTGGATTTAGCTCCAGTTGAGGTGGCAATTGATTTTGGGCCTTATTTAGCACGGTGATTTGCTCTACTAGTTGCACTACTATGGTGTTGAGGCTTTCTTAGCCCACCGATAGTTTAGCATTAATCTTTTTTTGCTCGACCATAAACTTCTCAACTCTTGTCTCATGTTCGGATCTTTGCGGCACTGGCGGTGGGTTTTGTGGCCTCCGACCTTGATTGTATTCTGGGGGTCTATAAGGCCCCGCTTGTTGCCTCTGCTGAAACTATTGTTGTGGTGGCCTTGGTTGGTAGGACTGCTGCTGCTGTGGCAGGCGAGCTTGTTGTTGTTGTTGTGGTTGTTGAGGAGGGGTTAAGGCTCCATTATTGTTTGCATATGAGAATCCAAGGTGGGTCTTCTAAGCCGGATTCACCCAAGACACATTATTTGCTCCACCTGGCTTGTAATCAAAAACATACTGAACCTGCTCAACAAGTTCATCATGTGCCTCACCGCCAACGTACATGACTTGGCCTTGCCAATCATTTGTGTGCCTAGCTCCCAATCATCTTCGTATCTGCATTCAAACCATTGTAGAAGCTATGCACTAGCTCCCAATCATCTATTTTGTGATGGGGGCATTGATGTTGAAGATCTTTGAAGCGCTCCCACGCCTCATACAAAGATTCATGGGGGACACTGCCTGAAAGACATCAAAGAATTTTGTATCTTGACGGTCTTTGATGGTGGATAGAACTTGTTGACGAAGGCGCTAACAAGATCGTCCCAAGTAGTAAGTGTGCCATTTGCTTGCGTCCTCAACCACTATTGTGCTTTATCTCTAAAGGGTGAAAGGAAAAAGCCGCAGGCGGATGGCATCCTCTGGTACATTAGGGATCTGAAAGGTGGCGCACTTTGCCAAGAACATCTGGATGTGGTAATGCGGATTCTCATGCGCATTTCCATGAAAAGGATCTTGTTGCATCAGCACAACTAATCATGTCTTCAGCTCAAAATTCTTGTCTGGCGGCAACTCTGGCATAAGGATGGATGAAGTAGCAGAGTTATTCGGAGTAAGCCTATCTTTGATGGAAATAAGCCTGTGTGTCCTTGGTGGAGTATTTTGCTCCGCCATTTTTATCTCCCTCTTGAATGTGCCTCTTCTCTGCTCTTAGTTTCCTCGTGGTGTGCTCGATGTCGGGATCAAATAATATAGTTCTGTCGGTAGCCCTTGATCGTGTGTTCATGCACAGATAAAGAGAATCTGCAAAGAAGTATCAGCACAATAGAGGAATAAAAGAAAAAGAATAGCTAAGTAAAAATATAGAATACCGTCGCCTCCCCAACAACGGTGCCAAAAACTTGGTCGCATCGGAATGTACTCCCAAAAAATGTAGTTTTACTACAAGCGCATGGTTAAGTGGTGAGCGGGTATCGAATCACGGGGATGAACTATTGGTATCTATATAGATTACTAGGCAGAGGTGAAATAATAGTCAAGAAATGTCGGTGTCACAATCGTGTAAAGTTTTGTTTGTAAATTCAATTAATAAGAATGTCTAGGGCTTGGGAATCCCCACAAAAGATCTCAAGCATCAATGTGAAACATGAATCTCCATATTGCTACTCTTGGTTAAGGGTGAACTTGTCATAACCATGTTATGAACCAACGCACCCTCTCTCGCTACACAAGTCTATAGTAATCTAAACTAGAGCCTCGCTCTCGTGCAATCCTAGTTCAAACTACTTGCATTAAGATCGACAATGTTATCCAATCCTAATTCAAGCTCGCTCTCGTGAAACTTAAATTCGAATTTAGATTGTGATAGTTCGTATCCATTTTACCGTCGTACAAATGAATATAATTATAGAAATATAATACAGATGCTAGCTTTGGTCGCTCTCGTGCACTAATTCTAGGGAATCTCGATTATATATCTAAATCAAATATCTAGGGCTTCCCATAGATCAAGATCCTTTCTCGAGCTCTCAAGATCCAATAGAAATCCCTAGCTATCCATAGTAAATCAATCACAACCTAACCCTTAACAAGTTTAGCAAAATGGCAATTCAATAGATCTCACATATCATACTTTAAATCCATAGGGTTCATCCCTTTGCCATAGAGCAAAGAGACTACTTACAATTCACCATAGAAAAAGCAATAGAAATAAGATGTGCAAAGGAATTCGTCACAAAACTCAAATCTAAGTAGAAATATATCATAAAAATATGAACTTGCAAAAGTTTAGACAAACCAATTGAGTTCAAGCTCTAAAGAATAAGAAAATTTAGATCTTGCTCTCCAATCCTTTCGCCAAAAGAAAATTAAACTAAAATTGTTCCTAAGAAAATTAATCAAAAGAGTCTCGCCTTGGGCTGCCCACAAAACTGGGTATTTATAGCCGCCCAAAAAGTCCAAAAAATCCTGACAGATTTGACCCTGGATCGCTACAAAACCCTAGTTTCAAAACTGGGCTGGCGGCGCACTCAGCCAAGTGAACTTCTCAGTCGGTCGAGTGACAGCTCTGCCAAAAAACTGAGATTTTTGGCGTTCTGGAATGTTCAGGCCACTCGGCCGAGTGGTCTGCTCGCTCAGTCGAGTGGGCTTCTCACTCGGTCGAGTGGGCTAACTGTAGATTCTCCCAAAAAATAGAGATCTGCTAATGAATTTCTTTGAATTTCCTATCTCCACTTGGTCTAGTGGGATTCTCACTCGGTCGAGTGGAAATTCCACTCGGCCGAGTACATTGCTACTCTTCTTCAGGCTGGAATTGGACGAGTCAGCTTCACTCGGTCGAGTGAGCTGCGTCACTCGGCCGAGTAGCATGTTTCTCTTCTCAAAACTCATTCTGCTCACTTTCTTCTTGATTCTCTCGCCTTTCTTCCTCCTCTCCTCCTCATCCAGTGCCATTAGCTCTCCGATAACGTCGTGATCGATGCGATGGCACGCGTGTATGTGCTTATAGCTCCAAATTGCTCCGGATTGCTCCATATTTCCTGAAATCAGACGAAACAAAGAAATAGTGAAATGGATCGTAAAATCGTCGTTTAAACTTTAAAATCGCGATATGAGCAATCGTTATGGCATGGAAAAATGTAGAAATAAAGTGTAAAATATGAGCATATCAGGTGTAGCCCGAGTCATGCTCAGGTTATATTTAGGTCCAGGACATTCCCGGACCCCGGTTTGGGTTTTCTAAGCTCTTTAAAAGGCTCGATGTTCGCATCACATCATGCGACCAAAATCCTCTTAGCAACAAATTACGACTATTTTAATTTCCCATTTTATTTTCCCAAGCATCATATGCATGTTCCTCTTATTAGTTGGACGGGGATCTCAACTTGTCTGAGACCCTACAGCCAGACCCAACTACATGTGGGATTATTAGCTCTTGACGACAGTGACTGCAAGCAGCAGTTGATGTCCCTGGTTTGATATCATCATTACGTGGTCTGCCCCCTTGACATAAACATTGTCGAGACTCCCCTTGGATATGTCAGTGATGAATTCTGTAGTTTTAATCCCTTGGATATGGTTGACTGTCAACCCCTAATAGCTTCACGATTGATCAACATCATTAGGTCTTAGCATGTCTTTGTTGGATCATATCCAACACACCTCAGCCAAGGATTTCTACTAAGGACCATACTGATTCCATGACACTAACTCCCCACATACAGGAGTGATGCATCCTCTCTTGGCCACTACTCCCTGTAGGGTTTTGGCGGACCCTCAGAGCTCAGATCTGTGTCCGTCCTAAGTCGGACGGACCACAGAGGCATAAAGCACGGCGAAAAATAAATACATAACTAGCTAAACAATTTAGCTAGGCCCTGAGAGAGCCAGAACCTAGCCCGATCTATGCTAACTTGGGGTGGATCTGACCACCCCAAGAGGGATCTATCCTACTGCAACAAAATTAAATTACACAAAAAATTACTTAGAGAACATACCCAAAATCTCAACCCTGGGGCGGGCAAGATGTACCGCACTGGCTTCTGATGCTCCTTGTAGCCGAACCACCTTGACTCGATCTACCAGAGCTGCCTCGCACCTTCGAATCGATCTGCCTGAGCTGACACCCGCCTCCAAGCCGATCAACGCGGTAGAAGGTTTGACTTGAGCAGACCCGCATCTTAGACGTCTGGATCCGAATAAAAACATCCTTCATAGTCTTGCTAGGACTGGTCGGAAGAATATGAAGAAGATAGAAAGAATAGTTTAAGTCGTAAATCGAGCTTGCTCTAAAATCCGGAGCCACTCGATCGAAGACTTGGTACATTTTTCAATGAAGAGATTGCACCCCTATTTATATAGGGAGTCGGCACCGCTCTTTTCGTTGCGAGCAATGTGGGATAAATAACAAAATAGAAGAGAAATTAATTTAGCTAATTTAGCTTAATTGAAGTTAGTAAGCCTTTCGTAAAGGCCAACTTCAACGAATTAACTCTCTTCATTCATTAAACTTTAGACACCAAACAAGCTATCAATTCGAAGGGCTTTGAATGGTGAACGCGTAGGAGCGAACGGCGACGAATTTCGACTTTGTTTGACCCCTCAAACAATTGCCCAAAGATGGGCAAAAAAATCAATTTTCGTAGCCGTCAAAAGGGGTTTCAAAAAACCTATTAACTTAAGTTACGGGCGCGCCCACTAGGCTTAGTGGGAGCACCCGCCCAAGGCATTAGGATGGCAGCCGGCCGGCCCACTGGTCAGTGGGCGCGCCCGCTGTTTCCAGCGGGCCGTGCCTGCTGAGCAATTGGCGTGCGCCTGCTGCAACCAGTGGGCCGTGCCCGCTGTCGCGGCGGGCGGGCGCCCGCTGTAGAAGCGAGCCATGCCCACTGAGCAGCTGGCACGCGTGCCTGTTGTTTCCAGTGGGCTGCACCCCTTTACCCCTTGCGGATGGACCCGTTAGCCCAAGTGGGTCTAACACACTTTGCCTCGGACTGTTTTTGCGTTTTCGTGCTCGTTTGAGCTCCGATTTGGACGTGATTTGAACCTGCGTTTAGACCGAGACGATCCCGTCAACCAGGTAACCCTTTCCAATGCTTTTGTTCCTACAAATATTTTCGTAACCAATTTACGACACGTTTAATCTCTGTTTGCATCAAAGCAACATTGTCCCTTTTGCATCTACAACTTAGTCTCACAACTAGCTTTTGAACATTAACTATTCCGTTTCATCGAATGAATTTCTCTTATTAATCTTCCTATTACTAAGACACGAATGCTACTTGGTGTGAGACCCTACAACCTAACCTTACTACATGTTGGGGCTCGAAACCCCTAGACGACGGTCACCAGGAGCAGCAGTTGTCGTCCCTGTTTCAGAATCATCATAACGTGATCGATCCATAGACAAAAGTATCGTTTGGTTCACTTTGGCTGTGTCAGTGATGAATACCATTTGCTATAGTCCCTTCGTCAAGACTGTGTCCCTGTTGGCCTAGGGTATGGTTTATTGTCAACCCCATTGGACAACATTGGTCAGTATACGGCGGTCTTTGTTGTATTCACGTTGTACATCTTATAACGTACCCCGGCCGAGGATTAACACAAAGACCGTACTGAACCTGTGACACTAACTTCCCTTTAACAGAAGAGATGAGTCCCATCATAGTCATCTACTCGCCTTGAGAGCTTCAAGTGCAACCCAACCTAAGATATTTCAGCAGGCCTAGCCTCGAAGCTAGATCATAGTGTAAGCGACACTGTTCACTCACAGGTTCGTACAAATGACTTCAGGTCTTAAGGATCAGCTTACCTATCATCACCCTAGAGTTATTATAGACAGTTTAGTTAAAGTTAAACCATATAATAACTCTAAGTTGGTCGTTCAGTGAACTCATTCTCCAATAAGCACATGTGTCTCGTCTCCGACTTCACCAAGTCGAATGACTATGAGATCATCATTACCATAAGGTAAGACAAAGATACAGTGGTCTGTCCGATGTGCCGATATCCAGTTCTCGACACATCTATGACCACAAACCGTTTAAGACTTAAGTTTCTATTCGGTCACTTACTACTCATAAACGAGATCTTATCTGGATACGTAAGGACCTAACTATTAGTCTAAGGAAATTATCTAAGTATATGATTCAACGAATTCATACTTAGGATAATTGATACCATATATTATATTAACAAGACGTACACTTAGGATAAATCGCCTTGTGGGCATGTATCCTCCTACATCTCCCACTTGCACTTAGGCTATTTATCTCGGTATCTCATAGCATTATAGCATATCAGTCACATTGGACATTCATATGACAAACCTAAGAGTGGATTTACTAACGAGTATCTATAAAGCATTTTAATGGATTTTTATTTATACATCTCTTGATCACACATGGTTGATCCTTGAAAACTGATTTGGATCAATTTTCCTTTCTTTGTATAGCCAACAATTAGCTCACGCAATCTTGATGTAGGGTCTAACATTTCTATAAGTCAATCTTAGCTCATTCCAATTATTTTGTGTCAATATGTTAAGTACATACATGACACCCTGAGTCTCTATATATTCGATTAAATCACAACTATTTTGATTCAATGTCTTATATAGATGATTCAAATAAGTTGGAAAAAAATTTCTTAGTCCGAGAAACCGGGACTAAGTATATGAGCTAGCTCCCACTGACTTTAAGAACTATCTGGTTAAATTCTTCTATTTTATATCTAAATCATATTTAGAATATAAATGATAAGCATAACCAATTGCGAAGGGTTTAGATGGAACGTACCAGTGTCAGGTTGGGTTTGACGAATGAGTCATATCAAGATCGGTTTAAGGAATCTTGACATTGACTTACTCAGTCAAACGTCCTACACTGTACTTTTCCTTTAACTACATTTAATAATAAATCTTTAAGAATCAAATGTAGTTTATTTAAGAATTAATCTTAACATTCGTATAATTGTGATCACACACAATTTATATGCTCCTGGAACTTTTATTTAACTATCGACTGGCTATAATATTAAGTCAGCTCCAAACAATCAAAATTTTCTAAAGCTCTGCATCACAGCTCGAGAATTTATGCAACCAAATCAGATATCCACATTCACAAAAATGTAAGCCATTTGCAACAAATCACAATTTCAAAAGAAGCACATTTCTCGAGACATTTATTAAAGCAATGGATTCATAAAAATGAATCATAATTTGTTTATCCAAATAAACTTTGAGTGTCAAACACTCAATCATTGTTTTAACTTAAGGAGCGATACATTTTATTCATAAAAGGAAATAAGTATCAGCTCCTTCTTCTTCATGTCTCTTGAAGTCCTCGCACGGCCCCAGCAGCAACGATTGCTCAGATGCTGACCGTGCTCGGAACTTCTTCCATCCTTTGATTCATATCAACCACCTGTATACATTACACAGATGTCTTAGTATCTCATACTATGTGATAAAGCATTTATGGAAATAATTATGCTTTATTGAATTTAATTTGTTGTACCTGAGGTAGAGGCATCAGTATGCCCCTTCTTCTTTTCTGCAAGGTAAATCTTGTAGTTCCTCTTCCAACAGCCCATCTTATGGCAGTGAAAGCACTCAGATTTTGACGGGGTCCCTTTCTTCTTCTTCTTCCCCTTCTTCACCTTGGCTGGTTGTGGGACCTGCCTCTTCTTACCCTTGCCTTTCGGCTGGTCTGAAGAAGCAGAGCCAACAACCAACGCAGTCGGTTTCTTCTCGATTTCCTCAAACTACTGAATCATGTTAAGGAGACTAGGAAGATATGTTTCAATACTGTTCATAATGAAACCAGTAATGAAAGGCTTGATGGCTGGGGTTAAAGACTTAAGGATGATGTCCACGGACATCTCATTGTCCAGGACAAAACCCAACTGGGCAGTATCTTCCACGTACCCGATCATTTTAATGACATGATCTTGTACAGGCCCTGTCTCCATCTTAGTGCCCCAGAGGTTGCTCGTGGCTTCAAACTTGGCAGCTCTAGACCGCTTGCCATACAACTCCTCTGCATTCAGAAGCATGCTCTGAACATCCATATGTTCATGCTTCCGTTGCAGATCGTTGTTCATTGAAGCCAGAGTAAGCAACTGGGCCTTCTCGGCATCCCTCTGGTATAGCTTATATGCTTCCTTTTCTTCATAGATCGCATCGTAGTCAGGCTTCTCTGAAGCATCCTAGAACAGCACGTATCCAATCCCGGCTAGAGAAAGGACTAACTTAATGTTTCTAAGCCAATCTTTATAGTTTGTTCCATCAAGCAGATTCTTCTCTATCATATACTTTAGACCTGAATCCATTCTGCAATATAGTAGATGCTTAGTCAGTATATGTTCGTTGTATAGTTTCAATGGTTTTTAATAAAACTATATTCTCTCACTAAATTTATTAAAGCCATAATAATAAACAGTTTATTATACAATAACATTTGTGGGAGAGGGATCCGACTACCCTGAGTCTGACAACATTGATTGTGTCTCAACAAGTTGTCCGACTCTGCAGTCGGTAGACGAACTCATCGTCAATCATATTAAATATGATTCCATATCGATTTTTACCCCTAGTCATTTGTGATCATAAGTGTGCTCATCCAAATCACAATGGCTAGCCTAGTCGGACCCTTGTTTTCACGTCTAGCCTGACTTGCCCCAGCGCTCGGTGTATCCACGACACGTCGGTTTAGGTCAGGTCTTAGCCTACATCTTTGGTTAGACTTACGCTGACGCTCGGTGTATGCACGAGACGAAGGTTTGGGTCAGGTCAAGATGTTATCAAGAAATCGGTTTCTATAAGATTACCATGTCACAGCTTGAGTGTAGCTCAACAACCGTAACACGGGTCTTACAGTTGCCAACTGCTAAAACAAGGAGGGCTACGATTTATCTTGAAGAAGATTATTATTATATTTGACTTAGGTATAGTCGATGGACTTACACAGTCATGATTCGACTCCTTGCGGTCCAGCAGATGCGGGTAGGGAATTGACTAAGCCAGGACCACTTAACCCCTAGTCTAGTTAGGGTGGTCCAGCAAACTTAGCCAAGCACATTGACCGACATCATGATCCATTGAAGGAGGTTCATCAATTCTATGTTCGTCCATCAACTAAATAGCTTTTAATTAATACTAGTTAATCCTTATCAACTAGTGGATCCTAAAATTCGAAATTTTATGGACTTGTTGAACAACTTTTATTAGATCCTAATCAACTATAAGATTCGTTTTGTTCATCGTGCTACCCCAATCTTATTAGGATTTTAATAAAACAATTACAGCATTTTACAAAATTAGTCATTTAATGATAATCATTATTTAAACAATTTATGATAATGATTGTCAATCAAAGGGACTACCCTAATCTGGTATTAGGTTTCAATGTAGTATTTGTTTATTTAAAATGTAGCATGTCACTAGTCATTAAAAATTTATCTTATAAACTTTTAATCAATTAATGGCTAACCTAAAGGATTCATGAATAATTTATTCATCATGTCCATTAAACATAAACCAACTAATTTAATCACATAAATTAAAGGTTCGATAAAGTGACATGTAAAGAGAACATGCAAGTTAAGATTATCTACAACATAAATAAATAACTTGCAAATCTAAAATTTAACATTTAAATTTTGAGATCTAAAATTTTAAAGCTTGAAGTACTTTTATCTCATAAATTAGGTTTCATAAAATTATCAAATAATTTTAAATTCAAACCTAAGCTTTAAAATTTACGAAACATTTTTAAGATTAAATTATCACATAAAATAATCTTCAAAACTATATGTAACTAAAAGAAATAAATGTATAATTCCATCTCATGAAAATAAAATTTTTCTTTATGTTACATATACTACAAAATAATTTTAAAACATTTTATAATCGTTTGAAATCAATTTTAAAACTTTCAGATAAAGTTAAAAAACTTTCAAACTTTATGTAACTAAAAGAAACAAATATTTAATATCATCTCATGAAAGAAAATTTTTTATTAACATTACATAACATTTAAATCCTTTTAAATGCTTACTAAAATTATTTTATCTCATAAAATAAAAATTTTAAAATCATTTTAAAACTAGAAGACTTATTAAATTTATCACATAAAATTTAAAACGTCCCCCAAAAAAATTTCATGTTATAAAAACAATTTTTAGAACACAAAAAATGTTTAACCAATTTTAACATAAAATTAAAAATATGCATGTTCAAAAACAAGCAATTTTAATAATTTAAAAAACGTCGCAAGTCAAGATCTACAAGCATAACGAGGCTCTGATACCACTGTAGGGTTTTGGCGGACCCTCAAAGCTCAGATCTGTGTCCGTCCTAAGTCGGACGGACAACAAAGGCATAAAGCACAGCGGAAAATAAAATAATAACTAGCTAAACAATTTAGCTAGGTCCTGAGAGAGCCAGAACCTAGCCCGATCTATGCCAACTTGGGGTGGATCTGACCACCCCAAGAGGGATCTATCCTACTACGACGAAATTAAATTACACTAACAATTACTTAGAGAACATACCCGGAATCTCAACCCTGGG
Source organism: Scilla litardierei (assembly GCA_030789695.1). Lineage (NCBI taxonomy): Eukaryota > Viridiplantae > Streptophyta > Magnoliopsida > Asparagales > Asparagaceae > Scilla > Scilla litardierei. The sequence continues at coordinate 231,440,709 of CM061141.1, read as the reverse complement.
GCGGGCAAGATGTACCGCACCGGCTTCTGATGCTCCTCGTAGCCGAACTGCCTTGACTCGATCCACCCGAGCCGCCTCGCACATTCGAACCGATCCGCTCGAGCCGACACCTGCCTCCAAACCGATCACACGCGGTAGAAGGTTTCACTTGAGCAGACCCGCTTCTTAGACGTCTGGATCCGAATCCAAACCCCCTTCGTAGTCTTGCTAGGACTAGTCGGGAGAATAGGAAGAAGAGAGAAAGAATAGTTTAAGTCGTAGATCGAGCTTGCTCTAAAATCCGGAGCTACTCGATCGAAGACTTGGTGCATTTTTCAATGAAGAGAGTGCACCCCTATTTATATAGGGAGTCGGCACCTCTCCTTTCGTTGCGAGCAATGTGGGACAAATAACAAAATAGAAGAGACATTAATTTATCTAATTTATCTTAATTGAAGTTAGTAAGCCTTTCGTAAAGGCCAACTTCAACGAATTAATTCTCTTCATTCATTAAACTTTAGACACCAAACAAGCTATCAATTCGAAGGGCTTCGAATGGTGAACGCGTCGGAATGAACGGTGACGAATTTCGACTTCGTTTGACCCCTCAAACAATTGCCCAAAGATGGACAAAAAATCAATTTTCGTAGCCGTCAAAAGGGGTTTCAAAAACCCCTATTAACTTAAGTTGCGGGCGCGCCCGCCCAAGGCATTGGGCAGGCGACCGGTCGGCCCGCTGGTCAGCAGGCGCACCCGCTGTTTCCAGCGGACCGTGCCCGCTGAGCAGCGGGCGTGCGCCCGCTACAACCAGCGGGCCGTGCCTGCTGAGCAGTGGGTCGTGCCTGCTGAGCAGCAGGTGTGCGTGCCTGCTGTTTCCAGTAGGCTGCGCCCCTTTACCCCTTGCAGATGGACCCGTTAGCCCAAGTGGGTCTAACCCACTTTGCCCGGACTGTTTTTACGTTTTCGGGCTCGTTTGAGCCCCGATTTGGATGCGGTTTAAACCTGCGTTTAGACTGGCACGATCCCGTCAACCAGGTAACCCTTTCCAATGCTTTTGTTCCTACAAATATTTTCGTAACCAATTTACGAAACGTTAAATCTTTGTTTGCATCAAATGCAGCATTGTCCCTATTGCATCTACGACTTAGTCTCACAACTAGCTTGTGAACATTAACTATTCCGTTTCATCGAATGAATTTCTCTTATTAATCTTCCTATTACTAAGACACGAATACTACTCGGTGTGAGACCCTACAGCCTGACCTTACTACAGGTTGGGGCTCGAAACCCCTAGACGACGGTCACCACGAGCAGCAGTTGTCGTCCCTGCTTCAGAATCATCATAACGTGATCGATCCATAGACAAAAGTATCGTTTGGTTCACTTTGGCTGTGTCATTGATGAATACCATTAGCTATAGTCCCTTCGTCAAGACTGTGTCCCTGTTGGCCTATGGTATAATGTACTCTCAACCCCATTGGACAACATCGGTCAGTATACGACTGTATTTGTTGTATTCACGTTGTACATCTTATAACGTACCCCGGTCGAGGATTAACACAAAGACCGTATTGAACCTGTGACACTAACTTCCATTTAACAGAAGAGACGAATCACATCTTAGTCATCTGCTCACCTCGAGAGCTTCAGGTGCAACCCAACCTAAGATCTTTCAGTAGGCCTAGCCTCGAAGCTAGATCATAGGTCTAAGCGACACTGTTCACGCACAGGTTCGTACAAATGACTTCAGGTCTTAAGGACCAGCTTACCTATCATCACCCTAGAGTTATTATAGACAGTTTAGTTAAAGTTAACCATATAATAACTCTAAGTTGGTCGTTCAGTGAACTCATTCTCCAATGAGCACATGTGTCTCGTCTTCGACTTCACCAAGTCGAATGACTATGAGATCATCATTACCCTAAGATAAGACAAAGACACAGTGGTCTTTCCGTTGTGCCGATATCCAGTTCTCGACACATCTATAACCACGAACCGTTTAAGACTTAAGTTTCTATTCGGTCACTTACTACTCATAATCGAGATCTTATCTGGATACTTAAGGACCTAGCTATAAGTCTAAGGAAATTATCTAAGTATATGATTCAACGAATTCATACTTAGGATAATTGATACCATATATAATATTAACAAGATGTACACTTAGGATAAATCGCCTTATGGGCAGATATCCTCCTACACTCCCCTCGTACGTTTCAAGTGCCACCCACCAGAAACCCTTCAACAGGCCATGCCTCGAAGATAGGTTAGAGATTAAAGTGACACTATGCACGCATAATCTAGTACAATGGCCTCACTGTTGGATCATGTGGATGGCAAACAACACTAGAAGGGGGGTTGAATAGTGTTGTATAAAAATAGACTTTTTCGTTCTAATTGGTTAGCACAATTCAAAGCCTTCCAATGTTTCCTAAGAGACCAAGTAGAGTGATCTACGCTTGGCTCTTAATCAACTTGGGTAATCATCAAAAGAATCAGAGAGAAAAACACTTCTGGTAGTCGACTCCCTATGAGCAGTAGTCGACTCCCAGAGAGAAATTATGCATAGCTCAATAGAAAGAATGAAATAGATGCGATTACAAAAGATATCTTTATACACTGCGGATAACAGAAGGTTAATTTTAGCAAAAGATAAACAACAATCAGCAGATAATAACATAAGTACAAAGATAGACAAACACAAAAAGATTCAAACACAAACACAAGGATTTTTATCCTGGTTCCCCACAACCCTGGGTAAGTCCAGTCCCCGACCAATTCGGTACGAGATTTCCACTATCTGCCTTGGCAAATACAAACACCTAACTCCACTTGTTAGGATTTTCCCACACACCTAGCCTTGACCAGGATTTCCGATTACAACACTACAATACCGCAACACCTAGACTTGTCTAGGGTTTCCAACACCCTTACAACAAAGGGCAAATCACAAAGTGAAAATCAATATCCAACTCACCACAATATTTGGTGGAGTTTGGATTTACACCCAAATTCTATAGCCAAGAGTAATAGATAACAATGTGTATTCGTGGCTTAATAGAATATGATCTTAGATCACACAAAGATATGAATTTAGTCTTTGTGATTTATGTCAGTGTTTTCAAAAATCCTTTCAAATAAAATCAAAGAGCAGAGAACAAGGATTTTGAAAAACAATAGCCAAATAAAAAGTTGATCTCAAAATAATGTTAACTTAAAAGAAAAGAGATCAGAAATATAAACGCAAATTTGGCTAAAAGAAATGAGAGCTGAAAATTAAATATCCTTTAGAATTTTTGCACAAGAGAGAATTTTAAATTCAAGTATATGATGTTGTTGAATCTCAAAAGAATGATCCTCTATTTATAGGTAAAATGAGAGGATTCGAATTTCAAATTAGTTTGACTTTTACCCCGAAAATCATGGAAGCAATAAGTTGGAGATATAATAAAAATCAGGTCAAACGTTGAAATTCGACAGCTGGTAGTCTACTCTCTAGGAGTGGTAGTCGACTCCCAGAGTGTTTCAGGTGAAAACAATTCTCAGCTGGTAGTCGACTCACACACCTTGGTAGTCGACTCCCAGAGGAGTTTCTTCTAAAACTTGGCTAGTAAGACATGTAGTTAACTCATGGGTGTAATGGAGATTAACTTCCAAGATGAGAAGTGACTAGCAAAAGCTCTCAATAGTTTTGAAAATGATTTTAAAAGTATTTAAAATATTTAACTTCGAAATCATTTGTGTGTGTGTTATTTATACTTTTGGCTTTAACATAACCCTAAGAAAGACGCAACTCACACACTGTAGACTTAGGACACGTTCTCCCGAAGCTTGATCAGATGATGATGTAGATGCGAGCTTCTCTTGAGCTTCTTATTCCATTTGAGCGTGAGCTTCATCATCGATCTAGAAGTGTTGTCCTTGTCTTTGCTAAGTGAGTGTAGATTGTGCTTCTTCGGAGTATGTATACAACTTATAGTCTGCACACTTAATTGTAGTGTAGTTAGTACACTAATCTCATTTGGTATGCTCATCATCAAAACCACTTGGGGGTGGAATTCAATTTCCATCAATCTCCCCCTTTTTGATGTGACACCCAAATGAAAAAATGAAGTAAGTTGACATGTCATAAAAGTAAACTTACTCCCCATGCTTTGATGCGGTTCTCCCCTGTATCAAAGCCGTTAGCAAAACAATATATTTTCAATACATTCATTTTTGCATTCCATGTCTTTCTCCCCCTTGTCATCAATAAAAAATGACATATCATATCAACAAATATTTCATCCAAATTGTAATCAATAATTATGAAGTTTGAGAGAAATGACCAATTCTGCAAAAAAAGGTGTTAGTATAACATATGTTTGGCAGAATATATCAGATAGTAGTTCATCCATAAGCAAAAAAACATACGAGTATCAATCACCACACCATAGAGTAGTTATTACAGACCGGGAAGTTTTGAAAACCATTGTTTAAAAAGACCATTGTTTTTAGAATCAAGAATGACTGTCATTCTTCTCCTTCTTCAAGGAATTGATCTCCTCGAGGATTATCTTGAGGGTTTGCTCGGTCATTTCATTGCTACTCACCACCAGATCCTTGAGATCATCAACCTTTTTGTTGAGAGCTTCAAATCCTACCTTTTGAGAAATCTTCAAGTTTGAGATTTTCTTAAGCAGCATCTCTTGAAGTTCCACAATGTAGGCCGGCAGTTCTTCATCTTCCTCTGCACCATCATTTCCCTCTTCCTCTGCACCATCATTTCCCTCTTCCTCTTCATCTGTGTAAGAGATGAGGGGCTCTTTACCTTTCTTTGAGGACGACGATCCTCCTTCAGCAGCGAGCTTCTCTTCTGGGATGTTCTGATCAAGATCTTTATGAAGATTCATTCGACCAAGAGCATGAACATCAAAGATGCGTGCCGGTTCCAGAATATCGGTTTCATTATCCAAAGGCACATTATAACCAATAAACAGAATGGTGAGGTAATGACCGTGGGCTAGGGTAGATGAAGGTCTGTCAGAAGAAGCAAATGCAAGGATGGAGTCCATGATAACTTTGGCCCAATTAATACGAATATTTCCTAGCAATGCATAGATGCACTTGGCTTGCTTCTCAGATAACACATAGTGGCTTCCAGATTTTTGAGTTATATTGTAAGACAATATATTTGCAAGGATTCTTCCTGGATAGCGAAGATCGCTACATGGAAGTTTTGTTTGGAAATATCTTCCAGGCAAATACATTTTCTCCAAAATATTTTCATCAACCATCTCTATATTATCCAATAACGTGCCAGTGTTTGGGATTCCTATAGCTTCTCCTAGAGATTTCACAGTTATAGCAAGTTTGGTGTCTAGTACTTTGGTGATGAATCTACTCTTGGCAAGATCATAGTCCATGTTGGCATAGAAAAGATGCACAAGTCTAGGATAGCAAAGATAAATATTTTCAGCAGAAAAGAGATTTGCCAAGTTTTGAAATTCCAATATGCTATCAATGCCATAGTTTTCTAAATGATCATTTTTTACGAATCTCTCATGAAGAATTTGCTTATTGGAAATTTTAACGAAATGCTCATAAGTAGTGGTTCTAAAAAGATATGGCAAGATAATTTCCTTTTCAGAGAGGGATTCATTTGTAACCTTCCTCTTCTTTGAAATCAATCTCTTGAAAGGCATCTAGATAAAATAAAATTGATTTACAAAACTAGATATGTAAGAATATCAAGAAGTAAAAAGTTGTTAAAAGGAGTTTTTTTACCTTGAGATAAACTTGTGAGGATGATGAGAGGAGGTGAATAACCAAGAGAGCTCAAAATGCCAAAAGAAATTTTTCAAAGAGATGAAGGGATGGGTAGTCGGCTACCTAGGGTTTTACCCATGGGGGGTTTTAACTATGAGATGAAAAGAGATGGAGAGTTGTGGCCCTTAGATCAAGAGATGAAGGGTTGAGATCATGTTTGCTTATTGGGTTTAAGTTACCCTTTGGATGTGAGCCCAATAACTCAATGAAAACCCAATAGGAGTTTAGAAAAAAACACAAACCCGGAAATCCGCACAGCACGCTAGTAGTCGACTCCCTGATGGTGGTAGTCGACTCCCTGCTGGGCTGAGCCGTTTTCTCATCCCGAGGGATTTTGGTCCAAATGTGAGTGCGTATATTCTGAAAATCTACTCTATGATGATTAGATAAACACGTATAAGCATATAAAATCAACAATCATTTAATCATCTAAGCAAATTTTAAATTTAGCAAAGAAATCTTATTTAGTCGCAAAATGTTTTGGTGCTGATCTTATTCTTCCTCCATATTTTAAAGCACCTGAAAATATAAACGTTTATGGTACTCTTTTATTGTTGAGTCCAAGAGGTTAGTCTTTAGGAAACCAAACCCAATATGGTTTAGTTCCTTCATGGAAAATATATTTATAATTTTTGTTTAAATGAACTTGCTGAACAAAGTTTGTAGCGTACCTTTTCTTCCTTTGGTCGAACAAGTTCTTTGGTATCCAGATGCTCAGAAAATTATTGTTAGAATGATGCATCCTAGTATGCTTAACCCGTTTCTTGGTATGATTTGAATCATATCCAAGTCCGGTTTTACTAGATGGGGCTTTTTGATTATCTATTAACCTATCTAGCTTTCCTTTTTCTTTATTGAAATTTTCAATAATTTTGATCGTAGAGTCGTATTTATTTTTGACGGATACGAGAAGATTATTTAAACTTTCAACTTTCTCATTCATGAAAAGAATATCTTTTTGTAAAGAGTCATTTTTTTCTTTGAGAAAACTATTCTCCTTAATAATCTCTTCTTTCTCTTTAACGTCCTTTTTAATATCCCTAAGTGTTCGTCTATGTTCTTTTATGAGCTTTTCATGCATTCTGCATAGCTCCTTATATGCTCCCCTATAATCCATATCTTCATCATCACTTGATGATGAGTCATTGTCACTAGATGAATCATGATGCGAGCTTACCTTAGAGGATGTGGAAGCCATGAAGCACATGTGTGCTGTTTCTCTTCTTTCATCATTGTCATATGCTGAGGATTCATCGGACGAAGAGACATCGCTCTGATCGAAAGCTGCGTAAGCTTCCTTCTTTGGTCGTCGGAATTTGTTTCTTCCATTGTTTCTCTTTTCATTGCTTTCTCGGTTCTTCCCATGATCTCTGGAATCACGGTTGTTTCTTTCCAGGGGACAATCTCTTTTGACGTGTCCTGGTTTATTGCAACCAAAACAAATAATACCATTAGTAGGTCGGAAAGAACGTTTACCATACTTACTTGTGATGAACTCTTTAAAGTTCTTTGAGATGAAAGCAATATGATCCTCTTTGTCTGTGTAGTCAGAATCTTCTTCTTGAGCTTTGAAAGCAAGATTTTTCTTCTTTGGTTTTTCTTCGATCTTCTAGTCTTCTTCAAGTTCAATCTCATATGCCATGAGATTTCCCATCAGCTCTTCGACGGTTAGACCTTTTAATCGCAGTTGTTTTTCCTTTCCATTCGGGTCGGAGAGATCTCAGTATTTTCATCACCTGATCGTATTCAGACAGTTTCTTGCCTAAACCTGCGAGCTCATTAGTGATGTTAGTAAATTGATTATTCACGTCTGTGATACTCTCTCCTTCTTCCATTTTGAAAGATTCAAACTTGGAATGTATATACGAGATTCTTTTACCTTCTCGGCTCCCTCATGACTTACCTGAAGGGTATGCCATATTTGATATGCCGTCTCGTATAGAGAAACACGATTAAACTCATTACCTGTTACTGCATAGAATAGTGCGTTCATTGATTTTGCGTCGAGGTTGGCTTTCTTTTTCTCATCTGCTGACCATTTTTCGAATTCGATTTCGGTAGGTTTGTTGTACGGTGCTTTGGTAACCGTCCACGCTTCGATGTCCAGTGACTCAAGATGAGTCTTCATCCGGATCTTCCAGCTAGCATAGTTTGTTTCATTGAACAGGGGTGGTCGCATTGTGTTGAGACCTTCAGAGTGAAACGATGTTGATGCCATCACCTTTATAGCCTCGCTCTGATACCAGGTGTTGGATCATGTGGATGGCAAACAACACTAGAAGGGGGTTGAGTAGTGTTGTATTAAAAAAGACTTTTTCGTTCTAATTGGTTAGCACAATTCAAAGCCTTCTAATGTTGCCTAAGAGACCAAGTAGAGTGATCTACACTTGGCTCCTAATCAACTTAGGTAATCGTCAAAAGAATCAGAGAGAAAAACACTTCTGGTAGTCGACTCCCTATGAGCAGTAGTCGACTCCCAGAGAAAAATTATGCACAGCTCAATAGAAAGAATGAGATAGATGCGATTACAAAAGATATCTTTATACACTGCGGATAACAGAAGGTTAATCTTAGCAAAAGATAAACAACAATCAGCAGATAATATTATAAGTACAAAGATAGACAAACACAGAAAGATTCAAACACAAACACAATGATTTTTATCCTAGTTTCCCACAACCCTGGGTACGTCCAGTCCCCGACCAATTCGGTACGAGATTTCCACTATCTGCCTTGGCAAATACAAACACCTAACTCCACTTGTTAGGATTTTCCCACACACCTAGCTCTGACCAGGATTTTCGATTGCAACACTGCAATACCGCAACACCTAGACTTGTCTAGGGTTTCCAACACTCTTACAACAAAGGGCAAATCACAAAGTGAAAATCAATATCCAACTCACCACAATATTTGGTGGAGTTTGGATTTACACCCAAATTCTATAGCCAAGAGTAATAGATAACAATGTGTATCCGTGGCTTAATAGAATATGATCTTAGATCACACAAAGATATGAATTTAGTCTTTGTGATCTAAGTCAGTGTTTTCAAAAATCCTTTCAAATAAAATCAAAGAATAGAGAAGAAGGATTTTGAAAAACAATAGGCAAATAAAAAGTTGATCTCAAAATAATGTTAACTTAAAAGAAAAGAGATCATAAATATAAGCGCATATTTGGCTAAAAGAAATGAGAGCTGAAAATTAGATATCCTTTAGAATTTTTGCACAAGAGAGAATTTTGAATTCAAGTATATGATGTTGTTGAATCTTAAAAGAATGATCCTCTATTTATAGGTAAAATGAGAGGATTCGAATTTCAAATTAGTTTGACTTTTGCCCCGAAAATCATGGAAGCAATAAGTTGGAGAGATAATAAAAATCAGGTCAAACGTTGAAATTCGACAGCTGGTAGTCTACTCTCTAGGAGTGGTAGTCGACTCCCAGAGTGTTTCAGGTGAAAACAATTCTCAGCTGGTAGTCGACTCACACTCCTTGGTAGTCAACTCCCAGAGGAGTTTATTCTGAAACTTGGCTAGTTAGACATGTAATTAGCTACTGGGTGTAATGGAGATTAACTACCAAAATGAGAAGTGACTAACAAAAGCTCTCAATAGTTTTGAAAATGATTTTAAAAGTATTTAAAATATTTAACTTCGAAATCATTTGTGTGTGTGTGTTATTTATACTTTTGGCTTTAACATAACCCTAAGAAAGACACAACTCACACACTGTAGACTTAGGACACGTTCTCCCGAAGCTTGATCAGATGATGATGTAGATGCGAGCTTCTCTTGAGCTTCTTATTCCATTTGAGCGTGAGCTTCATCATCGAGCTAGAAGTGTTGTCCTTGCCTTTGTTAAGTGAGTGTAGATTGTGCTTCTTTGAAGTATGTATACAAATTATAATCTACACACTTAATTGTAGTGTAGTTAGTACACTAACCTCATTTGGTGTGATCATCATCAAAACCACTTGGGTGTGGAATTCAATTTCCATCACTCACGTCTTTGGACCAGCTTGCATATCATCACTTGAGAATTACCATTGACAGCTCAGTTTTTATTAGCCATGTGGCAGTTCTCATTGGGTCGTTCAGTGAACTCATTCCCTAATGAGTACATGTGTCTCTTTTCTGATTTCACTAAATCAAATGATCATGAGATCATCACCACCAACACTTGGTGAATACATACGATGAAGGGTTTTCTGGGACCCTTAGGGCACAAAAACTCTATGACCGTCCTAATTCGGACGGAACATAGACACAAAAGAATTTGCAGCGGAAGAAGAACTAGTTAATCTAATTAACATGCAGTTAAAACTATGTTAACTTAGCCCTAAGGTCTAAGACCCTTAGCCAAGATCTATGCCGACTTGGAATGGATCTGACCATCCCAAGAAGGATCTAGCCTACTGCGATTAAATTAAACTAATGCTAATAAACACATACCCGGAATCTCAACCCTGGAGCAGGCGAGATGTTCCGCACCGTCTTCCGAGCCGCTCCCGTCCCACGCCGAGCCGCTCCTCGAACCGCTCCTCGAACCACTCCGTATCCCGAGGCGATCAATCCCATGTCACCGATCCAACCACACGTCGAAGAAAGTTTCACGTGAGTGAAACCTCCGCCTAGATTTCGGATCTGAATCCGAACTCCTTTGCGGCTTTGCTAGAGCCCTCAGGAGCAAGGCAGAAATTTATAGGGAGAGGAGAAATATTAATTTAGCTTAGATCTGAGCGTGCTCCAACATTTACGAGAGCCGCTCAGATCTAGAGCTTGGGACGAGTTTTGAGGAGGAGAGCAGACCCCTATTTATATAGGCGGTGGACTCTCCCCTTCTCTCAAAATCCGATGTAGGACTATTAATTTCGGATTAATTAAATCAAGTTAGTTTGCCTTTCACAAAGGGCAAACTTCCTCGAATTTTAACTCCCTCACCGTTGAGCTTCAATGTTGGTACAACCTACCAAATCAAAGAGGGTTCAACGGTGAACGCGTAGGAAAAAACGGCTCGTCAATCCGAGTTCGTTTGACCCTTCAAACAATTGTCCAAAGTTAGCCAAAAGTCATGCTTCTCTTAGAAACGTAGCCGTCAAGAAAATCCCAGGTTTCAAAAAACCCTAACCAGAAAATTTGGGCTTGGTGGGCCTCCATTTTCGCTGGTTTCAGCCCAACAGTTTGGGCTGACTTGTTTTGGCTATAACTTGTGCATTTGGACTCCATTTTTGACGCGGTTTGAACCTGCGTTTAGAGCGGGACAATCCCGTCATCTAGGTAACCTTTTCAACGTGTTTATTTAATTAAATATAGTCTTAAAAAATTTAAGACACATTTAATCTCTTTTGCATCATATGCAAATTAGTCCCTATCTAGGCTTAAATTTTCATTTGCATCAAATACAAATGATCCGAGGGCATATTCCTCTACATACGACACAATAGTTTATCTGATGCATTGATGTCATTTCTTAATGTATCTACGACTATGAACAATTTTATACTTATGCTCCTGACGGTGGTTCCATTTCACATGATCAAGATCCTCATCCCGATATATGTCTAACCTTGCATTAAGTCTCAGGACTTTATCTAAGTATTTATCATAGACAAAACAAATGTAAATATACTCAGATAAATTTACACCAAATAACATATTATTATTTTGAACAAGATGTTTCAATTACTAAATAATTGGCATCAAAGGTATACATTTGCCAACATCTCCCATTGCACTCAAGCCCAATTATCATGGTATCGCAAACCACTTCTGCACATAAGTCTCTCTAGACATTCACATGGCAGAGCCTTGGTGAATGGATCTGCTAAATTGTCCTCTATTAGGACACTCAGAAGGTATATGTCCTTCCTCGATTCTATATCATGTATGAGGGGATATCTACGAAGAATATGCTTAGACTTCTTATGCAGCCTCGTTTCTTTCGACCAAACTGATGGTTACGTAGTTATCACAATACACATGTATTGGATCTTTAACCATAGGCACCATCCCCAGATGGTCCACGAACTTTTTCATCCAGACTTCTTCCTTTGTCTTATCATTGGCCGCTTTGTTTCAGCCTCCACAATTTTTTTCCAGTGAGCTTATTCTTTTCTAAGATAAGCTTAAGCCCGGACGACATTGCTACAATGAATAGAACACATAATTTAGCATGTGTTCATCAATTTTAAATATTTATAGATTGGTTTTTATCTAACTATATTCTCCCACTATTTTAGCGATTATCTCAGCCCATAGAGATTGAACGAATAGTTACATTTAGTGGGGAGGGAACCCAAACACTTTGAGTTTCACAACTTTGAGTATAGCCCAACAAGTTGCTCGACTCTACGATCAGTAGATGACTCTTCATCAATCACATCATATGTGATTCTCTTATATGTTTTTACCAATAGTCACTTATGATCTTGAGTGTAGCCCAACAAATCATAATGACTAGTCTAGTCGAACCCTTGCTTTCATGTTTAGGCCTAACTTACAACGGCGCTCGGGTATGTTCACGACGCGACGGTTTGGGTTAAGCTGAACTACATCATATGTATAATGAAATTGGTTTCCAAAAGATATCCGTGCTATATCTTGGGTGTAGCTGATCGGCCCGGAATTAACTCCGAAACGATGTCGTTTAACCTCAAGCGCACGGTATAGTGGCAAACAGGTATCAAACACGGGGAAGCGGTGATATAATACCTATCTACTCCTAGGTTGAGTTAGACTTACGGATTTATTGGTGGATATGGATTATGGAGTGTCGTTATAGTGATGGATGCGAAAGTCTTGTCACTCAACGTCGCAAACAAGGAACTCCACAAAGAAAGGAATAAAAGACTATGGCATTAGGACTCGCCACTAGGACCGTCTGAGGTCGATGCTAGGTTAGGACTCCTACGTTGCATTGGTTTTATTGGGGATTGTAGCATCTAGGAAGTGAATTCATGAGTCAAGGCTACATGAATCTAACATACAGTATTCACCCCGCTCGCACGATAGATGCATACGGTATGTGCATTAAGGATCTATAATAATCTCACCACTCTCGTGGTTCGAATGCTCTCAACTCATACCACTCTCGTGGGTTAGAGCTTCGAGGTATTTTGGTGGCTCTTATTGACGCAATGGCGGTAGCCATTAATTAGTGGTATAGTTCGTTGGTGGATTCCATCAAGGCACGAGCCAGGCGTGGTCACGAGCCTCGGTTAAATCCACTAACTCCCTAATTAAATCTATAAGATACTCCTTAAGCCAATCGATTTCACTGACCGTGGGCACGATCTCAGTACGAGTTCTCCTAAGGATTTTTCTAGGTCAACCAAAATACTCCCCATTTATTGTCCAATGCAACCTAAAAATCCTAACTTCGCATCTTTTTCCTAAGATCCTAGGGCTAATCCAGTAGCCCTAGGTGGAACTACTAATGCATGATAGCAATAGATATAAGAACGATAGAAAACTTCATTGCATGCATCAAAGAGATATTCAATAAGCAATCAATAAGAATTAACGATAGAATTAACGATAGAAATAACGAGAACAAAAGTACTTATCTTGATACAAGAGAGGGGCCTATGGCATAGCCTAACTCCCCAAAAGAGCGTCTCCAAAACTTGATAGAAAATAAGATCTCCCTCAAAACTCCTTCTTAGATCCCCCCTAATGACGGCTACAATTCATATATATATTCCCCTCAAAACCCTAGCAAATAACCCTAGAACCCCTCTGAAATTCGTGCCCAAGGTCAATTCTGGCCGCAACTTAAGTTCTGGGCCCCAGCCAAATCTATCGAGTAGCCCCCTACTCGGTCGAGTCGAGTTTGATTTCCAGAACCTGTTTTTGCCTTCTTTTTCCAATTCCCTGCAGCTCTGTCGAGTAGGTGCTGCTCGGTCGAGTAGCTTGGTCGAGTAGCCTTGCTGCTCGGGTCGAGTACAAATTTCAGCAACGCAGCGTCAACTTGCAGAAATTCCCCAGATTTCATCCGACCTCCGATTGAATGTTCTTGGCAGCGTTGGAACCGTCATGAAGTCTACTATCCATAAAAAATATGATAAAATTCTTTTCTAACTGGAATGATAGAAGATCTCAAAAGAGTGGGAGGCTGTTTGAAAATCTGGGCGCTTGCCTTACTCAACCGAGTAGCCTTCATGCTCGGTCAAGTTGCAAGGGTTTGCTGTTTTAGCTTCAATATGCTTCTCTAGAAATTGACAACTCGGGTCGAGTCGGTGCCCTACTCGGTCGAGTAGGGCGTATCCATTTCCTTGCAAACTCTGCGTGTCAGCTCGGCCGAGTAGCTGTTGCTACTCGGTCGTATTGCCTGGGAAACTGAAGCTGGTTGCTTCTTGGCTTCTCCTTTCTCTTTCTCTTCCTCTAGTCTTCTTCTTTGGCACCTCAAGCATGTCATCATGAGTCTTCTTGGTGCTCTCATGTCGCCAATCGTCCTATTGACTCCAAATTGCTCCAATATCGCTCCAAATCCCTGAAATGGGTTTAAACGCTCTGAAAGTCATATTGTTCCAAATAATAGCGTAAAAGCGCATAAAATGAGGTTTTAATCAATCATTTTGACGTGTAAACATATAGGTAAAATGTGAAATATTATGACACATCAGTAGCCCACCAACTATAACAGGAATCTCTGGTTACCAATTCCAAAAGCAAGGATGGCTACGGATAATCCTGAAAATGATTTTCAACGTAATTGATTAGAATATAATCAATGCTTGCATTATTGATAATTGGAATTCTAGATTGATCCAGTTGAACATCACCAGACATGTTTAGCTAGGTAAGAATCACTTATCCCTAGGTAGGGCGAGCCCTACTAGGGTGATACAGTCCTAGACACCAAACGATTCTAGACACCGGCTCGCGGACACCTACGAACGCCGATTATTAAAGTTATGCTTCAATGATATGTGTCACGCCCCGCTTCCCATTATACTTGGGAGCGAGGACGCGAGCGGGTCCACATGTGCAAGTAAGGAGGAGGCACTTTTGTTTTTCTTTCCTTATTGACTTAAACACAATAAGCGTCTGTGTGAAACCTCGCAGGTCCTTGCATACATACTCAAAAACAACACAAATATCAATAATTTTATTACAATCGCATTTATCTCAAATATAGATTATGATAATATAGAAGGAAGAGAGAGACCTTACTGCCCTTACAACATGGAATACACAAATCTGATACAATGGAAATTACAAGGAGGAGGAGCCTAATAGTATCCTCCTGGAAGAGTCGTGCCTCTAGTGGATCCCGCTACGCTGGAACTAAGATCTGTAAAAATGCCCTCAGAACCTGACGGACATTGCATTAAAACACAAATACAATGCCCGTCAGTGAGGGTTACTCATGTAGGTTCCCAAGCATCAATCTCATTTAAATAATTAAAAGAATATAGCAGGGCAATAACATTGTCTACTAACAGAATAAAAGCATGTGAGCATAGTAAGGTGTAGTGAGTATAGTAAAGTGTAGTGCACAAGGTAAAGCGTAATGAGCATGGCAATTACACATGAGCATGGCAAGTGTAGTGAGCATGGCAAGTGTAGTGTGCAAAGTAGTGAGCATGGCAATGTGTAGTGTACATAGCAAAACATGGTAAGAACTTAGCTAGCAGTTTATACATTTCATGATATCAATAGCAGAAAGTAAAAAAGAGTGTCATTCAATAGCTTAATCTAACTACAATTACACCCAAACCAACGGGAGCTACCCGTGGCTCTGTACTCACCGACCCCATCCGGGCGATGGTCGAATTTACCGGTGGGGTGAAATCCAGTATTCTGCACTCTACTACAATGGACTACCCCACCTAAAGTTTCAATATGTGTATCCGTATAATTCAATGTTTGCCGTGTGGCCAACATTCCGTAAATGCTCCAAGGGCCCAATGTACCGTAAATGCCCGAAGGCCCAATATCTGTAAATGCCCGAGGGCCCAATATCCGTAAATGCTCGAGGGCCCAATATAACATTTCATTTGGTGCAGACCACCCCAAAGATGGTGTGGCACAAATAATGGTACAATATGCAAAAAGAGTATTTTATGTACGTTTAGGCAAGATTAACATGAACATTAAGCTATTACTACTAACAACAAGCCATTACTAACATGAATCATACTTTTGTGAAAATTAAAAATTAGCAACATTATCCTCATGGCTTTAATAACATATTAATACATAATGCGCATGGGGAAATTAAATGATCCAGCATTTGTTAATATACTAATATGATGCTAATATGGTAATATGATGTTAATTCCATTGACTATCATTAATCACTAATTTGAGATGGTATCATTAATCACTAATTTGATATGGTATTTCTTACATACTAATTACAAGATGTAGCAAAGCTTGTATCATTTTCCAGGAGTGAGTTATAAATGGTTACACTAACTTTATACTCAAGATATCTCATATGACAGTTGTTTAACAATATCAGATTATAATCCAATGTAACATGTTATAATGACATGTGTTAGTTAATGTATTCTGGACATGCCATAAAATGTGTATAATAGGCCCAATGAATTGGAATATTATGACCACAACCAAACCATATTAATTTAACATGAACATGTATAATATGGTAACATTAACAACTACAGTATGTCATGCAACTATTTGTTAACAATTAATTAAAATATAGAACATGCAATTTTAATTAGGCAATAATTAGCATGTCCACAACCCACACATTATTTATTTATATGAAAGAGGTGTGGGGAACCTACTATACGTTGCGTGGATCCGAGGAGGAGTGCGAGTGTTGGGTTCACCAGCGACAGAATCGGGATCGTTGGAAGATCACCGGAACTCGAGAAGTCTCGGGGCTTCGTTGGGACATTTCGTCGAACACCGGGTAGACGACTCAGGAAAGTTCGAAGATGGCTCGCCATAGGGAGTGGACATGGGGTCTCACCGGAGGTTACCGGAGAAGAGGACTCACCGGCCGGAGCTGGGTTGTCGCCGGCCAGAAGAGGGAGGAGACGGTGGTGGTTGTAGGGTTGAAGGAGGTCGGGGTTGATGGCTCCGAGGTCAGAGGCCTGGAGCTTGGGAAGATGGAGTTGCCGTAGGATTTGATGGGTTTGGTAAGAGAGGGGCTAAAGGTTTGTTGGCGGCTGTGAAGTGAGGGGTTAGGGTTTTATTCTCTTTTTAATCTATTTGGTAGGTGCTAATGGCTAAGGGAATGAAAGGAAAGAACAAGGATATAATTGCAATTAATATTAGTGATTCATTGTCATTAAGATAGGTAAAAGTCTCCTAGATCCATAAGGAAGGAGATTTGAATTAGTACAAGAATCATGGAGGAAATGATGGGAAGATTTGATTCGATTTCATAATAATCAAGGAGAGATTAATGGGATTCAATTACTTGCCAAAAGAAAAGATTTTAATTTGTTTTAAAAAAACTTTATTAGGAGATTAATTGTCAAGGATATTAAGGAAAGTTTGAATTAGAACAATTATTAAGGAGAGAATAAAGGGATTTAGTGATAAGGAAAACTTCCCATTTAGCTATATGTTTTATTAGGATTAAATTAGGAATTTATTTGAAAGTTTAAAATTTGAAATGAAAATTTAAACATTTAAATTTTGAAAGTTTGAATTTAAAAGAAAATTATAATAGATTTATGGTTAGCTAACTTAATATAAGAATATAAATCATAATGACGTTAAGAATAACAATAATGATAGGCATAACATGATAACAATGGACTCCATCATAGCTACAAACACCGGTCGTTACAATATGTTTATGGGTTCATTGAATTAGTTAATCCTAATTAACTGGACGATTCCTAAAAACTAACATTTTTAAAAATCTAAAATTCACATCACAGACATCCCACGCATTTATCATAAAACAGAAAGAAAGTCTAATTTTTGAAAACAATTTTCGAAAAACCAAAAGCACATATAATTATTGCACAAGGCCACGTGACCACGTCATCACCATATCTTAACTAACTATGGCAGAGCGACGGTAGGACCTTTGTAATATAAAATTAAATGCCATCCGTGAAATCCAAAACATAGCAATTTAATCATTGATCGGCCCGGAATTAACTCCAAAACGATGTCGTTTACCACAAGTGCACGGTACAGTGGCGAGCGGGTATCAAACACGGGGAAGCGGTGCAATACTACCTATCTACTCCTAGGTTGGGTTAGACTTGTGGATTTATTAGTAGTTGTGGAATATGGAACGTTGTAATGGTGAAGGATGCGAAGGTCGTGTCACTCGATATGGCAAACAAGGGATTCCACACAATATAAAAGAATAAAATATAAAAGACCAGGGCTTTAGGACTCACCACTAAGACCGTCGGATGTCGACGCTAGGCTAGGACTCTTACGTTGCATTGGTTTTATTGGGGATTGTAGCATATAGGAAGTGAATTCATGCATCTAGGCATCATGAATCTAACATATTGTATTCACCCTGCTCACGCGATAGATGCATACGGTACGTGCATTAAGGATCTACAATAATCTCACCACTCTCGTGGTTAGAATGCTCTCAACTCATACCACTCTCGCGGGTTAGAGCTTCGAGGTATTTTGGTGGCTCTCATTGACGCAATGGTGGTAGCCATCAATTAGTGATATAGTTCGTCGATGGATCCCATCAAGGCACGAGACGGACATGGTCACAAGCCTTGGGTGAATCCACTAACTCCCTAATTAAATCCGTAGGATACTCCTTAAGCTAATCGATTACACCGACCGTGGGCATGATCTCAGTATGAGTTCTCTAGGGATTTTTCTAGATCAACCAAAATACAACCCCTTTTATATCCAACGTATCATAAAAATCCTATCTTTGCATCTAGATCCTAAAAATCCTAGGGCTAATCCATTAGCCCTAGAAAATTTTATTCAAGCATAGCAAACATTATGAAAAAAAATTGAGATCATTGCTAGCATCATAGAAAAACAATAAGAGAACTAAAATAAAATTAAAGAGATAAAATACTTAGCTTGATACAAGAGGAGGGGCCTATGGCGTAGCCTAACTCCCAAAAGATCGTCTCCAAAACTTCTTAGAACTCTCTAAAAACTCTCCAAATGTCCCCCTCTAATGACGGCTATAATTCACATTTATAGTCTCCTCAAAACCCTAGCAAATAGCCCAAGAAACCCTCTAAAATTCGTGCCCAACCCCAAATCCGGACGCAACTTAAGTTCTGGGCCCCAGCTGACTCGGTCGAGTAGCCCCCTACTCGGTCGAGTCAGCAGTAGGGAAAGAATTCCTCCAAAACACTGCTCTGTCTGCTCAAACAGAGTAGGGTCTGCTCAGTCGAGTAGGTAGCTGCTCGGTCGAGTAGGTGGTCGAGTACAGATTTCAGCACTGCAGCATCAACTTGTAGAAATTCTCTAGAGCTCATCTGACCTCCGATTGGTGCGTTCTTAGTGGCGTTGGAATCGTATTGAAGTATACTATCTTGAAAAAATATCAGAAAAATACGAAATAATCCCAGGTGATAGAAGATTTGAATAGAGTGCACAGATGTCATGTTTCCAGCACTTTGGGTCGCTCGATCTACTCCGCTCGATCGAGTGGGTTAGGCCGCTCGATCAAGCGGCCCATTATAGCCTTGTTCCTCCTTTGCCGAATCATAGCTCGATCGAGCGCTATGGAGTGCTCGATCGAGCGCTATGGAGTGCTCGATCGAGCGCTATGGAGCGCTCGACCGAGCGACCTGTAATCCATGAGTCATAGTATTATAGCACCATGCTCTCTTCATTCTCCTCTTCTTTGCTCCTTCTCTCTTGCTCCTTCCTTGCTCCCCAGTAGTTTTGAGTCACCGAACGCAGAACCTCAGGAGCTCCGATGTCGAAGCATGCGCTTTCTCCTCCAATATACTCCAAATCGCTCGATATTCCCTGAAATGCAACCAAACGCTCTTAAAGTACAATAGTTCCCATTATGAGCGTAAAAGTGTATGAAATATGTAATTGAGCAATCATTTTTACGTGTAATCATATAGATAAAACATGAAATATAATGACACATCAAAATCCCCCAAGCTTGCCTCTTACTTGTCCTCGAGGAAGACTAGTAAGAAGCGAACATGGGAGAGGGATACAATGGAGATGTGAGGCGGTGGCGTGTAATGGAGACAAGGGGTTCAATCTTAAATTCAGAAAATATAAGAACCCACGGTATTCAATATCTCGTGAACACACGTCAATATGAAATTAGAACACATATACACAACAAATACTTAAATCTCGCTCAAATTAAAATAACGCGGATTTCGATAAATGTAATGAACTTGATAAGTGATAAAATGAGAGTAGAGTTATATCATATCATAGTTTATCATGCAATATACTAAGTTCATAGAAATGAAACCAATGTCCACAACTCATTCTCTAAGCAGTATAATATGTCATGATCAAACGTTTTCAAGCATGCGTGATATTTTATTATGCTTCATGGAATGAATTTAGCAAATTCAATCAAGGTAAGGCATCACCACACTACGAACATTTCAAGACTCCTAGAACCCATCAACTTTGCCATGTCTTTGTTCTATATAGAAATGGAGATAATGATATGGGATTTTTGTACTTTTATATTGTTTTTGGTTATACAAATATTTCATATACATTTTTCTTTCTTTATATACACGAGATAGCTCAATATATACAAAAAGCGGCCTATGCATCCCAGACCAGACGATCTTAGTGCACTGGGTTACGAAGAACCCCTAG
This sequence comes from Scilla litardierei, assembly GCA_030789695.1. NCBI lineage: Eukaryota > Viridiplantae > Streptophyta > Magnoliopsida > Asparagales > Asparagaceae > Scilla > Scilla litardierei. The sequence goes on along the minus strand of CM061141.1, from coordinate 231,420,169 downwards.
GGCCTTTCATTCAAGATATTTGTTTGATTTTTGCATTATTGGGATTTTTGTAAACTCACGTAAACGCGATGGAATGCAAAACATGGTCAAAGATCCTTTATTGGCTATTCACAAAAGAAAAAGAAAAAGCATAGAATCTAGACATGGCTCGGTTTCAGAAATCATAATCATCACTACTTTGGTTGTCGTGTCTCTTTTGAATCACTAAACATGCATGAAGCAAGAGAATTATCAATCAAATCACGCAGGAGTCAATTGATATTCAGATTTGATTCATTCATTTTTAGCTTAACTGTTTCGAGAATATGGTTGTGAAACTATGGATTCTACTATGAAAAAGCATATTAACAAAGATACACTAATCAAGGAATCGAACTCTAATCTAACAGATATCAGAGTTCATAAAAAATCCATGATATTTCATAGAAAATGAAGCATATGAGACATAAATATAGAAGTGAACATGGTTCATATGGAAATTTCGAAGTGTGTTTCACGTTGAAGCAAAGTGCGTGCACTGTGCACTCCCCCAAGCTTAAACATCACATTGTCCTCAATGTGTGTATGATATAAATAGAGGACAACGACAAGATAAGGGGGCACTCAACAAAATAGTTTCTCTCCCCCAAGCTTAAACATCACATAAAAATTCGAGAGAGATGCGAAATAAGCGCCAAATACAAGGGTGGGCATGGATGATAAATAGTTGGTTGGGTGCAAAAGATAATTGAGCCATCATATGGGGTGAATTTATTAAACTAAGAAAGCATATAAAATCCTATACGGTCCTCTCGCTGCCCAGAGGATTCGTGATTATTTAAAACATAAAATTCTACTTTATATCTACACTACTAGATTGGTACCACCTGTAGCAAAAGGCGGGTCCAATATCTTTGCCGGTGCAGGCAGCTGCTCTATCTGCACTTTCCGTACTCCGCCAGGTGCGTATAGCCACTAACGCTAACGAACTCCAACGATGCATCCCCTAGCATTCTTCGTAGGTATCCACCTGTATCCTGCGAAGAACAGAATGCATTAGTCCATTGTGAAAGATTGTTCCCCTGAACAAATGTTTCCCAAATAGGGTCTTCAACATAAATATTTAAAATTAAGGATGGTTGACAACACTTCCTTGGAAATAAATCTCTACTCCCAAGTACCATGTCCTCTCTCTCCTCGGTGTCCTCTCCAAGATCCTCATGTATATCCTGATCAGATGCATAAATCACCTCATCAGGTGACTCCTCGTCATGCTCGTCAGGATCTTCAAGCAAGGACATGTTCAAGCATACCTCCGGTCCATAATTGTAAGTGTCCTGCAATAGGTATGATGTGTCAAAATGATCTGAATCAAAATAAATATCAAATCGGATACAAGATTTAGAAATGGAGTGGGTAAAGAGGTCTCCCTGAGTGGGAGCTTACTGGTGGGTGGTCCTCTAAGGGATGCTCAGCCTCTGTAGAAGGTGGGGATGGTTGCGGTAGCTCAAAAGGAGGAGGGCACAATTCGGGCTCCATCTGTGGGCAGATGTCACGTCCCAAGTCATGTCCTCCTCGATGGTCTACTCCGCTACTGTAGGCATGACCTACTCAATAATATCCTCTGATGGTATAGGCTACTCTGACTCATGTGGGTGGCAAGGGGAGGCGACGACGGCATGAGGTGGCTATGTTGTGCTAGGTGCCGATGTCTCGTCTGCAGTGGGAATATCAAAGCGCATAATACCTCCCCCAAGCTGAACATGAATATCCTCCTCGATGATACCTGCAGCATACACACGACCCATAATAAAATTGACGAGCTCACAATCTTCTGGATCACTTACCTCGACGGCTAATGAGCCAGAAGATCGAGCTGCGTCCAATAAGCTCTCTAAAGCTGATGCATATCTCAGTTCCTCGAAGGTTGTCAGATGCATCCTCCTCAAGAATTCCAATGAGGGTCCCTGCAATTCTCCAGTAAAGAGAGGAAGTAGCTAGAAACCATCCCACACATAGTCTGACTTCGTTTGGAACATTCCTAACATTTCGTCGAACCTGTAAAAGGCTTCCCTGAAAGATTCTCCATTAGCTTGATTGAATGTAGCAGCGAGATATATGAAGGATTGTATAGAACCCGGCCGCAACATCTTTGGAAGCACCATCACTGCATCAACTGTACCTAATCAAGCAAAGTAGACAACCTGGAAAAGACGTCAGTGGTACAAAGAGAGATAAAGATAATAATAATAGCAGGTGGTGGGGAAAAATCTCTCTCTCAGTTTTTTTTGTTTTTTTGTTTTGATTTTTTTTGATTTGTTTTATTTGGTTTAACGCAATCTAATCAACCTAATTGTGGTAAATAGATAATATGGCGGAACGCCTCCCCGGCAACGGCCCATAAACTTGATCGGCCTGGAATTAACTCCGAAACGATGTCATTTACCGCAAGCGCACGGTACAGTGGCGAGCGGGTATCGAACACGGGGAAGCAGTGCAATACTACCTATCTACTCCTAGGTTGGGTTAGACTTGCAGATTTATTGGTGGATGTGGAATATAGAACGTTGTAATGGTGATGGATGCGAAGGTCGTGTCACTTGATATCGTAAACAAGGGATTCCACACAATATAAAAGAATAAAATATAAAAGAGCAGGGCTTTAGGACTCACCACTAGGACCGTCGGAAGTCGACGCTAGGCTAGGACTCTTATGTTGCATTGATTTTATTGGGGATTGTAGCATATAGGAAGTGAATTCATGCGTCTAGGCATCATGAATCTAACATACCGTATTCACCCCACTCGCGTGATAGATGCATACGATACGTGCATTAAGGATCTACAATAATCTCACCACTCTCGTGGTTCGAATGCTCTCAAATCATACCACTCTCGTGGGTTAGAGCTTCGAGCTATTTTGGTGGCTCTCATTGACGCAATGGCGGTAGCCGTCAATTAGTGATATAGTTCGTCGATGGATCCCATCAAGGCATGAGCCGTGCATGGTCACGAGCCTTGGGTGAATCCACTAACTTCCTAATTAAATCCGTAGGATACTCCTTAAGCTAATCGATTCCACCGGTCATGGGCACGATCTCAGTATGAGTTCTCTTGGGATTTTGCTAGATCAGCCAAAATACAACCCCTTTTATATCCAACGCATCATAAAATCCTATCTTTGCATCTAGATCCTAAAATCCTAGGGCTAATCCATTAGCCCTAGAAAAGATTATTCAAGCATAGCATACATTATGAAAACAATTGAGATCATTGCTAGCATCATAAAAAAATAATAATAATAACTAAAATAAAATTGAAGAGATAAAATACTTAACTTGATACAAGAGGAGTGGCATATGGCGTAGCCTAACTCCCAGAAGATCGTCTCCAAAACTTCTTAGAACTCTCTAAAAACTCTCCAAATGCCCCCCTCTAATGACGGCTATAATTCACATTTATAGTCTCCTTAAAACCCTAGCAAATAGCCCAAGAAACCCTCTGAAATTCGTGCCCAAACCCAAATCCGGACGCAACTTAAGTTCTGGGCCCCAGCTGACTCGGTCGAGTAGCCCCCTACTCGGTCAAGTCAGCAGTAGGGTAGGAATTCCTCCAGAAACATTGCTCTGTCTGCTCGGACCGAGTAGGGTCTGCTCGGTCGAGTAGGTAGCTGCTCGGTCGAGTAGGTGGTCGAGTACAGATTTCAACACTACAGCATCAACTTGCAGAAATTCTGCAGAGCTCATCCGACCTCCGATTGGTGCATTCTTAGTGGTATTGGAACCGTCTTGAAGTCTACTATCTGGAAAAAATATCAGAATAATACGGAAAAATCCCAGGAGATAGAAGATTTGAAAAAAGTGTACGGATGTCCTGTTTCCAGCACTTTGGGTCGCTCGATCTACTCCGCTCGATCGAGTGGGTTAGGCCAGTCGATCGAGCGGCCCATCATAGCCTTTTTCCTCCTTTGCTGCATCATCGCTCGATCGAGCGCTATGGAGCACTCGATCGAGCGACCTGGAATCCATGAGTCATGGTATTATAGCAATATGCTCTCTTCATTCTCCTCTTCTTCGCTCCTTCTCTCTTGCCCCTTCCTTGCTCCCCAACAGCTTTGAGTTACCGAACGCGGCACATCAGGAGCTTCGGTGTCAAAACACGTGCTCTCTCCTTCAATATACTTCAAATCGATCGATATTCCCTGAAATACAACCAAACGCTCTTAAATTACAATAGTTCCAATTATGAGCGTAAAAGCATATGAAATACGTAATTAAGCAATCATTTTGACGTGTAATCATATAGATAAAACATGAAATATAATGACACATCAATCATCATATGAATTAAATTACAAACATCACAAATTGCATGTATGCTCTCTAGTAAATCCTAATTCTCTAAGGGAACTCCATGGTACAAGTAAAACGGCCACCACCTAGCAACACCTTGTAAAGCTTCTCTTTGGTCCGTCCCAGCTCCATGGATCTCCTGTCCATTGCATCTTCATGTAGTTCCACGTCCTAAATTAACTATACATTTGCAAAAGGGCATCCACATTGAAAAATAATAAATACAAAAGGAGGCAAAATTAATTACATAAAATTAGTGCTCACTCGCACAATAAATTACATAATTAAAATAAACACCTAAAGAGTTGTACATGCCACAACAGAATTTCAAACATCGTCTGCACTCATGTTATAATAGCAGAAAAATAAATTTAGATCAAGTAAACCTCGCTCTAATACCTGTTGGATATTGGATTCCCCGGATTTGGTTTTGGATGATGAACAAACATAAATATATCGTGAACTAACACTTTGTGAGCGCAGTTATGGAGATCGTCGCCAAATTCATATGAACATCCAAAGCGACGGCTCAAGACTTCTTAAAGCGCGTGATCGTATGCCTAAAGCTTCGTTGAAGCTTTTGGACCTTTTTAGAAGTCATGAAGATTTGGATCGAAGCTTTCGAAGACGGTTCGTCAAGTTTTATTTATAGTCTTTTAGCTTCGTTCCGTAGAATGTTAAGCATTGAGTAGGTCTTACGTTTTAATCTTCATAACGCTCCTATCTTAGAGCTAGGATCTTGTAAGAAGTCCATACGAACTTTCCCGAATCATCGCGCTTCGATTCGCGACTTCTTGTGCATGTTAGTTGGTTCAAGAAGAAGAACCAACCGACTAGATGGTGATCTAGTCGGTCGGCCAAGCTTCTTGGACCGACTAGTTTGCGACAGTCAATTCATAGCTCTTTACTGTTTACAGTTAGTCGGTCTACGTTGACTCACCGACCGACTAGTTAGTGAACTAGTCGGTCAGTGATGCTTCTTAGACCGACTAGTTGAGCTTCTACTGTACATGCCAACTTACTGTTTATCGTTAGTCGGTCTATGTTCATTAGGCGACCGACTAGTTGATGAACTAGTCGGTCAACTTTTGTTCTTGGACCGACTAAATCAATTTGTGCTCAGACTATTTGTTTTATCTCTTAGTCGGTCTAAGTTCACTCACCGACCGACTAGTTGTGAAACTAGTCGGTTGGCAAGTGTTCTTTGACCGACTAGTTCTGTTAGTCTGAAACTTCTTCTATTCCCTGTTCACCAGTTAGTCGGTTCATGATGTCTGACCGACCGACTAGTTGATGAACTAGTCGGTCGGTGGTTGTTCTTTGACCGACTAGTTTGGTTCAGAATAGAGCCGTTGGAGCTTTAATTGAAACGTTTTTCTCTCTCTCTTTCCTCTAACCTATAAATACTTGGAGTGCTACATTCATTGCACTCAAGGATGATTTTAAGAGAACTTTAGAGATCAAAGAGAAAGCATTCATTCCTCATTCAAAGCTCTTTCATTCCAATCTTGAATCTCTCCTCACTCTTATTTCAAAAGAGAGATTCATTGATTGTGAGCCTTCAAAGCCAAGTGCTTGATTCTAGGTCACCAACAACCTCATAGCTCTCCATCGCTGATCTACATCTTGGAGCTAGGGTTTGGTGCCTCTTCATCTTCCCCAAAATCATCTTTGCCCTAATTCGTAAGTTTACTCAAGGCATAGGTATTTTGTGGTAAGCATTTCTATTTCATTTACTTTCGATATTGTAAGTGTTTCACTCTCGGTTGTGAGAGTTTGTTTGTGATCCCGGGTTGTGGGAGTCACAATTTTCATTTGTGTATGATTTGACTTGTGAAGGTTTTTCACAAGTATTTCATAATGGAAATCTTGAGTTAGGGTTTCTAACTCGAGTATCCGGAGGGGGTCCGGGTATTTGGGACGTAGGATCACCGGGAACAAGTCGGGGAGACTTGGGTGGATCCGAACCCAGTAATATCGTTTGTTTGCGATTGTTTCTTTGTTGTCTAATATTTACATTTCCGCATTTCCGCATTATTGGTAGAGATTGCAAGATAATTAGGAATTATCCTCTTAATTATTTTAAAGTACTATTCACCCCCCCTCTAGTACTTGTGCAGTAACTTAGCAGGGCATTACATTTGGTATCAGAGCCAAGTTTATAGCTATGTCTGCCACCGACAACAAAAGCGTTCGTCCACCTTCCGACTACAACACTTCAGGAACCGTGAAGGAGCATCTTCGGTGATGGAAGGACACTCCTCAACGAGGCCTCCATTCTTCAACGGTACCAACTACGGGTACTGGAAATGTCGGATGGAAACTTTCCTCCGGAGTGCTTCACTATGGAGGTCCACGATGAAGGAGTATGTCGAGCCCGCCGAAGAAGATTTCGAGAAGTGGACTCCCGCGGAGATCGCCGCGGAGGTAAGCAATGCCAAAGCAATGAACGCCTTGCAATGCGCTTTGGAGCCCGAGGACTTCAACAAGATATGCACATGTAAGAGTGCATATCAAATATGGAACTCCCTCCTCATCTTGCATGAAGGGACGAGTAGGGTAAGAGACTCTAAACTCGTTGTAGTTAATAAAGATTACGAGTTATTTCATATGCTACAGGGTGAGAAGATGAAGGAGTATTATGCTCGCTTCGTCGACATCACAAACGAGTTGGAAGCTCTCGGTAAGACTTACACCCAAAAGGAGAAAGTCTCGAAGATCATCGATGGACTTCCTTCTTGTTGGGAGAAACGGACCTTCGCCATCGCGGAAGGTAATGATATGAAAACTTATACCGTTGTTCAACTAATGAGGTACGCAAGGATAGCAAGTTGAAGTTGCAGGACAAGATGAAGTCCTACCTAAAGCAAGACGAGCCAAAGAAGAAGGCTATTGCTTTCAAGGCCGCTCCATCAACTTCCACATCGACCGATGATGAAGACTCGGAAGACGAGTTGGACTTGGAGTCCATGGCTCTCGTGGCAAAGAAGTTCAACCGGTTCTTTCGGAAAGGTAACTTCAAAAACAAATCGAAGCTTAATTCTTCTAACACCTCCTCTCCTTTGTGTTTCAAATGCAACAAGCCAGGACACATGAAAGCGGAGTGTCCTCAAAATAAGCAAAAGAAGAAGTGGAAGGCGCTGAAGTTCGATAAGTCCAAGAAGTACAAGAAAGGGTACAAAAAGGGGCTTGTCGGAACATTCACCGACTCTGAGGATTCCTCAAGCGGAGAGTCGGACGATGAGCAAGTGGAGCAAGCACACATGTGCTTCATGGCTCGAGAGGAGCAAGATAAAGATTCCTCTTCCAATGATAGCGACAACGAAGGCGATGAGGTAACCATGGATGACCTTAGAAATGCTAATGAGCAATTATGGTCTAAATACACTAAATTAGTAAATAGATATACTAAAGTAAAAGATGATTTAGCTAGCATCCAAACCTCGCCTAAAACTATCATCACCAACAACGACACCGTTGTTGAAGAGTTGAAGAATGAGATTATAAATCTCAAGACTCAACTTGAACATGTTAGCATTGAGGATCCGGAGGAACACAAGATAGCGGATTTGACTTCTCAAAACTCGACTTTGAGTATTGCGAATGAAAATCTCAAATCTCGTGTTTATGTGCTCACATTGCAAGTATCCACTTTGGATGCTTCTATGTGTTCTCTCACCGAGAAATATGAGTGCACATTGGACCGAATTAATAAATTCAATAAGGGTAAGGACCATTTGGATAAAATCCTAAATGACTTACTTCCGGCCAATCACCACATTGGCTTGGGGTATACGATGGGAAGTCCATCCAAATCGGCCACTACCTTTGTTAGGCCAACTTCCGGTGACTCGACGAGTGGTAGCAAACACTCTATTGGTAGTTCATCTACCAATGGTGCTTCCACCTCGTACACGCCCTCTTTTGGAAAGAAACCCACTTTGGGTGGACCTCCAAAGAAGGGTCATGCTTATATGTACACCAATACCATGCCACGTAGGAACACACGTCCTACTCCACATGCTCACACATATGATGATTTTTATGCACCACATCCACGGGCACATGCACACCATGTGAGACACCCTCACGCACGTGTTCCTATACATGGATATGTTCACCCACATCATCGTATGAATAATTATCCACATGCACCATTTCATCATGTTCCTTATTCCTATCCACGACATGCATCACGTAGAAATCAACAACGCATGCATGCACCCAATAGGTTGAGGGCTCCCAAAATCTTCACTATTTGTAGCCCAAAGGACACAAGCATGAAAGAAAAACAAGTTTATATGAACTCGTATTTTTCGAATGTTGTGCATAGTGATAATTATGTGGGGAAGTCTAAGTCCAATTGGACTTGGCTTCCAAAGGTCTAATCTTTTGGACCCAATGACCTTGGGTACCATGATACGATATTTTCTATCTTTAGGTACTCAAGAGAAAGAAACGGAGCAACAAATTTAAATTTAGCTCCGAGAGGAATTGGATACTCGATAGCGGGTGTTCAAAACACATGACGGGTGACGCTCAATTGCTCTCCGGAGTGGTGCCCATTGCAAATGGAAACCGCGTCGTCTTTGGAGGCAACGAGAGCGGAACCATCATAGGTGTTGGTAAAGTGGGTAATCCTTCTAAACCACTTATATGTGATGTTTACCTTGTTAAAGGATTAAACCACAATCTCATTTCAATAAGCCAACTTTGTGACAAAGGTTACAAAGTTAGCTTTGCGAAAGGAATGTGCCATATTTTAAGAAAAGATAATAATGAATTATTGTTTTCCGACACACGCCATAAGGATATATATATCCTAGATCTTCCAAGATCACATGAACAATGTCTCATTGCCAACACAAGTGAACAACACTTATGGCATCGACGTTTCGGTCATGTGAACTTTGGAACTCTATTTAAACTTTCCAAGTTAAATTCTATTAGAGGCTTCCCTAAGCTTGTCTTTCAAAAGAAAAGCTTTTGTGACTCGTGTCAACGAGGCAAGCTTCCAAAATCTTCATTTAAACCTAAGAAAAGCATTTCTTCTAAGCGGCCACTAGAGCTATTACATCTAGATTTATTTGGGCCAACTAGAGTTGCTTCATTAGGTAATGCTCGATATGGACTTGTCATCGTTGATGACTTTTCTAGGTTTACTTGGGTATTTTCATTATGTAATAAAAATGAAGCTTTTGAAAACTTCACAATTTTTGTTAAGAAAGTACAAAATCTCATCGGAACCACCATTGTCACTATTCGTAGTGATCATGGAGGGGAATTTGAGAATGAGTCTTTTGAGAACTTTTGTGATGAAGTTGGTATTACACACACCTTTTCTTTCCCTCGCACACCTCCTCAAAATGGTGTTGTTGAGAGAAAGAATAGGACGCTAGTGGAGTGTGCTCGCACTATGCTTGATGATAGCCAACTTGGCCATCAATTTTGGGCGGAAGCGGTACACACCGCTTGCTATGTGTTTAATAGAATACTTTTGAGGCCCGTCACTAAACAAACTTGTTATGAATTGTTGTTTGGTAGGTTGCCTCAAGTTAAACATTTTCGTGTTTTTGGTTCAAAATGTTTTATTTAAAACACGTATGGTAGTTTGGACAAATTCGATCCAAGATCCGATTAGGGGATTTTTGTTGGATACTCCTCACGTAGCAAAGCCTACCGGATATACAACAAACGAACCTCAACGATCGAGGAATCGCTTCATGTTTCATTTAATGAAGGATGTGTTCCAACTAGAATTACTAATGATGATGACTCTATGGATGTCTTATGTGATTCAATTGGTAATTCTAATTCTAATAATTCTATTGATTCTATTGAGACTAACCCAACTAATGAAGTTTTTGAGAATGTTCCTAGTGATCAGGGAATTCCCAAACGGCTTCATACCGTTCGTGACCATCCTCATGAGCAAGTCATTGGCAATATCCATGATAGTGTCAAGACGAGATCGCAAGTGAACTACTTCGCTCATTGTGCCTTTGCCTCCTCGATTGAGCCAAAGAATGTTAATGAAGCGTGCGAAGATGGTGCTTGGATCTTAGCCATGGAGGAGGAACTCATTCAATTCAAGAGGAATGAGGTTTGGGAGCTTGTTCCATTGCCTTCAAAGAACCACACCGTCATAGGGACAAAGTGGATCTTCAAGAACAAGACCGACGAAAACCAAATCGTCGTTCGGAACAAAGCTCGGTTGGTTACTCAAGGCTACCGTCAAGAGGAAGGTATTGATTTCGAAGAATCCTTCGCTCCGGTAGCTAGATTAGAATCTATTAGATTATTATTTTCTTTTGCATGCCATAAAGATTTTAAATTATTTCAAATGGATGTTAAAACTGCGTTTTTAAACGGAGATGTTGTTGAGGAAGTTTATGTTTCTCAACCTCCGGGTTTTTTAATGAAAAATTTCCTAATCACGTTTTCAAACTTAAGAAAGCACTTTACGGTTTGAGACAAGCTCCTCGAGCTTGGTATGACCGTTTAAAGAATTTTCTTTTGGATTTGGGTTTTAAAATGGGAGAAGTTGATTCCACATTATTTGTTAAGTATTCGAATAATGATATAATTTTAGTTCAAATTTATGTTGATGATATCATATTCGGTGCTACTAACTTTGCTCTTTGCAAAGAGTTTTCTAATGTGATGAAGGATCAATTTGAGATGAGCCACATGGGTGAGCTCAAGTATTTCTTAGGTCTCCAAATTCGCCAAAAGGACGATGCAATCTTCATCCACCAAACGAAGTACACGGTGGAGTTGCTAAAGCGATTTGGAATGGAAAATGCCTCCGGGAAAAAGACTCCAATGAGCACGACTACACATCTTGATAAGGATACGGGCGGTAAAGATGTAGACATTCGTCTATATCGAGGTATGATAGGTAGTTTACTATATCTTACCGCAAGTAGGCCTGATATTATGTTTGTCGTATGTGTATGTGCTCGTTATCAGTCTCAACCTAAGGAGTCACACTTAGTAGCGATAAAACGTATTTTCCGTTATTTAAGTTACACACTTGATTTTGGATTACTTTATCCAAAATCTAGCACATATGAGTTAATCTCATATAGTGACGCAGATTATGCGGGATGCAAATCAGACAGGAAAAGTACTAGTGGCACTTGCCATTTTATAGGAAATTCTCTTGTCTCTTGGTTTTTCAAGAAGCAGAATTCCGTATCACTTTCAACCACCGAGGCGGAATATATTGCCGCCGGTGCCGCGTGTGCTCAAGTTCTTTGGATGAGACACACACTTAAAGACTTTGGTATAAACTGTGATACTTGCCCTATCATGGTGGACAACCAAAGTGCAATATGTCTCTCTAAGAACCCGGTACACCATTCCCGTTCGAAACACATAGATGTCCGTCACCATTTCTTAGATGATCATGTTGCTAAAAAGGACATCATATTAGTGTACGTTGAAACCCAGAAGCAAATCGCCGATATTTTCACGAAACAACTAAAGGAAGACTCCTTTGTGCGGTTGCGTCGAGAATTGGGGATTATGGGTGAATCCGAGATTTAGGATTCATATTTTGTTCAATAATCTTGCATGCTATTCATTTCGTTATACTTGTTCATGCTTGATTTATTGGAATTTTCTGGATTTTTCGTTGAATTTTTGGAATTTTCGCTCGATTTGTTCGTAAACATCAAATTTCAGATTTTCGATGTTTAATGGGGTAGTATAATGATTAATGAGAGTATTACGATGTTTCGTCGAAGTGCGATTAGGAGAGAACTCAAATTTTCTAATTCTAAAATTTTTGGACTCTCTTAGTCGGTCCAAGTTCATTGGCCGACCGACTAGATTCAGTTCTAGTTGGTCAGTGAATGAGCTTAGACCGACTAATTCTTGTCAGTATTTTTGGCTTCTGTTACTGTTTGCAACTAGTCGGTTCAAGCTCATTGACCGACTGACTAGATCGTGATCTAGTCGGTCAGTGCTTGAACTGTGACCGACTAATTGCCTCAGGGACAGTTGCGTCTTTTCGACTTCCGACCGACTTAAAGCTCTCTTAACCGACTTCTTTCATTTCTAGTCGATCGAAATTCCTCTCTCCAGCCCCTAAACCCCGTGCCTCTTCGTCTCCCTCCGTCGAGTTCGTCGATCTCCGGCCATCTTTCCGATCATCTCCGGCCGAGGATCACCCCCTCTCCTCCTAGGTATCCTCCCTCTCTGATTTTAGACCTAGGGTTCCTTGATTTCAGCGCTTAGGGTTAGGGTTCATTGTTAGGGTTTCGGCTAGGGTTATTCTTAGGGTTTTAGTCGTCGATCTCTGTTGATTGCATCGTGTCTTGCTTCGATTATGGCAAGAACACGTATTCCGATCGATCCCTCTGGTCCTTCCCTTATAATCGAATCGCCCCCTAGGGAACCGTCGCAACCTAAACGCCGTTCGAAAACTACCCATCCTTCGTCGTCTTCGCCTCCTCTCAAGAAGAAGAGGATGACGACCGCCAAGCCTAGAGTCCAATCTCAGTCTCAACCCAAGCCAAAACCCAAGCCTACGAAGGAAACTGTGTCTCCCTCCTCTTTCCGTACACCCTCTCCCGGTGCTTCGGATTCTGACACCAAATACAGACCCGAGACCGAGACCCATAGGGATCCTACACCCCCTCCTAAGGAACCTGCGTCTAGCTCTCGACCCCGTACTTCCACACGTAAGCCTAAGGGAAAGGCTCCGATACCGGTAGGCGGTGTCGATATCTCATTATGTCACGACGACCCATTGTGTCTCGCGGCATATAACCGTATCGAACACTGTCCGCTGCTTCTGGAGCATTTCGTTCAGTTTTCAGACTTCCCTGGCCTTGCTGACCTTCTGTCGTCTTCCGGTCTTATCGATTATCTTCGATATGACCCTAAGGCGAATCCCCACCCATATCCTCGTCTGGTCAAACTCTTCTATGCCAACCGTGTCCGGGGTCAGTACGAAGCGACCCACTCGATTGAGACGACTGTCTTGGGGACAACGATTGTCCTCACGGCAGAAATCTTAGGAGAGTTGATTGGTTGCTCGTCGCCTGGCCTCCTCCCTTCTGATATTTCCGTCGATGACATATCCTCCCTTGATCAGGTCATTCTTTCTGAGATCTTCCACGAGATTCCTCCCGCCATGATTGGCATCCCCTCAAAGTCTTTCAAGCCTAATGGCTGGGTCCTAAACCTGATTCTGAAGTTGTGCTTACTTCCTAAGTACGGCTCCTCTTCTTTGCCTTTCCAGCCATTCCTGAAGTTGATCTATGCCATCTTCATGGGGAGTGAGATTAACTGGGCTCGGATTATACTCGATAAGATGGATTCTTTCGAGTGTATCTGGAAGTCCACGAAGTCTGCTCCTATCCCATTCCAGTGCCTTCTGACACTCGTATTCCGTCACTTTCGTGTCCCCTTGCCTCGTGATGATGAGCGTCCTCTCGGTTCTCCTCTGAACGCGACGGCCGTCAAGAAGTCTCTTGTGGTGCTCCGTCACAATCAGAGGACGACCCCCTCTGCTGCAGCATCTGCTTCTGCCTCAGCTTCTCCCTCTACCACTCTTGACGAGCTCGCACGTTCGGTGAAACGTGTGGAGTCTCGTTATGCTCGTACTGAGGAGATTCTTGCTCGTATCGCTCGCACCTTGGTATTGAGATCCCTCCGTCTGTCTCTGAGGACGAGGATGAGTTGGATGATGAGGAGATTCTCGAGCTTGCTTGTGCTGCTGCTGCTCGTGCCCCTGAGGGTACTCCTGTTGCTGCTGGTGCTTCTGGTGCTGCTGCTGCTTCTGCTGGTGACCCCGAGAGCACACCTGTTGCCACCGTTCCTACAGTGGATACTACGACTGGTGTTCCCGAGGCCACTACCGTTGCTGCTCCAGAGATCACCACTACCGTCGCTCCTGTGGACACTTCTGCTGATCCGGTGACCACCACTCCTGCTGCAGAGCCTGCTGCTGCTGCAGATCCTGCCGCTTCCTCCTGAGCTTCTCTGAGGACTCTCTTGATGCACTTTGGATGATAGATCTTATAGTGAGAGAGTTTGGGTAGGATAGAGGGTGGTTATGTATTTTGGATATTTTTGATGTATTTTGATAGATATGTATGTTTTGTGATACTCCGATGTCTTGTGTGATATTTTGATGTATTTTGTGCACCGATCGTTGGATCGCTTTTATGTATGTTGTCGATGTATCATTTTGATGTACTCATGCTTTTTATATATATATATATATATATATATATATATATATATATATATATATATACTAGTCATAACCCGTGCCCGCGGGCACGGTTCATTTAAGATTTTCACCCGCGAAATCTTTGTTCCCAAACATTATTTACACAGTCAAATTTGTGCGAAACAACAAATTCGGCATAGAATAATAAATTCAGTGAGGGCACACTTGAGTCGGAACAACAAATTAGCGTATAAAAATTTAGCGGTATTCTGCGTAAGTGCATAAGTGTGTGTGTGTGTGTATGGTGTGTGGGTAAAAAGTGAAATGAGAGGGTTTTTTAAGAAAAAAGGGGAAATAGGTGGTATTCTGCCCAAATGTAGTGATTGTGTGGGGTTTGAAAACAAAAGGAAAAAAGTGGTGGGTTTTCCAAACACTCATCTCAGCCCTTCTTTTACTAAGATTAAATCCTAGCCATTCTTCTATCAACCTCTTTATACATCAGCATGACATCAGCTTGTCCCAGTCAGCCCTAGAATTCAAAAACCTTTGTGTTTTAATATATATATATATATATATATATATATATATATATATATATATATATATATATATATATATATATATATATATATATATATATATATATGGATCAAATGACCCCCAAAAATAACCCCCAAAAATGACCCCCTATCAAAAATCCTATGCCCCCCATTTTTTCGGAAGATCCGAACCGTTCATCTTGATCTCCACCCTCTAAATACCTTACCCACCAATTTTCAACCCGATCCCATGTGTTTTGCCCGTTCATCAACCATTCGCAAAAGTTCTATTCATGTGAAACCGTTAAATTTGGGTCGGATGGATGAACGGGCAAAACACATGGGATCGGGTTGAAAATTGGTGGGTAAAGTATTTAGAGGGTGGAGATCAAGATGAACGGTTCGGATCTTTCAAAAAAATGGGGGACATAGGATTTTTGATATGGGTCATTTTTGGGGGTTATTTTTGGGGGTCATTTGATCCCTCCTCTATATATATATATATATATATATATATATATATATATATATATATATATATATATATATATATATATATATATATATATATATATATATATATATATACATCGATGTTGACATTTCATTCTCTTGTGCACATTATATACTCTTTTTATGTCTCTGATGTTTGATATCGTCGCTCGACGATAATACTTGGTTTAATAGAAATTATTTCTATGGAAACATAGAATTGTTTTCCATGCACTAAATTAACCAAGAATGTTGATATTGGAGAGTATATTCCATAACTCAATCCGTAAAAATGATTTGAGTTTTGATGATTTTTCGATTTTTGACTTTGGTCTCATTGACACACTTTGATTTCATTCGTATTTTTCTTTGGTGTCACTTGGACCGCGGTCGTATTCTACGACTCCCGTGCTTTTATTTGAAGCCATTGTTGTTGTCGTTGACCTCCTCCCACTCTTTTTGCTAATGCCAAAGGGGGAGAGATATAATAATGACATGTGCTAAATGATAATTTAACGCATTTTTCCAAGAATCTAATTTGATATATTAGATTCAGGGGGAGTTAAGATATATAAATGGATTTTCAAATCCGATATTTCAATAATCGATTCTCATTTTATACTTTACTCGTCTGCTTGATGCATATTATTATTATTCATTTTGGAATTAACGTGTCATCAATGCAGGGGAGTAAGTAAATTTCATTTGAATCATTATTTTTTATTATTATTTATGTTGGTTTGTCATCACCAAAAAGGGGGAGAATGTTGGATATTGGACTCCCCTAATTTGGTTTTGGATAATGAACAAACATAAATATATCGTGAACTAACACTTTGTGAGCGCAGTTATGGAGATCGTCGCCAAATTCATATGAACATCCAAAGCGACGTCTCAAGACTTCTCAAAGCGCGTGATCGTATGCCTAAAGCTTCGTTGAAGCTTTTGGACCTTTTTAGAAGTCATGAAGATTCGGATCGAGGCTTTCGAAGACGGTTCGTCAAGTTTTATTTATAGTCTTTTAGCTTCGTTCCGTAGAATGTTAAGCCTTGAGTAGGTCTTACGTTTTAATCTTCATAACGCTCCTATCTTAGAGCTAGGATCTTGTAAGAAGTCCATACGAACTTTCCCGAAGCATCGCGCTTCAATTCGCGACTTCTTGTGCATGTTAGTTGGTTCAAGAAGAAGAACCAACCGACTAGATGGTGATCTAGTCGGTCGGCCAAGCTTCTTGGACCGACTAGTTTGCGACAGTCAATTCATAGCTCTTTACTGTTTACAGTTAGTCGGTCTACGTTGACTCACCGACCGACTAGTTAGTGAACTAGTCGGTCAGTGATGCTTCTTAGACCGACTAGTTGAGCTTCTACTGTACATGCCAACTTACTGTTTATCGTTAGTCGGTCTATGTTCATTTGGCGACCGATTAGTTGATGAACTAGTCGGTCAACTTTTGTTCTTGGACCGACTAAATCAATTTGTGCTCAGACTATTTGTTTTATCTCTTAGTCGGTCTAAGTTCACTCACCGACCAACTAGTTGTGAAACTAGTCGGTTGGCAAGTGTACTTTGACCGACTAGTTCTGTTAGTCTGAAACGTCTTCTATTCCATGTTCACCAGTTAGTCGGTTCATGATGTCTGACCGACCGACTAGTTGATGAACTAGTCGGTCGGTGGTTGTTCTTTGACCGACTAGTTTGGTTCAGAATAGAGCCGTTGGAGCTTTAATTGAAACGGTTTTCTCTCTCTCTTTCCTCTAACCTATAAATACTTGGAGTGCTACATTCATTGCACTCAAGGATGATTTTAAGAGAACTTTAGAGATCAAAGAGAAAGCATTCATTCCTCATTCAAAGCTCTTTCATTCCAATCTTGAATCTCTCCTCACTCTTATTTCAAAAGAGAGATTCATTGATTGTGAGCCTTCAAAGCCAAGTGCTTGATTCTAGGTCACCAACAACCTCATAGCTCTCCATCGCTGATCTACATCTTGGAGCTAGGGTTTGGTGCCTCTTCATCTTCCCCAAAATCATCTTTGCCCTAATTCGTAAGTTTACTCAAGGCATAGGTATTTTGTGGTAAGCATTTCTATTTCATTTACTTTCGATATTGTAAGTGTTTCACTCTCGGTTGTGAGAGTTTGTTTGTGATCCCGGGTTGTAGGAGTCACAATTTTCATTTGTGTATGATTTGACTTGTGAAGGTTTTTCACAAGTATTTCATAGTGGAAATCTTGAGTTAGGGTTTCTAACTCGAGTATCCGAAGGGGGTCCGGGTGTTTGGGACGTAGGATCACCGGGAACAAGTCGGGGAGACTTGGGTGGATCCGAACCCAGTAATATCATTTGTTTGCGATTGTTTCTTTGTTGTCTAATATTTACATTTCCGCATTTCCGCATTATTGGTAGAGATTGCAAGATAATTAGGAATTATCCTCTTAATTATTTTAAAGTACTATTCACCCCCCTCTAGTATTTGTGCAGTAGCTTAGCAGGGCATTACAATACCATTACATGGTTTTGAACAGGCATGCATAAGCTTTTTTTCAATCGTCTAGCCCTAGGCTTAACAGACATGGGAAAGCAACGGAAGACGAAAAAGGCATAAAATCACATTTTATGGAAAAACCTATGAAAAAATAAAACCCTAGCAGGATCTATACTATTTAAGGACAAGGGTGAACATATCTCGTAACGATAGATCTAATAGTTTCTGCTATTAAATAAAGTTTACAAAAGGATATACCTTAGTTTTTGCAGTCGCAAAAACTTTTCCTTAGGACAATGCCCTAAATCGATAACGCCTCGTCAAGAAGCGACCACTTGCTCCAGAAAGTTTCACCTTAGCAGAATCCTCACCCAAAGCTTCGGATCAAATCTGAACTCCCTTCAAGTAATTGCTAGAACCTGGAAAGGAATAAAGAGGAAAGTACACAAAATATTTGGTCGGCTTTTAATCAAAGTTTTCTCCAATAATTTAGGAAGAGCTCATTTGGTTAAGGCTTAGTGTGAGTTTAGGAGGAAGAGGAGTGCATTATTTATAGGGTGAGCAAAGCCTTCATTTTAGTAACAAATCCGATGTGGGACTAAAAAGAAAGGCCACTTCCACTCAAGTTTTTTCCCTTTAAAGGCTTAACTTGGAGCAATTGTATCTCTCTCTCCAGTAATCCTTAGAAGCCAAATAATATATTATTTCAAAGGGCTTCATGCGGAGAACGCATAAAAACTGACGGTACCTAATTCCGAGATCGTTTGACACGCAAATGTGTGCACGAAGTTGGATCAAAACTGCAATCTGCACAGTTTTTCTAGCCACCCCCTGCAGAGGCTGAACTTGGGCAATTGTTTCTCCTTCTTTAGTGATCTTCTGAATTGATATAATATATCAAATCGAAGAGCTATGAATAAAGAATGCATAGAAACAAACGGCACACAATTTCGAGTTCGGTTAACCCTTCAAACATGCGCCCAAATATGACCCAAAAATCTGCCCGAAAAGGGGTTGTGCCCCTCTTTGGATTCGCGCCCAAGCCTGCACTTAAGTCATATTCGAGATGGCTCGGTGTAGCCCGAGCCGTGCTCAGGCTGCAGTTATGTCCGGGACATTCCCGGACCCCGGTTTGGGTTTTCTATGCTATTTTGAAGGCTCGATATTCGCATCACATCCTATGAGATAGAAATCCTCTTTGTAACCAATTGCGACCATTTTAATTTCACATGCATCATATGCATGTTTCTCTTATTACTTGGACGTGGATTTCAGCTTGTGTGAGACCCTACAGCCTGATCCTACTACAGGTGCGATTCTTAGTCCCAGGCGACAGTGACCGCGAGCAGCAGTTGATGTCCCTTGTTTGTATCAGCATTAGGTGATCTGCCCCTTTGACATAAACATTGTCGAGACTCCCTTTGGCTATATTAGTGATGAATTCTACAATTTCAATCCCTTCGTCAACACTATGACGCTATGAAGCCTATGATATGGTTGACTGTCAACCCTTAATAGCTTCACGATCGATCAGCATCATTCGGTCTTAAATTTTCTTTGTTGGATCATATCCAACACACATCGACCAAGGATTTCTGCTAAGAACCGTACTGATTCTGCTACACTAACTCCCCACATACATGAGTGTCGAATCCTCTCTCGGCCACTACTCCTCTCATACGCTTCAAGTGCCATCCAACCAGAAACCTTTCAACAGGCCCTGCCCTGAAGCTAGGTTAGAGATTAAAGTGGCATCATTCATGCACAAGCTCGTACAATGGCCTTAAGTCTTTGGACTAGCTTGCATATCATCACTTGAGAGCTACCATTGGTAGTTTAGTTTGTCCTATCATGTGGCAGTTCTCGTTGGGTCGTTCAGTTAACTCATTCTCTAATGAGAGCGCATCTGTGTCTCGTTTTCTGATTTCACTAAATCAAATGATCATGAGATCATCACCACCCACACTTGGTGAATACAAATGACACAATAGTCTATCTGATGCATTGATGTCCTTTCTTAATGTATCTACGATTACGAACGATTTTATACTTATGCTCCTGACTGTCAATCCATTTCACATGATCGAGATCCTCATACCGATATATGTCTGACATCGTATTAAGTCTCAGGACTTTATCTAAGTATTTATCGTAGACAAAATAAATGTAAATTTACTCAGATAAATTTGCACCAAATAACATATTATTATTTTGAACAAGATGTTCCAATTACAAAATAATTGGTCTCGAGGTAATACATTTACCAACAGGAGCTACATGACATCTCTGTATCAGAGGACATGATACACATGATCTTCCTTGCCGTCATACTCCTTCAGCTCTAGGAGGTAGAAGTCTTTATGTAGGGGGATTCCAATATAACATTCGTGAAGGGTGGCTCGCAAAGTGGATTCTAAGGTGCTCTGGCTTCTTTTTCTTTCCCGTCTTCACATCGTCAATTATTTCTCGAAGTAGCTTTAGCTCCACTTTGTAACATTCCACACCTTGGTAAGTGAGTAGACTACCAAGAGCCAGATGTTGGCTCGAGAGAAGAAAGGGATGGTTGCTAGGAGGAACATAGTGTGAGTATGCCTCCTACTCGGTACCACCCTAGTCCAGTGTCTACCGAGTAATATACTAAGTGTTGTGGTGGGCTTGTTGATGTAGCACTTGAGCGAGTGGCATCTGCAACGTGGTGAACACTTCATGCAACTATCATTGTAACGCATTGAACACCTCTTACATCACGTATCCTAGGGTTTGGGGTGTTCGACACCATTGTCATGCCTCTTTGGGTTGTGGCCGACGCGTTCCTCATCATTTTCTTGGGGCCTTCCTAGGTTGTTTTCCATGTTATACATGTGATGTTCATTTCTCACAGAGTCGTCAAGGATATTGTAGTTCACAAGTGGATCACGTAATCGGTTCTGAATGGATTCCTTCAACCTGCCTTGGGACGTCACGTAGATTTGCATGCACCACAACAGCCACATACGTTAGCGAGTCGAACTTAGGGTGTGGGTCTCTACTTTGGCTCCTCCGATGTTCAAGCTAAAACCTGTGGGATAAAATAAATAACGTAGGAAATTGTGAGAGAGAGAGAGAGTATGGGAGCTCACCTTCTCCCAAACACTATATATATGGTTTATGAAGATGCATTTGTAACGGTCGGTTTTCGATCGTAACTTTTTCGTGCACGTGCTTTTGACCGTGCACGTATCTAATTTAGACTTTGTTTGTTTTTGAACACTTTAGTGTGATATGTCGTTGTGACCCTCTCGGAGAGTATAAAATCGTGGAACTATTTTGGAACGACATTTCACGGGTCGTTCTCCCACGGTTTGACTTTATTTGGAGAGACGTCGCGTTTCTCACTTTTGACGTGAGGCTCTTTTATTTTTATTTTCATGCCTCGTCGTCGAAACTGTGATCCGTCTCCTTGGTTTCCTTTCTCTCGTCGTCCCGGTCACCCCAGTATTTATTACATAATTTTAGGGCTTCGTTTGACCTCCTTTTCACTTTTTGCCCAACTTTAATAACCTTTTATTCCTAATTATCATATGGTATATTTTTTTTCTCTAAATAATATCACTAAATAATAATATCCCCTAATACTTTTAAATCGGTTTTTTAAACACTTTTTAGCCCACTCACCCACGCATGAGGGAGTATGGGCTTTGGTTTTTATTTTTTCTTAATAATAAAAATCCTTAGACTTTAAACCCTAACAACCCAGCCCATCTAGCCCTAGTCACGTGATCTACTCCCTTACATATCCCTATATAATTTAACCCCAGGCATCTAAAGTGTCAGCAGCCTAAAACAAAACCCCGCCGGCCCTAGTTCCCTTCCACACGCACGCAAAACACTCGACGTCGGCTCTTCTTCGATTCTCCGGCCATGGGACACCGCCGACGAGCTCCTCTCCCTTCCTCCGACTTCGCCCCGCCCTCAGGTCGCCGCCACACCGCCGGAAACCGCCGCTTCCAGCCGTTGAACCAAGCACAGCAGGCCGCAGCAACAGCAGCGACCGCCGCCGCTGCCGCAGGCCGCCGCACCCCGCCGCCATGAGTTCCCTCCAACCTCCTGCCGCCGTGGACGTCCTTCACAGCCACCTGCAACCACCCCAGCGACGTTTAAGCCCGTGCAAGGTTGGTTGATATTTGGGTTATGGTTAGTGTTATTTATATGTTAGAGTTCTTGATATTAGGGCTTGTTAATTGATATTAGAAGTTTTAATCTGATTAATGAAATGGGTTAAGATGTTAGCTGTTGGTATCTGTTGATTAAGATTTTAAATGTTTAGAGGAATTCGCATATTGTTAGGGTTTATATGAGTAAGATTAATTTATAACCTACTGTTAGGGTTTTATATATGTAACGGGGGTTTTCTTATATCATCCTGAGATTATTAAACTGATAGAGTATTCGAGGGTTGCATTTTGGTAAATGATGTTAGGGTTAGACTCTTGAACTGGATTTCTATTGATTCGTTGTTAGGATTTAACTTGATGTTGTTGCATGTTAGAGACAATTAGGGGCTATTTGTATATCACTTGTTTAGAATTAATCTGTTAGTTGCTGTTAGGGCATGGAATATTAAGATGAGTAGATCCTGTAGGGTTTATATATATATAGGGTTTGAAATAGTGTTAGTTATCCTGATAAGAATATTTTGTGTTAAGTTGGGATCACGTAATGCTGGATGTAGGTATATTATTATTAGTTATATAATAAATTATTTGAGTTAAGTTTTTGATCATCCTATGACGCAGATATTACACGATTTTCGTGCGACCGCGGCCGAGGAGTTGCAGACGACACCGACACATCACCGTTCAGACCCGACGTCAGATCCCGCTCGATCATTATTTCAGGTTGGTCCCTCTAAACTCGTAGCGAAACCCACACCATAGCAAACTGAACCTTAACTAAAACTGGACAATTACAACTAAACTTACTTTTCCGCACCAGTAAAACGCTGCTCACTGTAGAAATCGACCATCGGACAATTTTCTGTGCATATAGGTTAGTGGTCGATCTAGGCTGACAAAAACATTAAATCGTGACTCTGACAATTAGGGTAGCCCCGATAACCTAGAAACGAACCTAAATAGGATTTATTGAAAACGAGGCCTGACACCGTCGACGTGACCCTATTTCAGACGGACTTCCGCTGACGAGACGCCTAGACGAGACGCTTCGAGAGGACGACACACTCGCCATCGCAGGCAAGTGTATCCCACTTGCACTTTCGGCCATGCTTAGGCCTTAGTTGGTTAGAACTGATAACTGTGAACAAATAGAACCGGACGTGAAATGATAGCGTCCGGATCACCCTGACGACTTAGACTTGACGACGAAGTCTAAGCCCGACAAACAACAAACTTTGACACCATAGGATTAACTTGTGTGTGCGTGTGTGTGGACACCCTAGAATAACATCTCCCGTACACCGGTCGTGTCATGTTACTGTTACACAAAAGGCCTTCAGGCGTTTCAGATGCTCTCCTTGCGGGAGTGATCTCCGTGATACAAAAAGCCTTCGGGCGTTTCAGATGCTCTCCTTGCGGGAGTGATCTCCGTGATACAAAAAGCCTTCAGACGTTTCAGATGCTCTCCTTGCGGGAGTGATCTCCGTGATACAAAAAGCCTTTGGGCGTTTCAGATGCTTCCCGAGCGGAAGTGATCTCCGTGATACAAAAAGCCTGCGGGCGTTTCAGGTGCTTCCCTAGCGGAAGTGATCTCTGTACTTCTAGTCCTGAGTTCTGGGGTTTGGGGTATGGTTAAGCGTGCGCACGGGGAGAGGGTCTGATCCCCCTCAACCCGTAAGGCGTGAACCCTTCGTGTCTCACGTGTCGTGTCCTGTCCGTCTTGTCGTGTCTAGTTTCGTCCTGTCCTGACACCTTTAGGGTAGTCCTGTAGTCGGTAGCACACGCTACGACTACTACTTGTTACGCTTTACTTTCCTGCTACGTTACTTCTATTGTTACTCAGTTATAACCCCAGCATGCTAATCAACCAGTAAATCGTTGTTTAAAAGTTGATACACTTGTAGTTTGGTCTAACCCTTTTTGTAGACCTTA
This sequence comes from Scilla litardierei, assembly GCA_030789695.1. Classification (NCBI taxonomy): domain Eukaryota; kingdom Viridiplantae; phylum Streptophyta; class Magnoliopsida; order Asparagales; family Asparagaceae; genus Scilla; species Scilla litardierei. The sequence continues at coordinate 231,396,044 of CM061141.1, read as the reverse complement.
CCTGACGTACAGTTCCTTCCTTTGGTGCTGTACGTCAGGTGCTCAGCCAGAGTTCATGGACGAGGCAGACTCACTGGAGTACGAGGAGCCGGGGACGTCGACCCAGAGTACGTGCCCGACGAGGACCACACCTAGAGGTCTTTTTAGTCGTCACTTTCAGAGGTTACTGCTTTTAGGTTTGCTTTTAAATCTTTTGTTGCCATGCTTAGGCTTCTTTTTTTAGACTTTGAACTCGTTGGATATTATATCTCTAATTTAATGAATGAAATTTCCTTTCTGTACTTTCTGTTGTTTCGAACTTTATTTATGCAAGAACCTGAAACTTTTATAATGGTACCCCCTACAGACGCTTATTGGGTCCGAGCTTCTCAGCTCCGGCCTAAGCGGGCCTTAGTCATGCTTCGCCTCCATCCATTTTGGGAAGCGGGGCGTGACAGGTTTTAGTGGTGGCCCATGCAGGTCTTGCAAAAGTTCGGAACAATAAAAGTACCGCATTCATTTAATATCCACGTACAAGTCTGAATTAGTTTCCCAGTCTTAGATAGTAGGAAGACTTAGGTAGACGTCCCAATTTGATAGTCAGACGCCTTGATTAAGAATTATTCATCCTTGTCTTAAGATACCTGAGTAGCCCTCACTTGGCTCTGGCCATGTTAGATTTCTAGAGCCCTTCTTTTGGTCGTTCGATCGGGCTCATCGACTTCAGGCCCAGCAGAACGTAACCTTGATTCTCTTAGGAACTTTCCCCCTTAGATCCTGATTGTAGTTTAGCTCGTTAGGAAATCTTAGTGCCGAGCTCTCCTGATCTTTAGACGACCCGATGATTAGGACCCCTGACTTCTAGCGTCTCTCTGATCATTACACTTCTGCGTTATCGATCGTAGGGTCCCATCGTAGCCTCCTTGCATCTTATTCTATGTGTAACCATCATGCGATCATTTTCCTTTCTCCCGATTAGCGTGATCGTTTCCGGACGATTATCGTTGATCCTTCGAATCCTTTCCTCGGCCTATTCTGCTTCCCCTAAAAGTATTTTCGAAATTCCTTGTTAAGTTTTTTCGCTCAGCTTAAATTCTTTAAAAACCCCTATATTATATATATTTTAAAATTTCTTGTTTTTCGGTTGAGTTAAAATTCTATCACTGATTTTAAAACCTCCTTGGTCGTAAAATTATTTTACTATCTCGCACCTATTTCCAAATCGGTACCTTTCGTATTTCAGTTTTAAAACTTGTTATCAAATTCTATAATCCATTATATATATATATATATCGTGTTTCTAAAACTACAAAATTTATTTCTAACCACTTACCGTAAGTACCTTTAAAACATTTTTTTAACCAAAGAGAACTTTAAACTTCTTCTCGTATATGTATAAACAGCCCCATGTTCATCGTGCTCATACTTTAGCAAAACAATCGCTATCTCATCCTACTTTTATTTCTTCATCTAATTTCTTTTTCCAAACCGTAAAAAAAAATTTATCGCTTGCTTACTTTTCCCTACATATTTTTATGAGTATAAAAGTATTTGATACCATATTTACACGTAATTCTTCTTTCATCTTTCTAATTATTTTTTTAAAAATAATAATAATAATAATAATAATAATAATAATTTTGTTCCATCCAACCAACCATCTTCTTACTCGCCTTATTTGAACTTGTTCCTTCCGATTTATTTTGTTACACTTTTGGTTTCTGTTTCCTTTATTTGGTGTAGACATTAGTCCTTGTAGTTGTCCATGCTATCTCCAGTATAAGAGTATGCCCTTGGTAGGTGATGTTGTCGTGATGCATGAGTATAGGTAGAGTGTGTAGACCTGTATGAGTGTGTCATCTTTAGGATCCTGATACTTGCCTTTTGTGTCTTGAATGTGTACTCAGTGTTAACCATGATATGATTGAAGTTGTCTGAATGACGGTATTCATACGTATATGAATAGGGTCATAGCAGGCAATTTCCTTAGACGTAGTTTTTCTTGGTTATAGAATAGCTTATCTTTGACTGCGTGTGATTGTATCAAAACTTTGTTTTTCTTTTAAACCAAACCTTTAAAGTTTTTGAAATTAGCTCACAAGATCACAAATCAATTATCCTTCCTCATCCATTACCACGATTCCACACGTTTTTTCCAAATGTTTTAAAAATGTGTCACTGATTTTAAGTTTCCTTTTCTCTTCTCTCTCTCTCCATTTAGAAATGTTATGTTATGGTTGTTATAGTTTTGGGACTAGCTATTATTGTTGTAGGATTTTGTTTGCGGGTAGGCTCAGGGAGAGATGAGATTTGTTATAGCATTGATTAACCGATTTTGGGACAATAGGATGTTGGATTAGAATTTCTTTGGGATATAAAGAGTGAGCTGCCCAAGACTTATTTATAATACCGATGTGTGACGGACTCAATGGAGAATTCTGGTTGGATGAAATTATATGCGAGTAGATGATAACTTATCAGACCTGAGGCTTGGACGAGTGGTAGATAGAAGTAGCTGCGGAGTATAGTATGAGTTAGGGTGATCATGAGAATGAGTAGAGCATTTAAAGCATCAAGATTTGATTGTTAATGTTGACGTGTAGAGGCATTGGGAATAACACGATGTGTTGAGATGAATGGATGGTTAGGTAGCCGGACTAGATATTGGTTAGGATTAGTCATAGTGAGTAGGCTAAGATGTTATTTTGATAATTAAATTTTTTTGGCGGATAAATTTATGGGAAGATATGGCAGGGAATGTATTGAGGACGGCGGTTGTTGATTTTGTGAAGGTGTTATAAGATGGACAAAGTTTTTGTCTTGGATTGATGGTTGGTTAAAATCTCTTTTTGGAGATTGATTAACATTGGGGAGAGATTGAGAAATTTAAAAGATGTTTTTGAGCGATGATGTTTAGCGGAGTGGTATGGTATGAGAAGATGATTATTATTCTTTTGTGAGAACTTGGAGTTAGAAATTTGAACGGTAGTGATGGGTCTGTAGTTAAGTGTCAGGATGTGAGTTTAGTCGTAACTTTATCCAGTGAAAAGACGGGTTATGATGGATTATTTGAGGAACGATGTTGTAGTTATAAGGTTAGAGATCATTGTATGGAAGATGGGAGTTATAGGCTTAAGTGTTTATAGATATTATTATTATTATAAGTGATTCCGAGGGCGGAATCATTTCTAAGGTGGGTAGAATGTAACGGTCGGTTTTCGATCGTAACTTTTTCGTGCACGTGCTTTTGACCGTGCACGTATCTAATTTAGACTTTGTTTGTTTTTGAACACTTTAGTGTGATATGTCGTTGTGACCCTCTCGGAGAGAATAAAATCGTGGAACTATTTTGGAATGACATTTCACGGGTCGTTCTCCCACGGTTTGACTTTATTTGGAGAGACGTCGCGTTTCTCACTTTTGTCGTGAGGCTCTTTTATTTTTATTTTCATGCCTCGTCGTCGAAACTGTGATCCGTCTCCTTGGTTTCCTTTCTCTCGTCGTCCGGTCACCCCAGTATTTATTACATAATTTTAGGGCTTCATTTGACCTCCTTTTCACTTTTTACCCAACTTTAATAACCTTTTATTCCTAAGTATCATATGGTATATTTTTTTTCTCTAAATAATATCATTAAATAATAATATCCCCTAATACTTTTAAATCAGTTTTTTTAAACACTTTTTAGCCCACTCACCCACGCATGAGGGAGTATGGGCTTTGGTTTTTATTTTTTCTTAATAATAAAAATCCTTAGACTTTAAACCCTAACAACCCAGCCCATCTAGCCCTAGTCACGTGATCTTCTCCCTTACCTATCCCTATATAATTTAACCCTAGGCATCTAAAGTTTCAGCAGCCTAAAACAAAACCCCGCCGGCCCTAGTTCCCTTCCCCACGCACGCAAAACACTCGACGTCGGCTCTTCTTTGATTCTCCGGCCATGGGACACCGCCGACGACCTCCTCTCCCTTCCTCCGACTTCGCCCCACCCTCAGGTCACCGCCACACCGCCGGAAACCGCTGCTTCCAGCCGTTGAACCACGCACAACAGGCCGCAGCAACAGCAGCGACCGCCGCCGCCGCCGCCGCTGCCGCTGCCGCAGGCCGCCGCACCCCGCCGCCGTGAGTTCCCTCCGACCTCCTGCCGCCGTGGACGTCCTTCGCAGCCACCTGCAACCACCTCAGCGACGTTTAAGCCCGTGCAAGGTTGGTTGATATTTGGGTTATGGTTAGTGTTATTTATATGTTAGAGTTCTTGATATTAGGGCTTGTTAATTGTAACGACTGGTTTTCATGTATCGGGGTTATTTATATTATAATATATGTTTTGGTGGATCTTCTCCTTATACGTGGTTTTCGTCTCCGTAGCTTTCATTTTCGATCGTTTCGTCGTGATTTTCTAGCTTCTTCCTTAGGATCGTCGATTTCGGAGTAAGTCATTCGTGACGGGCTTCATATCAGTCATATCTTATTGTTAGATCAAGCCTAGGAGTCTTAGGAATCGATCCCGGAGCTTCGCGCTCCATTTCGGCACTTTCTGTGCACGTTAGCCGGTACAAGAAGGGGACCCGACCGACTAGATGACGATTTAGTCGGTCGGCAAACCTTCATGGACCGACTAGTGGGCTTTGTTAATTATTCAGGAGTTACTGTTTATCGTTAGTCGGTCTAAGAACATTTGTCGACCGACTAGGTTGCAAACTAGTCGGTCAGCAATCGTTCTTTAACCGACTAGCCCTATGACCATTTTTGATACCAAGTACTATTCATTCTTAGTCGGTCTAAGAACGTTCATCGACCGACTAGATGAGAAACTAGTCGGTCAGTAGTTGTTCTTTGACCGACTAAATCTAAATCCTATTTTTCACCAGGAGTTACTGTTTACACTTAGTCGGTCTGCGTTGGTCAACCGACCGACTAGTTTTAAAACTAGTCGGTCAGAGGTTGCTCTTTGACCGACTAATCAGTGTCGAAACCCTAATTTCTGGGCAGCCGCCAGCTCTTCCTATTTAAACCCCCCAAACGTTTTTCTTTTCTTCTTTCATTTCTCCTGAGCCTCCTTCTTCCCCAAATCATCATCCATCTTCCCCTAGCCTTCCTCCTTCATCAAGAGCTCCTCTCCCTCTCCATTTAGGACGGCCACCACCTCTAGGTCGCCAGAAAACCCCCAAAAATCCCCAAAACCCCATTTCTCCAGATTTTCTCCCCATTTCCAGATCTAAACCGTAGGTTCCCCAGATCGTTTCTTCCGTCGTCGTGCTTGCTCGGCATCGTTCTTCCACTAATGATTTGGTAATAAATCGATCTCTTAATATTCTCATGACCCATTTGTGTTTTTGTGAAACCCTAATAAAACTAGGTTGGATGTTGTTCTAATGTTGTTTTGCCATGGCAGCGATCTCATCTCCGTAGTTAGCATTTGTGTGACGGCCTCGTTGATCGTCATCCTCGGTGCTAGGCAAGTGAAACTTGCCACTTAGGGTTTTGGGCCATGTCTTAGGCCATTTGCTTGTGTAGGCGTAAAAGAGACTAGGCGACGAAATGATACTCGCCTAGGCGCAATTTCAGGAACTAGCTTGACAACGAAGTTAGATCCGTCATTTATCATGTTGCATAACTACCATGTCACGTTTAATTTTAATTAACGGTACGCGAATTAATTGTCATCCATGCTCTCCTTGTGAATGTCGCATTCGTAGCACACGCTACAATACTTGTGTTTCCTGGCTCGTGTTCCAGAAGCGGGCCACGTGAGTTGGTTGATAGCCAATGCCCGATCTACTTGTTTCCGGCTAGGCACCTGCGTTGCAGGCATAACCCTACGCCATACGTGTTAAATACACTTCCTGGCTCGTGATCCAGAAGCGAGCATTCCATGTTCGGGGTAATGCCCTGGCTCGATACACGTGGAGGGGTAGGGATAAGCGGTCACCTGAGCTTACGAGTTGGCCCGATCAGCCACTCTAGCCAGCAGACGAAATCTCTGTACACAACTTGTTACTTGACGTGTTTACTTGACGTGATCACTTGACGTGAACTACTTGACTTGTACTTGTCCGTGTTTTACTTGTAAAACTTGTTATCCATGACATACTTGCTACTTGTACTTCCCTTTACTTGTCACTTCCATACTATACTTGCCATGTCATGCCTCATACTATAACTGCTAGGTTGTTAGTTTACCTCACTTTCAGTTTCCTTGCCCAAGTCTTTTAGACTTGTTGACATGTGCCCCTTTACTCTTTTGGGTGACACATGTTAGATCCTGAGCTGTAGGATCCTGCCAAAACAGAGTTAGGATCGATAAATGAAGTTTAGACTTACGCTTGCGTATGCGGCACGGTAGTCTACGAACTTCGCCTTCGGATTCGCCACGACGGTTTGAGTCTTCTCACGAACGGAGTAAGGCTACTAAATCCACAATCTAAATCTCTACTTTTAGATTAAGAACTTGGATAGAGGGAGAAGAAGTATTTCGGCAGAGCTTCGCTAGAATGAATATGCATGCAAGAATGCCATGCAAAGTGTAAGGAAATGGCTTACCCTTGGGTCTTATTTATAGCCCCCAAGGTAGTTATTTTAGGGTAAGTTGTTCCTTTGGAACAACTTAATTAAGGTGTACCATGATACATGGCACATTATAAGCTTAAGTTGTACCATATGCATGGTACAACATAAGCTTAAGATATTCCCCCTTTATTAGCCATATGTCGCATGCACTTATGCATATATATAATGCGACTTTCCCACTCATCCAGAGATCCTCTCCGCAAGGGAACAGATTCCCTATGCGTACGACTTCGTGTACGCGACGTTCGAGGTCCGTATTCCCTCGTACATCCCCTACAAGGGTGTACTAACGTCTTCCATATCCAACATCTCCCACTCACACTTGAGGGGATTGTAAGAGAACGTCTTTCTCTTAGTTCTTTCATCTATCATACCGAGAAATAGACCGTGCGACCGTCATGCGCGTAGAGTCTGTTGTTGTGCACTTGTTAGAGATACACAACGACCTCGAAGGTGCAAAGTTGAGTAGATCAACGCATGCTTTACCCTAGATTATTTCTTCACATTTCTTATACTTTATATTCAACAATTGAATCCCATCTGGATTACAATTGGCTGGCCAGCTTTGAATCATTAAAGTCCAAATGTGAATATGAAATCAATCTTCCTCTTCTTGCGAACCTTCTGATCTTGACTAGACTCGCTTTTCTAACGTGTCCCGCCGAGCCGAATTATCATAGCCCATAAGTAACACGCTAAGATAGCGATCATCTCGTCAAATCTAAAGGAACCAATTGAGTCCTTGAGGGTAAGAGTTAAGACCCATATGGCCTTTGAGTCTCACATAATAGCAAACACTATTGCTACTAACTCAGTGGTCGTAATGCATACGTGGTATGAACACGTATTACAACATCGCTCCTTTCCCCTGGAGTGTATGTCTCAATGATGTTGTAAGGATGATGATCAGACACCACAATGTCTGACTTTGAGTCCCTTATCCTACTCAGATAATCCTTTGGACTCACATCCCGCATTTAGACAGATAGGATTTAAAAAAATCCTCTTAGATCTTTTGTAAGCATCCATATGATGCAGATCTTTCATGCGACCATTTTGTTTAAGTCATGACTCTTAAATCATCCGTCTGATGATTTTGACTTCAAACAGGTCTCATCTCTATTCCATCCGTCTGATGGAATAAGGCGGTTGCTCATGTGAGAGAGCCAACCTCAATCTGTCCGACATACTAGAATTCAGCTGAGATTTCAAAAATGTACACAAACATTTCTTAAGAAATTTATATGCAATGTTTGAAAAAGAACTTATTCTTTTATTAATTTTGATCATTTACAGAAATGGGAATTTACATTGGTACAACTCAGCTCTTACGCAATCCTTGAGATGATAAGTGTTTGTAAAACACATCTCTGGGGATAGCCTTCGTAAGCGGATCCACTATCATCTCATGCGTAGATATGTACCTTATGTCTACCTTCTTGGTCTTATCATAGTCTTTTGCAAATTTGTAGCGGATATCTATGTGTTTGGTCTTACAATGGAATTTCGGATCTTTGACATAGGCTATAGATGCTTGACTGTCGCTGTGTATGGGTACAGCACCTGAGTCATTTGCATTAATTAGCCTGTCTAAGAACTTCCTAAGCCAAACAGCCTCTTGAACTGCCATGCTAAATGCTACAAACTCGGCTTCCATGGTTGAAAGTGCGATGCAGGATTGTTTCTTGCTACTCCAGGATATTGCACCAGATCTGAGTAGAAAAACATATCCTGAGGTCGATCGTCGCTCATCGAGATCACCGGCCCAATCAGCATCAGTGTAGCCTTCGAGCCTCAAGGCATCTCCTTGATAGCATAAAGCAAAGTCTACAGTTCCTTTGAGATACCGCATTATCCTCTTAACCGCTTTCCAGTGTACTTGCCCTGGGTTGGATTGGTAACGACTTACCATTCCAACGGCAAAACAGATGTCCGGTCTTGTACACATCATAGCGTACATTAGACTACCAACTGCACTGGAATATGGAACTTTTTCCATAATCTCCTTCTCTTTTTGGTTCTTCGGACATGATTTCAGACATAAATTGTCACACTTGCTTATTGGAGTATCAATGGACTTGCAGTCCTGCATATTAAAACGTTCTAGAACCTTCTTTATATAAGTCTCCTGTGAAAGAGAAAGAAGTTTCTTTGAACGATTCCTTGAAATCTTAACTCCAAGGATATATGCGGCTTCTCCCATGTCTTTCATCTCAAAAACTGATGAAAGCCAAGCCTTGATATCCATCACAAAGCCCTTGTCATTTCCGGCTATTAAAATGTCATCTACATATAGAGACATAATAACATACTTGTTCTTATTCCTCTTGATATATACACAGTTATCTTCATCAAGCATGGAAATTCCATTTGATAAGACAACCTCTTGAAATCGTATATACCATTGCCTCGAGGATTGTTTAAGACCATATATGGATTTAAGAAGTTTACAAACCTTATGTTCGTTTCCTTCTTTTACAAACCCTGTTGGTTGTTCCATATAGATCTCCTCGTCCAATTCTCCATTGAGAAAGGCAGTCTTTACATCCATTTGATGTAATTCGAGGTCTAAGCAAGCTACCATTGCCAGGATCAGGCGAATTGAGGTAAAACGAACAACAGGTGAGAAGGTCTCTTCGTAGTCTATCCCTTCCTGTTGCGTAAAACCTTTCGCGACAAGGCGAGCTTTATATCTATCAATAGAGCCATCAGCCGTATGCTTGATCTTGAGAACCCATTTGTTCCCAATAGCTCTACGTCCTCTGGGTAAGTCAACTAAGTCCCAGACTTGGTTAACTTTCATGGATTCTAACTCCTCTTGCATCGCTTCCATCCATTTGTCTTTAGCAGGGCAAGATACGGCCTGTTTGAAAGTAGCAGGCTCGTCATCTTCTTGTAGTAAAGTCATAAAGTTTTGCGGAAATTCATCCTCAAATCTTAGAGGAGCCAACCTTGTACGACTACTACGTCGTATTTGAGATTCTTCAAGTCCTTGTTGACTTGAGTTTAGATCAATTCTAATATCACTCCCACTTGGAATGTCGTTAGAATTGCTCCCACTTGGATCATTATTCCCGTATGGAATAGGATAATCGTCATTCGTATAATCCATTAGTGAAGGTTGAAACGTATTTTCGTTTTCACCAAGAATTCTCCCACTCGAATGAGGTAATCCTTCTTGATCATAAATCTCAAATAGAGATAAGTCCTGACTTATCTCGCCCTGTCTTGGAAACTCGTTTTCCAAGAAAGTGACATCCCTCGATTCAAACTCAATTAGCCCACCATTGTCTTCCTGACTAACAAAAACATAACCTTTGGAGTTTTCTGCGTATTGTATAAAGATACATTTCCTTCCCCTTGGCCCAAGTTTGCCATACTTATGGGTGGAAATATGTGCGTAGGATGCACAACCCCAAGGTTTTAAAATGTTTAAGTCAGGAGACCTTTGGTTCCACAACTCATAAGGAGTGGAGCTAACTGATTTCGAGGGCACGCGGTTTAAAATGAAAGCGGCCGTCAATAATGCATCACCCCAAAAGGTGATTGGCAAGTTAGCTTGCGCCATCATTGAACGGACCATTTCCATTAAAGTCCTATTTCTCCTTTCTGCAACACCGTTTTGTTGAGGAGTATAAGGCATAGTTACCTGATGTACTATGCCTTTTTCATCACAAAGTTCCTTAAAACTTATTGATTGATATTCACCGCCCCTATCGGTTCGCAAAACCTTAATCTTGCGATCTAATTGATTCTCCACTAAACTCATATAGTTTTTAAAGCAAGCCAAAGCTTCACTTTTGTGGGATATCAAATAGATATGTCCGAATCGGGTGAAATCATCAATAAAAGTGATGAAATAGGACTTTCCGCGTTTTGTCTTGACATTCATCGGACCACATATGTCCGAATGGATAAGCTGTAATGGAACCTCGGCCCTTGTGCCGGTTCCAAACGGCTTGCGACAAGATTTCCCCACAAGGCAATGTTCGCAGGTCGACATTTCAACCTTTGAAACATTGGATAGAAGGCCACATTTGGCAAGTCTATCCATACGCGTTGGTCCAATATGACCAAGCCTTACGTGCCAACAAATCACATCAGACTCATAAGTCTTAGAATTTGCAATAAGGAAATTTTCATTACATGAGGAATCATACATTGTACTTATTACAATAAATCCTTTAAATACAAACCCAGTACCAATAAGGGTATTATTACAACTTAAGTCCACATTACAATCATGAAAAAACCAGTTATAGCCAAGACCCATTAATACGACCACAGAAATTATATTCCTTCGAATATCTGGAGCGAAGAGGACATCATGAAGTAGGAGAGTGCGGCCGTTGTCCAAGACTAGCTTGCAAGTCCCAATGCCTTTCACTTCAACACGTGTGTTGTTTCCTACATAGATCCACTTCGTTCCTTGGGGTATCCGGTGATACTCCACGAAGGACCGTCTGTCCCTTGCTATGTGGTCGGTGGCACCTGAATCAATTATCCAAAATGGATTAGATTCCACAAGAAATATTGAACTAGAAACACATATGTAACTAGTATATTTACAAGTTACCTTGTCACCTCCACTCGTACACGAACGAGCATAGTGACCGAGCTTGTTGCACTTGAAGCACTTGATCCTCTTCAAGTCTTTCTTCTTGTGCCATTTCTTGTGTCCACCCTTATGTTTGGGTTTCTTGGTAGACTCAGGTTGCTTATTACGTTCATTAGTGAACTTCGAATGATCTTTCCATTTCTTTCCCCCGTGTGAGGAACTAGCAACCATGTGCACTTCTACACTTGGCTTGGCAGCCGCAAGCCGCTCTTCCTCTAATTCGAGGTGCTTGGAAACATCGCTGAAGGTCTTGATGCTCTCATTGTGAGTGAGATGCATCTTCATTTGGTCCCACCCATTTGGTAGGGAACGTATGACTGCTTGGATTTGTTGCTCATCAGTGAGCACATGACCTGCGTCCTTTAACTCCGAGATAAGGTTCGCCATATGTCGCAGATGTTTCCCCATGGAATGATCTGGACGTTTCTTATATGTATCGAACTTTATAGTTAAGGCGCGAAGTTTGGACACCGATGTGCCACCGAACTTCTCCTCTAGCTTGGACCATATGTCCATGGCTAGGTCATGTTCTCGGAAGATGCGCATTATGTCATCAGCCATACTGCTTAATAACGTAATGCGCGCTACCTTGTTCTTCCGAGACCAAGCATCAAAAGCTTCCTTGTCTCGTCGGTGTTGGGCCGTAGTGCCCAACTCGGGTTCAATCATAACGTTCTTTAGAGTTTCGAGCACTTCTTGCTCCTCTAGAACGTATTGTATCTTGATGGACCAAAGTTTGTAATTATCGCCGTTGAGTTTTTCACCTTTGTTTAACTCAGCGACGATATTCTTTGAAGCGGAAGACATTTTACTTTTAAAATGCTGCAAAAGACATAAAAACCAAAGGTTCGATCAAAAATCATTGCATAAATTTCTTATACACATAGTCATCATACATTTTCATGATTCATTAGTCTCAGCCAGCGGACCGACCAGGGAAATGGCTGAGTCATGGTTCACTACCCCCAGACTAACTGAGGTGTCCCACAAACTAGTCCAAAAGACCACTGGTCGAATCATGATCTATTGAGATACTGAATCAATCGAATGTGAAATTTCAGACTAGTTTAATATCACTCCCACTTGGAAAAAAAATCCCACTTGGAATGATATTATTATATTTGATAAGTTACTTTCGAAAAATATTGAAAAATATTACTCTAGAATCGAAAAGGTCACTACGTTTCCAATCACCATCTAGAGTAACTTTCAATATTTCCCCATCACTTTATCAAATAGAAGTACTCGTATAGTACTTTGCAGCGGAAAAGCGTTTTTGAAAACGTATTTTTCAAAACGTATGAAAACGTATTTTTTCAAAAAAAAATGTATATTTCAACTTAGTACCCTTATGATACTAGTGAAATATTCGGCACTTCTTGACCATTTGTCGGGAATGAGCCGTAGCCGTGCCTAAGTCAGATCCCCCTTTTGGGTTTTTCTGCAAACTATCGTCGCCGGCTCCTGTATGGATCCAGACGTTTCTCCCCGTATGAGAGAATTTTGGCGCAGACGACTGTCGTTTGGCCCCGTATGGGCTAGTCGGCACGTTCATGTTCGACCAAGGCCTTTTGCCGAATTGGTCTTCTTCACACCCGGCCAGGGCCCCTGCCCTGGCCGAGGCTGGCCAAGGGCCACTGCCCTGGCCGGCCAGGGGCGGCCTGCGACAGCCCTGGCCACTGCCAGGGCCGGCCGGGCCACTGGCCTGGCCTCGGCTAGAGGCCGACCAGGCCTCTGCCTGGTCTGGCCTCGGCCAGAGGCCGGCCATGCCTCTGCCTGGCCCGGCCTAGGCCGGAGGCCCCTGGCCGGGGCCAGGGCCCCTGCCCTGGCCTCGGCCGGGGCGGCCAGGCCCTGGCCTGAGGCCAGGGCGCTGCCCTGGCCTCTGCCAGGGCGGCCAGAGGCCCCTGGCCGGGGCCAGGGCCCCTGCCCTGGCCTCGGCCAGGGAGGCCAGTCCCTGGCCTGGCCACGGCCAGGGCCTTCTGGCCCTGGCCGCGGCCAGGGCTCTCTGGCCTTGGCCGTGGCCGGCCAGGGCCGGCCGGCCATGGCCCGGCCATGGCTTTATTGGCCTTGACCGGCCATGGCCCTTTGGCCATGGCCGGTCTCCCCCCTTCATGGGGTTGCCGCACACCCCGTCGGAGGGGTGGCCGTGGTGGTTATTGGCCGTAGCCAACCCCCTCCGCATGGGGATGGGGGTTGCATGGCCTTCATAGCCCATTTGGCCATGGTGCACACGCACTAAAATTCATCTTCCCCGATGGGAATAACCACCATCTTCTTCTCCGGTGAAGCACCCGTTCGTCGAGAAAGTAGTTAGCCTCCAATGGCCGTATGCCAAAAAATTAACCCACTTCAAAAATTCGTAAACTACGCGCTCCACATGAAGGGAGCGCACATTCCCTATGAATGGAGACTCAGCATCCATGAAAAGAGCGAGTTTGACGATATGAACGGTCGGTTCTTCCCGTCACAGAGAGTTCCTGCCATATCCATAATGACAGAAGACCCTAACGTGAAAAGAACAACCGCTGCGTTCTCTCCGTCACGAAGCGTTCCTACCATATCCATAATGGTAGGATACCCATTCGTGAAAAAGACAACGACTCGTTCATAGTTTCGAAGGGGCGACGGTTTGACCGGAGCGAATCCGTATGGCTCTGATACCATTGTAGGATCCTGCCAAAACAGAGTTAGGATCGATAAATGAAGTTTAGACTTACGCTTGCGTATGCGGCACGGTAGTCTACGAACTTCGCCTTCGGATTCGCCACGACGGTTTGAGTCTTCTCACGAACGGAGTAAGGCTACTAAATCCACAATCTAAATCTCTATTTTTAGATTAAGAACTTGGATAGAGGGAGAAGAAGTATTTCGGCAGAGCTTCGCTAGAATGAATATGCATGCAAGAATGCCATGCAAAGTGTAAGGAAATGGCTTACCCTTGGGTCTTATTTATAGCCCCCAAGGTAGTTATTTTAGGGTAAGTTGTTCCTTTGGAACAACTTAATTAAGGTGTACCATGATACATGGCACATTATAAGCTTAAGTTGTACCATATGCATGGTACAACATAAGCTTAAGATATTCCCCCTTTATTAGCCATATGTCGCATGCACTTATGCATATATATAATGCGACTTTCCCACTCATCCAGAGATCCTCTCCGCAAGGGAACAGATTCCCTATGCGTACGACTTCGTGTACGCGACGTTCGAGGTCCGTATTCCCTCGTACATCCCCTACAAGGGTGTACTAACGTCTTCCATATTCAACATGAGCCTGAGTTCATTGTTGAGGACGAGGTGTTTGCGGACGCCGAGCCCGAGCCCGTGTTTGACGAGGACTTCGTGGACACGGGCGATCAGTCGTAGAGACTGTCTGTGTTGTTGTTTAGACTGTTTTGTTGTCGGTGCGTGGCACCAATACTTTGTTATGTTTGTCCTTGTTAGCCTTGTTCTGGGCCTTTAGACTCTTTCTTTTAGCCTGGTGGCTTTTCTGGATGTTGAACTTAATTTTAATGTTGGACAAATTCTGGGATTTGAGATTTTAATTCTGTCTCTCCTTGTGTTATTATTGTTGTTCCATTTGTGGTTACAGGGACCTGCTTATGTTTTATTGACGCGTATCGGGTTTGGGGCTTCACGGCTCCACTCTCGTGCGGACCTTTTCACGTCTCGCCTCCATTTTAAGGAAGCGGGGCGTGACATTAATTGATATTAGAAGTTTTAATCTGATTAATGAAATGGGTTAAGATGTTAGTTATTGGTATCGGTTGATTAAGTTTTTAAATGTTTAGAGGAATTCGCATATGTTAGGGTTTATATGAGTAAGATTAATTTATAACCTACTGTTAGGGTTTTATATATGTAACTGGGGTTTTCTTATATCATCCTGAGATTATTAAACTGATAGAGTATTCGAGGGTTGCATTTTGGTAAATGATGTTAGGGTTAGACTCTTGAACTGGGTTTCTATTGATTCGTTGTTAGGATTTAACTTGATGTTGTTGCATGTTAGAGACAATTAGGGGCTAGTTGTATATCACTTGTTTAGAATTAATCTGTTAGTTGCTGTTAGGGCATGGAATATTAAGATGAGTAGATCCTGTAGGGTTTATATATATATAGGGTTTGAAATAGTGTTAGTTATCCTGATAAGAATATTTTGTGTTAAGTTGGGATCACGTAATGCTGGATGTAGGTATATTATTATTAGTTGTATAATAAATTATTTGAGTTAAGTTTTTGATCATCCTATGACGCAGATATTACACGATTTTCGTGCGACCGCGGCCGAGGAGTTGCAGACGACACCGACACATCGCCGTTCAGACCCGACGTCAGATCCCGCTCGATCATTATTTCAGGTTGGTCCCTCTAAACTCGTAGCAAAACCCACACCATAGCAAACTGAACCTTAACTAAAACTGGACAATTACAACTAAAGTTACTTTTCCGCACCAGTAAAACGCTGCTCACTGTAGAAATCGACCATCGGACAATTTTCTGTGCATATAGGTTAGTGGTCGATCTAGGCTGACAAAAACATTAAATCATGACTCTGACAATTAGGGTAGCCCCGATAACCTAGAAACGAACCTAAATAGGATTTATTGAAAACGAGGCCTGACACCGTCGACGTGACCCTATTTCAGACGGACTTCCGCTGACGAGACGCCTGGACGAGACGCTTCGAGAGGACGACACACTGGCCATCGCAGGCAAGTGTATCCCACTTGCACTTTCGGCCATGCTTAGGCCTTAGTTGGTTAGAACTGATAACTGTGAACAAATAGAACCGGACGTGAAATGATAGCGTCCGGATCACCCCGACGACTTAGACTTGATGACGAAGTCTAAGCCCGACAAACAACAAACTTTGACACTGTAGGATTAACTTGTGTGTGCGTGTGTGTGGACACCCTAGAATAACATCTCCCGTACACCGGTCGTGTCATGTTACTGTTACACAAAAATCCTTCGGGCGTTTCAGATGCTCTCCTTGTGGGAGTGATCTCCGTGATACAAAAAGCCTTCGGGCGTTTCAGATGCTCTCCTTGCGGGAGTGATCTCCGTGATACAAAAAGCCTTCGGGCGTTTCAAATGCTCTCCTTGCGGGAGTGATCTCCGTGATACAAAAAGCCTTCGGGCGTTTCAGATGCTTCCCGAGCGGAAGTGATCTCCGTGATACAAAAAGCATGCGGGCGTTTCAGGTGCTTCCCTAGCAGAAGTGATCTCTATACTTCTTGTCCTGAGTTCTGAGGTTTGGGGTAGGGTTGAGCGTGCGCACGGGGAGAGGGTCTGATCCCCCTCAACCCGTAAGGCGTGAACCCTTCGTGTCTCACGTGTCGTGTCCTGTCCGTCTTGTCGTGTCTAGTTTCGTCCTGTCCTGACACCTTTAGGATAGTCCCGTAGTCGGTAGCACACGCTACGACTACTACTTGTTACTCTTTACTTTCCTGCTACGTTACTTCTGTTGTTACTCAGTTATAACCCCAGCATGCTAATCAACCAGTAAATCGTTGTTTAAAAGTTGATACACTTGTAGTTTGGTCTAACCCTTTTTGTAGACCTTACATGACGTACAGTTCCTTCCTTTGGTGTTGTACGTCAGGTGCTCAGCCAGAGTTCGTGGACGAGGCAGACTCACTGGAGTACGAGGAGCCGGGGACGTCGACCCAGAGTACATGCCCGACGAGGACCAGACCTAGAGGTCTTTTTAGTCATCACTTTCAGAGGTTACTGCTTTTAGGTTTGCTTTTAAATCTTTTGTTGTCATGCTTAGGATTCTTTTTTTAGACTTTGTACTCGTTGGATATTATATCTCTAATTTAATGAATGCAATTTCCTTTCTGTACTTTATGTTGTTTCGAACTTTATTTATGCAAGAGCCTGAAACTTTTATAATGGTACCCCCTACAGACGCTTATTGGGTCCGAGCTTCTCAGCTCCGGCCTAAGCGGGCCTTAGTCACGCTTCGCCTCCGTCCATTTTGGGAAGCGGGGCGTGACAGCATTCTAGTATTTCAACTTTCATGATATGCTTTCCAGCTAGGCTAGTTCTTTTTTTTTTTATTCATCGGAAAACAGTGAAGAACCATTGACCTCACACATCGGGAGGAAGGGTCAGGCACGGACCTACATGGGGCCAGGGGCACACGTGCCCCCCCCCCCCCCCCCCCCCCGAAATTGAGAAATGCAGGTACTTTATTTATATATTGGCTTCCAATCACACCAAAGGCTTTGCTAGCTCAATGGTTGGTGAATGTTTTCGTTAGGCGACGGTGGCGGGTTCGATTCCTGCCCCTAACAAATTTATGTTTAATTTTTAAAATAACCAAGCACTTTTTGCGGTTTTAAAACCAGCCTCTAAATTTTTTTTATTTTAAAAAATAATCAATCACGTTTGCAGTTTTAAACTAGGGAACAAATATCTTATTTTTTTCTCTCTCCTTCTTTCTCTTTCTCTCTCTTCAGCTTTTTTATGCACATGCAAATTTCAAGCCCTTGATTTAGGGTTATAGATCGATTCTTATTTTTTTTCCTGGAGCTTTTTTTCTCTGATTGGGGGAATTTGGTGATCCACGGTTCCAAAGCGAGTTATCGAAAATAGGGTAAGTGTTTTTGTCCGTATTGTTTTCTTCTCGAGATTTTTTGATCTAAATTGAGGGAATTTGGTGATTAATACTATGTTTTGATTCTTAGATTTCAGGGAATTTGGTGATCTGATTTTTTTGATTCTTATTCTTCTTTCCTTGTGATTTTGGGCATGATCGTCATAAGAAAGCAGATAAATTGGGAAAGATTGAGCGTCATCAGAGGGGCGTCTTAAAATCGGTGCATTACAGATTCTTTTTGGGATGGATTTTGATTAGTCTTGTTCGGGTTAGGTTTTGTTTAATCAAATTCCTTTGTTTCTCTTTTAAATTTTGCTACAATTTTGCAATAAATAAAATAAACAAAAATTATTTTCGGTCAAAAAAATTGTGCCCTCCTGAATTTAAATCCTGGATCCGTCACTGGGGAGGGCACATAGGTCGCGGAAACACGAGGACTTCCCAGCAGGTCACCTATCATGGTACTGCTTTTGCCACTAAATTTTTAAGTTCGGAGTTTTCATGGAACCGGAAGAAGCCCAGGAAACAACGAGGTTCGTTCTTTGATGTGCCTGCTTTGGCTCATGTGTAGGGATGGCAATAATGACCTGACCCGTCCGGCCCGACCCGGCCCGCAGACAGGTCGGGGCAAGCTTGGGCTTTGTATGCGCCCCGGCCCGACCCGGTAAACTATAGAGTTTCTAAAAAACCTTACTATTTTGATGCGGACCATACAGTTAGCCAATAACTCATAACTCATACTATGTTCCATTGTTCTCCCAATTAGGCCAATTCTCAATTCCAAATTACCAAATAAATCAAAATTCTTCCAATTCCAAAATAAAATTTTTATTTGAGATTCATATGGATGACAGTAATGACCTACCCCGACCGGCCTGACCCGGTCCGACCCGGTTTTGGTAAGAAAGTATATGCCCCGTCCCAGCCTGTAGATGGGTCGAAGCAAGCTTGCGTAGTTAAATACCCGCCCCGACCCGCAATATTGCCATTCCTACTCATGTGGCTTAGGTCGCCTTGAGCTCATCTTATTATGTGTACTAATAACTGTTATAAACGGGCTTTTGGTGGGCCTACCCGTTAGTGGGTATCCACCCATTATGTAACCCTACCACTATAAATACAGGGCTATGGATTCCATAGCCACCATGTTTACAACACGTTATTAGCACGCTCGAAGCTAGCCGAACCCCTGCCGACGGACGGACGCGACGCGAACGGGCTTCCTTCACCGAACGTCGCTAGATCCGGCGGGTAGAATCTAGAGGTAACTCTCTCCCTAGATCTAAAATATTCCATATGCGCATATGTAGCGATCCAATTTCTTGGATCAATCGCTCAAGATTCGATCGTTTTTATTGATAAAAATCAAACTTTTACAATAAAAAACTATTTTTGGTGATGAAAAATACTTTTTTTTCGACTAAAAATTAGATTTTTATCCCCAAAAACCATGAAACCCTAGGGGAACTTCTCACCGGAACGCGAATCCCCCCTAGATCTCGCGCCAAAACCCTCGCCCGCCGCCCGGAGCGGCGGAAAACACCCCCTCCCGCCGCTGCGACGGCGGGCTCGACCCGCCGCCTGCGGCGGCGGGCCAAACCTGCCGCCTGCAGCGGCGGGCGGCCCCGCCGCCGCCGCGGCGGGCCCCACCCCACCCACCCCCCCAGCCGCCGGCAGCGGCGGGCCCCCAGGCATCCGCTCGTTTCGGGCCCCACCCGGTGCGCGCTCATGTCCGGAAACCCTAGCCGCCTGAAGCGGCAATCCGCGCGACCTAAAACCCTAACTAGGGTTTGACCCCGAAAATTTTTGGATTTTCAAACCTTTTTCAGATTTAATTGCGATTTTTTTCGTCAAAATCTGGACAAAATTACATGTGATTTTATTCATCGCTCTTTATTCGGATTATATGATTTTTCTAAACGTTTAAAAATTAAGAAGATCCTGCGACCGCTCTGCCGTTAGTCAACTAACCTAACGGTGTATGACGTTGCCTAGTGGTCCAATAATTTTTAAACATAAGATTTCATTTTCCTTTATAAACTGCATGTGATGAGTAAATTGCCTGTAATGAATAAATTGCCTGTAATGAATAAACTGCATGTGATGTTTAAATGCCTGCTGCATTTTATCTGCCTGCGATGAACGTCAATATTTGCTGTGGTTTTGGATCGGCTAGGGATCACCATTTTATTTTCCGCATTTTTTTCCTTTTGAGAGAAATATGTAGTGAGGATAATTTTGTAATATTACAAGACCGGCGGACGCCTCAAGGAGATGAAGGACTATTCCAGAAGAATAAGGGGCCCCACGGGGGTTCCCAAGTTGTACTTTCATTTCTTTTTGGGACTGTAATGGACTGTAATTAATATGGTGATTAGCCGATCCACGCAGCAAATATCTGTGTCTGATGTGCTTAATTATTTATTTTTCTGCAAAAAATATCTAATTATTGCCTATCTTTTTACATGCTAGAGTGATAAATGACCAAAATTGCGAGCATCGATTTCGACGTTTTGGATGCTTCAGGCAAGAACTACTTAAGCTGGCAGTTGGATATAAAATTACATCTGCGAGCACAGGGATTGAGCCACGCCATCGCTGTAGGCGATAAGGTTTCTGATATAGATAAAGCGAAAGCAATTATCTATATCAGACGCCATATCGATCGGATCCTGGAGGCCGAGTACCTCACGGTGGAAGACTCGTATGAGTTATGGACCGCCCTAGAGGATAGGTATAAACATCAAAGAGATGTTATACTTCCTTGGGCGCGATATGAATGGGAAAACCTCCGTCTCCAAGACTTTAAGTCTATTGCCGAGTACAACTCGGCACTCTTTAGCATCACCTCACGCCTGAAGTTGTGTGGTGAAAAGGTGACGGAGGAGCGCATGTTAGAGAAGACGTATACATCCTTCCACGAGAAGGATGTTATACTAATGCAACAGTATCGTGAACGCAAGTTCACTAAATACTCAGAGCTTCTCTCATGCCTTCTGATGGCAGAGCAGAATCGTGACCTTCTTCTGGCCACCCATAACTCACGCCCTACCGGCACTGCTCCAGCGCCTGAAGCGCATCACAGCTCCTCCCAGAAGAAGAGGAGAAACTTCAAAGGCAAACCCCAGAAGGGTAAAGCAATGAAGAAGCAGGCTAGAGGACCCCCTCCCAGAAGCAACAATGAGGGGAGGAAGAAGAATAATGTGTGGAAAAGAAAGGACGACGGCCAGACATCTGCCCCCAGAAAGGACTGGGAAGATAAGTGCCACAGGTGTGGCATGACTGGACACTGGTCCAGGAATTGTCGGACTCCACGCCACCTGCAGACTTGTACAAAGCGAGCCAGAAGCAAGCTGAGACAAACCTGGTGGTTCAAGAAGACCTGGCACCAATCAGGTTCATCGCTGAGGACTTCTCAAACGATGACCTGCTCGACTGAGGACATTATCCATTTTCTATGCATTGTAGCTTTCATTTTTGAGAAACTATTTATCTGCTTGTTTTTCCTTCTCTAGCATGTTGAAGTACTTTTCAGACATTAAATTGATTATCAGTAGTATATTTTCTGTGTGTGCCTTATACTGCGATATTTTCTTAACATAGATGGACTTTAAATGCATAGTGGACAGTGCCTCTACGCACACGATCCTCCAAGACATCTGCTTTTTTCAAAGCATTAATAAATACGATGGCACCGTAAATACAATTTCTGGTCCATTAGGTATCATTGAAGGATCAGGGGAAGCACAATTTCTGCTCCCCAACAAAACAAAACTACTAATAAAAGATGCACTTCTCTCCCCTACCTCGCATAGAAACCTGTTAAGCTTTAAAGACCTCCGCTTAAACGGATACCACCTTGAAACGGTGAGCAAACATAACAGAGAATACCTTGATGTAACGTCTCATAAAAACGGTGCTAAAAACACCGTCGAGCGGTTTGAGGGACTCCCGTCGGGTCTCTACCACACAAGGATCAGAGCAATGGAAACAAACACACTAGAGCACCAGAAGTGCCATAATCAACTAGAATTCAAACTCTGGCACGATAGACTAGGACACCCTGGGAGGAATATGATGCGCCGCATCATATCCCAATCCCGTGGAATTGACCTGAAAAGCTTGACGCTACTTCGGAAGGGTGCAAATCCTTGTCCCCTTGTTACAAATGGAAATTGATTACGAGACCATCCACCCTGAAGGTGGACTCTGAGTCTCCAAGTTTCCTAGAGAGAATACATGGAGACATTTGCGGGCCTATTCACCCCCGCAAGTGGACCATTTCGATACTACATGGTACTGATCGACGCATCTTCAAAATGGTCGTGTGTGTGCCTCCTGTCCACCGGCAACGTAGCCTTTGCAAAGCTACTTGCCCAGATTATAAAGTTGCTGGCATATTTCCCAGACAACCAGATCAAGAAATTGCGTCTGGACAATGCTGGGGAATTCACATCATAAGTCTTCCTAGACTACTGCCAAGCAACCGGCATAGAGGTTGAACATCCTGTTGCTCATGTTCACACCCAGAACGGGTTAGCCGAATCTCTTATAAAGAGACTACAATGGATCGCTCGACCATTGTTGATGCAATGCCAGTTGCCGGTAAGTGCATGGGGACATGCCATACTGCACGCTGCATCGCTGATAAGATTACGACCGTCAGGTAGTCAATCTTATTCTCCGATGCAACTTGCATATGGGAACCCGCCTGATATCTCTCACTTGATGATATTCGGATGTGCTGTCTATGTCCCCATAGCACCACCGCAGAGAACCAAGATGGGTCATCAACGGCGCCTTGGTATCTATATTGGTTTCGACTCACCATCGATCATTAGATACCTCTAACCCCTTACAGGGGACGCCTTTAAAGCACGTCTAGCAGATTGTGAGTTTGATGAAAGAACTTTCCCGAAACTAGGCATTAACACACAGAAGCCAGAAGCTTCAAAGACCATTACATGGGACACAAAGACTCTATCCCATTTTGATCCGCGTACAAACCAATGTGAAGAGGAGATCCTGAAGATCCTTCAAATCCAAAACACGGTTCACATTTTACCGGACAAATTCACTGACAACCAGAAGATTGTCAGATCACACGTCCCTGCTGCAAATACGCCAGCTAGGATTGACATACCCAAAGATGGATGCAATCCACCTGCAGCAGAAGCGGCCGTACCTCAACAAAAAAAGAGGACGACCCCCAGGCTCCAAAGATAAGAACCCTCGAAAGAGGAAAAATCCTGGAGCAACAATAACGATACCACCACAGGATGCTCAGCTCAGCCCAGCTACCTCTCCCCTCCTAACAACCCCTGAAGAGGAAAATATAGGAGAAATATCATTAAATTATATACGTACTGGAGAGGTACTTGACAGAAAAAGCACAATCATCGATGATAACTTCGCGCTCATTATTGCCACTCACGTCACTGAATACGACGATGAAACCGATCCACACTCTCTAGCAGAATGTAAACGCAGAGAGGATTGGCCAAAGTGGAACGAGGCAATAGGAGTAGAGCTGGACTCACTCTCGAAGCGCAAAGTTTTTGGACCTGTAGTCCTAACACCAAAGGGTGTTAAACCTGTGGGATACAAGTGGGTATTCGTAAGAAAAAGAAACGAGAAAAATGAGATCGTGCGTTACAAAGCGCGCCTTGTTGCACAAGGCTTTTCCCAACGACCAGGAATAGACTATGACGATACCTATTCCCCGGTCATGGACGCGATCACTTTCCGTTTCATTATAGGCCTATCCACAAAGGAAGGTTTGGATATGCAGCTCATGGACGTTGTGACTGCATACCTATATGGAAATATAGATAAGGACATCTATATGAAAATCCCAGACGGATACAAACTACCGACAAAAATGACAGAAAGACCTCGGGACGTCTACTCTGATAAACTCCAGAGATCACTATATGGTCTAAAACAGTCAGGTAGAATGTGGTACAACAGACTCAGTGAATTCCTATTGCAACAAGGATTCACAACAAATGAAGTCTGCCCTTGTATCTTTATAAGAGCAAAGGGAACAGGATTCGTGATTATTGCCGTCTACGTAGACGACCTGAACATCATCGGATATCCTGAAGAGATAGATGAGATATCCAAAAGTCTCACCCAGACTTTTGAGATGAAGGACCTCGGCAAAACGAAGTTCTGCCAGCGGAGGAATCCTGTTACACCAATCGACATACACAAAGAAAGTGCTGAAAAACTTTCTCATGGACAAATGTCATCCGCTTAGCACACCAATGGTCGTTCGATCATTGGAGGTTGACACAGACCCCTTCCGACCGCTGGAAGAGGGGGAGGAAACACTGGGTCCTGAAGTACCCTACTTAAGCGCAATTGGAGCACTCCTATACCTGGCAAACTGCACGCGTCCCGATATAGCGTTCGCAGTTAACTTACTAGCCAGATACAGTTCCGCGCCCTCAAAGCCCCACTGGAACGGAGTTAAACAACTTCTGCGCTACCTCCAAGGGTCTGTGGACATGGGACTATACTTCAAGAAAGGTGTATCCTCCGACTTGGTCGGTTATGCAGATGCAGGATACAGGTCCGACCCACATACCGCAAAGTCCCAGACCGGTTTTGTGTTCACATACGGTGGGACGGCCATCTCATGGAGATCCGTGAAGCAGACATCAACAGCAACCTCATCCAACCACTCCGAGCTCATTGCGATCCACGAAGCTAGCAGAGAATGCTTTTGGCTCCGATCAGTCATCAACCACATCCTCAAGACCACCGGCCTGAAGACGGAAGATCTTGGACTTACCACCATGTATGAAGACAATGCTGCCTGTATCGCTCAACTACGGGGTGGCTACATCAAAGGTGACAGGACGAAGCACATATCCCCCAAGCTCTTCTGGACGCATGAACAGCAAGTGGACAACCAGATCGACATCCAGCAGATCCAGTCTTGCGACAACCTGGCAGACCTGTTCACTAAAGCTTTGCCTCGCAACACCTTTAGAAAACTTGTACTAGGAATTGGGATGAGACAGTTGAGAGATTTACAAGCCTGAAGCTTGTACTTATCATGGGGAGTTAATGTTGTGCTGTACTCTTTTTCCTTGGCTACTGGTTTTTCCCACTGGGTTTTCCACAGCCAAAGGTTTTAACGAGGCAGCCACATCAACTCTGGATCCGGAAGTATCCACCTCTGATGTTATCCATCGATCAGGGAAAGTTACAGAGACTTGTACTCTTTTCCCTTAGCCACTGGTTTTTCCCACTGGGTTTTCCTTGGCAAAGGTTTTAATGAGGCAAGCACTCTTAAACTTAAGGATCCAGAAGTATCCATAGACTCATGATCAGATAAGCTATATGAACCCTGAAGCGTTCATCACGGCTTACAACAATGGATGGATAAGTGGAAGTGTTATAAACGGACTTTTGGTGGGCCTACCCGTTAGTGGGTATCCACCTATTATGTAACCCTACCACTATAAATACAGAGCTATATATTCCATAGCCACCACGTTTACAACAATAACAAATTATTAAAAAAAATACTGGAAAATAAAAAAGAAATGGGGCCGGCGGGACCGTGTGGGGCCATTAATCATCGGTCCCACTCGGTTGCCAGTCCACATGGTCTGCAGACGGTCTAATTCCATTTTTGTTGTCGTGTTGCCCCTCCGGCGACTACCACTTGTGCTCCTTTTCGTCCCTCTCCTCCCTTCCCTCTCTCTCTCTCCAAATGCTATGCCGCGGCTTCGGTCATTCTCAAAAGGGAAACCTAACCAAATTTTATAAACATTGGATTACTCAGTACTTACAGCATAACCATAAATAATAGCATTACGGCATCGTATACTCATCATTACTCCTCCTAATGTCGACGCCTCCGCCGGTGACCGCACCGGCCCCAACCTCACCTCCCCCTCCACCCACAGCACCACCCCCTTCATCGCCTCCTCCCATTTCCCCCTCGTCTTCTCCACCACCACCTCCTGATTCTTCTTCTTCTACTCCTCCTCCATCTCCATCCTCCGCTCCCTCAGATCCGTCCGCGTCCTCACCTCCTTCTCCTCCCTCGCCTTCGCCTCCTTCTATCGGCGGCGGAGGCGGAGGTGGATCGCAGCATAACCGTCCCTCCTCTTCCACGCCGTCTTCTCCCGGGAAGCTGACTCCTCCCCCGTCAGCTCGCCCCTCTCCGCCGCCGTCCGACATCTCCACGCCCCTCGTGGTGGGGCTCGCCGTCGGCGGGGTGGTTGTCCTGTTGCTGCTCGGCGCTATGTGCATCTTCTGCTTGAAGAAGAGGAAGGAGAGGCGTCCCCCTCCGCCGCCGTTTTCCGGTCCGCCGCTCCCACTCAAAGGTATAACCTCCTTTTAATCCTGGCATAATCTACGGGCATACATATATATAGCATCTTATCTTTAGTCGATGGTCAGGGAGTGCGGAATAATAATAATATAGATAGATTCCTGGGAGCGAAAATTTGATTGTCAAATATGACGGAGATTAATTTGCATTATTAGGTCAGCCATAAATGGGGAAAAGTTGTGATTTTTATTCGCGATTCTAGTTCTGAATCCTTTTTAGCGTTTGTTACATACATCATGCAAATGTTACTTGATTATACAGTCTTATAGAAGATTATTGTCCTTGCTTTATGATGTTCATTCTCTTGCAAATTTGGCGCATATGTTATTCATCTGCGATGCCAAACTGAAATTTCAATTGCTCTGTATGTGGAAACAGATGACCCTTATGGTGCTCCTCACCAAAACTGGCAGCATAATGTTCCCCCGCCCCCCTCAGAACATGTTGTCCAAATGCCTCCTCATCCTTCTCCTCCACCGCCGTTCCCCTCTTCCAGGCCTCCACACTCACCGGGAAGATACTCGGCCCCTCCTCAAGCCGCAGGTATAAGCAGCAGCGGAGGTTCTGGATCGAATTATTCTGGAGGGCCCGAGTACCAAATGCAGCCTCCTTCCCCCAGCGTTTCTTATGGATTCTCTAAGAGCACCTTCACATACGAAGAGCTGGCTATGGCATCTGATGGGTTTTCTGACGCCAATCTCCTCGGGTCCGGTGGGTTTGGTTATGTACACAGGGGAGTGCTCCCCAATGGCAAAGAAGTTGCAGTCAAGCAACTCAAGGCTGGAAGTGGACAGGGTGAGCGAGAGTTTCAGGCAGAGGTTGAAATTATTAGCCGTGTACATCACAAGCATTTGGTTTCATTGGTTGGATATTGCATCTCCGGAGGACAGAGGCTGCTTGTTTATGAATTCGTCCCCAACAATACACTTGAGTTCCATTTGCACGGTAAATATATTCTGCTGCACTAAGTTTTCAGTTGTAAGCGTACATGTTTGCTTAGTTTGGTCGTCTCCTTTAAAAACCTTTTAGAGCAAGAACATCCAATAATTTTCTCAATATATTCTTAAGTGGTTCTATGTAGTCCACTTAAAGATATTATATTGCTTTCAAACAAACATAGATTACCGAAAGTGGTGTCAGTCCATGTACTTAGTTCTCTATGGAAACATTTACAATGTTTACGACAATGATCAAAGTAAGAAAATAATGAACATTTGCCGCTATGTTGATATCCTTATTGATATGGTTTATTGTGAATTGAGCCTTAAGATCCTTTCGGTTACGTTGTAATTACTAATTAGATAAGTTTGCAAAGTTTCTTTACTAAAATTGCATGGAATTGCCTCTTCAGATCATGCTGCCTGTTTCCATATAATTATGGGGTTCAATTTCACTCTGGAGGCGACCAACCGTTCCAATTATGGCAAATGTTATCATATGATCCCTTCTATTAAGAATACTACATTCTGACTTTAGTCCCAAAGTATAATTGTTTTGCAATCTAATTAAAAAGCTGTAACTTAAAATTCCAGCGCATCTGTAAATATACCAGTTACAAAATATTTTCCTCAAAAACATATATTTGGAAATCCCAAATCTGCAATAAAATGCCCCTTATCTAAAAAATTGCCATGTGTCATAAAGTTTTGTCTTACAATCAATCAGATTTCCATTCCGAATGGTAACTAACATCAACCTCCTCCTTGAGTAATGCCAGTTATTTGACCTTTGTATCTAAAATATTTGCAGGGAAAGGTAGGCTAACCATGCATTGGCCTATCAGATTAAAGATTGCGTTGGGTTCTGCAAAAGGATTGGCTTATTTGCATGAAGATTGTGAGTTCACTCTTACCCAATTTGTAGTTCACCCAATATGGCTTGGGACTTTACTAGCTGTGGCAGTTCAGTGATGAGCTTTATTTGATTTGAGAAATCCTGTTCTCCTGTGCAGGCCATCCTAAGATTATTCATAGAGATATCAAAGCATCAAACATTCTTCTTGATTTTAACTTTGAGGCAAAGGTAGCTTATATATCTACTATTCTTTGTTCTTCTGTTTCAGAGGCGAAATCTCCTACATTGCATGTAATGGTTACACTCAGTTTGATTTACAAGATCATTATTTTTTATTCAACAAAATAAAATTATCCATTGAAAAACAAGTGAAATAACGAAAGAAAAGATCCGTTTACTGAAACTGGTGAATGTTGTTATCGCTGTATTAAAATTTCTGATGGAAAAAGAAGGGATTTCACCCCTATCTAAAGTAGACGTTGTAATAACTGAAAAATAACGGCAAATTAATTCATTCTTGCTTTGTTTAATCGTCCATTTACCGTAAATCAAGTCGACTCTTTCGTTTGATATTTTTTTTCAATCTAAAATAGTTGTATTCTTTGATCACCCATGCGTCATTAAATTTGTATGCTTAGAATGATATGTTCCATAAACTGGTAAAACATACAAGGTGAAGCATCGGCATATATTGGATTTTTTGTGGTAATTCTCTTGTGGTTGGTTACATGTGACTTTACTGAAGTCAGAAAGAATTTTTGACCAAAAATCAACCCAAGAGTATATTAGACGTAGCCTTTAGATAATGATTCTTTTTTGTAATGCAAATTATGTTCATTTGTGAAACAAACATAATTTTTCTGATGCTTTAGGTGTAGAATGAAGATTTATGTTATTAAAATTGCATGCTAATTGCAGGTTGCAGATTTTGGGCTTGCAAAGATTGCATCGGAGAACAATACTCATGTTTCCACCAGAGTCATGGGAACTTTTGGGTAAGGGCAACTTTTACGGTTTCCTTCTATAGGTTAATGTTGGGCAGATTGTGGCAGGTCATGCACCTTAGTGATTTTGTCTTACTGTTGGGGAAGTTTGCAATGTTTTTTTTAAATCAAATCTATTTTAGGGTTAGGCATGTACTTTTTGTTTTGTGCTGCATTTATGTGTACTTTGCATATAATTGGTTCTTACAACTGTGTGTTTAACAGTAGGAATTTTCATACGATTGGTGTTTTTACTGCTGTAGTGATTGTTTTGTCTTTTCAATTTCTGTTTAACCTAAGAAATCTTGTACTCTTCTGATCTTTTCTGTTTTGATTACAGATACTTAGCACCGGAATATGCATCTTCAGGAAAACTCACTGACAGATCGGATGTATTTTCTTTTGGTGTCATGCTTCTGGAACTAATAACTGGGCGGCGTCCTGTTGATTCTAGCCACTCTTTCATGGATGATAGTTTGGTTGATTGGGTAAGTCTGCACACATGTATGTCTGATCTGACTATAATTGGAATCGTTGGCAGTATAACTCTTACAGCTATTGCTACATTAGAATAATTCGTGTAGGTTATTTTCTCTTGAAATTTGGTTAAAATTTTGATTGATCGGTCTTTACTAGATGTGAAATGTTTAAAATGCTTTTTGCTCCTTTGTGACTGGAGAAACAAACAACACAAGTACATTGGCATGGAAAAGATACTGCGGTGTAGTACATGTGGAAGAAACTAAGATTAGATATATTGAATTTTGAAAATAGAAACGCTAATCAAGAAGTATTGTGATGCGCATGACTGACCGGTGTATTTTCAAATTTGAGTCTAGTACTTTTTGTAATATTAATAGTAAATGTTGAAATGAGTAAAAAATCCACAAAATATTGATATAAACCAAACAGTGGTAGAAGACCGTTAGTAACTTCAGCAATTAATCCGAACAGTTGGTGCTACATTGATGGATTATTTACGAAGTTAAAATTTTAATGAATTTGAATCATAAGAAAAGCGAAATCCTTCATTTTCCAAGTCATGCCATTGCTATAATAGCAATGCCAGTAATCCCACGTGAACGTGCATATGAGAGTGAAGGAATATTTTTCTTGATAGATCTGGCCACGCCAAAGTTCTATTAAACTTGGCTAATGCCTTTTCACTTCAGGCTATTCACTCAACCTACAATTATCATGTATCATGGGTGTATAAATACATATTGGAGTTATTTATCACTGCACTTATAGTTTGCTCACTCTTTTATTTCAGACTATAGTAAAACTGTAGTTTGCAGTACTTAAGCTGTAATCAACCTTGTTCATGCAACAATCTTGTTCATTCTATTTGCCATAGTCACACCGTCCAACTTTTGGTGTTAGTTTGGTGTTAGTCTCGACTTTACGGCTTCTTAGTGTCCATGAAGGTAAATTTGATAGAAGAATGTTGATTTTTAATGCAGGCAAGACCTTTGCTCACTAGAGCGCTTGATGATGGCATTCATGAGTCCCTTGTCGATCCACGGCTAGGGAAGAACTACAATGCAAATGAGATGGCTCGTATGATAGCATGTGCTGCTGCAAGTGTACGCCACTCAGCACGTCGTCGTCCTCGGATGAGTCAGGTATTGTTCATTTTCTTTTGTTTATGTTTTTCCCATTTTAGGTTGGGTGTGTTTTTCTCGTGTACAGTCTTTTAAATTCATGTTGTCTCCATATCTACCACTCCTTCAAATTACAGCTTCATATATGTTTTCTTGAAAACATAATGACTTTCATGTATAAGCATGATGAAAATAAGTGCTCATTTCCCCTGGTCATTTTCTTTAAAATTTTGAAGATTTGATAAAGATCCAACAGCCTACCATTTGAAAGCAGCCAATGTATTGACATTTGGATTATGTCCAAATTGATACAAGCTTCTAAGATGTTAGAAACTGAATATTCAATTAATTTGATCAATTAATTGCCCAGCTTTTGAATAGGGGATCAATATCAGTTCTTTTGTATGTGACGAATCCGTCTGTGAAGCAGCATACCATCATGACTATTGAAGTGAATCCTCTTGTAGCTGTTTACTGAATTTATACTCTGCACCCAGTTGCCAAGGCGCTATTGTATGTTGCTAGGCGAAATTTATACCTGACTACGTATATGTATATCAATCGAACAGATTGTCCGGGCATTGGAAGGAGATGTATCACTGGAGGACCTGAATGAAGGAGTTAGGCCAGGGCATAGTAGAGTATACGGTTCGTACGGTAGTACTACTACTGACTACGACTCGGGGCAGTACAACGAAGACATGAAGAAGTTCAGAAAAATGGCACTGGCAAGCCAGACCTATGCGAGCAGCGAGTACAGTGCACCAACCAGCGAGTATGCCCAAAATGTTTCTGCCTCAAGCAGCGAAGGCCATCAAACACAAGAAATGAGGATGGGCAGTTTTAACCAAGACAGCCGAGGGTGCGGTAGGGACGGGTTGTGATTCTGATTGAGTAGTTACTTGTGAAATTGTGTTTGTGTGCATCTTTACAAAATTTGCCCCCACGTACTCAAATTGACTTGTCATTATAAATAACATTTGATTATTTTTTTTTTCACCTTTCAATTGGACATGTTTGTATGTAGCGTATATATGTCATCAAATGCTATTTCATCGTTCTTTGCACGGCTGTGAGCTGTGAACAACATTACTAGCAACAGACAACTGTGCGGTTGAATACTCGGTTTATATTTGACTGGCTTTATATATGTAGTAGCATTATTTTAAGATGTAGATCCTGCCAAAAGACAACTGATGGTCGCTGTGCCAAGCATTTTAGTTGATTGAACAACTAATTAATTTCGGAAAGATGCATCTTAAAGAGTGCTAGACAGCTCTCAAGACGAGAAGAATTTTAAGCAAGAAGCGACAAAAGACAGCACAGGAAAGTGGGGGACATGCTGGCAATGAGAGAGGCATTCTCACTTGAAGTTTTAGTTGCCACCATGTGACTTGATTCATTCTACTGTAATTTTCAAAAACGAAATGCCAGCTCTATTTGATTCCTTTGGACCATACATAGTGGTACTTCTATAAACGTAATTTATATTAAAAATATACATAGAAGCTTGACATGCTCCTTGTTGGGCCCAAATGCCTGCCATATGTGGATGTATCAAATGCCCAATTAAAAGCTCAAATGCTTGCACTCCCTCTATGCTTTCCTTGTCCGGATAAAAGGCATATTATATTAAACATGTATGTATGTGTTTTCTTTGATTCTAGTTTAACATCCAATGTATTATTATTTTCTAGAATAACACAATTGATTTACGATAATAAGTTATTATCGTTTCAAAAAATGCATTTTACGGCTATTTGGGCCCATGTGAGTTTTTACATATGTAAATCTAAACTAATTTAAAACAAATGAGTTTCCGGTGATCGAAAATAAAGCTCAAATTAAAAAAAAAGTAAAATTTGTTATGAATCAACTACTGGGGGAGGAGCCCCCAGCTCTTTATTTATAGGCAAGTGGGGGAGAATACAAATATGGGCTACATTGATATGGGCATATCTCTAGGATAGCCCAGAATCTAAACCAACTCCGGTTAAATAAGCGTTCACAACACTCATCCTTATCCAGTCATAGGTGTGGACTCTGCTCGTGAATACTTTCGGGATTCTGAGCATAGAAGAGTCTCACATGGGGTGGATACTTCAGGGTCCTGAGTTGGTGAGATTTGCCTCGTTAAAACCTTTAGCTATGGAAAACCCTGTGAGAGAAACCATAGTTAAGGAAAAAGAGTACAAACTCTCTTTAACTCCCCCTGATTTGTACAAGTGACTCTTCTCATGAATACTTCTGGATTCTGAGCGTCACAGATGGGTGGATACTTCAGGATCCAGAGTTGATGTGATTTGCCTCGTTAAAACCTTTGGCTATGGAAAACCCAATGTGAAAAACCATAGCTAAGGGAAAAGAGTACAAATTCTCTCAACTCCCCCTGATCTGTAAAAGCCATTAGGCATTCAGATCTCTTAGGCTTATCTCATTGCTCCTATTTACAACATTCCGAAGGTATACACAGATTACAAATATTGTCACCATTGAGCAGCTGCTGAATCTAGAAACTCTGGAGAGGTGTGCTAAGTTTCGTCGCCTCTGATGTGGTCTTCAGACTATGTGGTCAGCTCCACAATACCAGCCTCTATCCCAGTCGTCACTGGGATGTGATGTACCACCAGGCGTCCTCAAATGCACCATTGGTGTGATTCTGGAATGGTGAGGATCTCGGAATGATAGGATGATGTTGCCTTCATAAGTTGCTTTGCAGATCTGCAGTAAATGGCCATCCCACTGTGGGTACCATGTCTGTGACTTCTCAGTATAGGGATCGGACTAGTAACCTGCATTGCATAAACTTGGAGGATGATACTTTATAATGTAAGTCCAAATCTTTTGACCATTGGAGGAAGCGCAGAAGGCTTAACTCCGGTCTAATGGCCCTTTTAGGTGCCAACTATCTCTGGCTAATGAGTTTACTGCAACTGCTGTATCGGGACGCATGCAGTTAGCTAGGAGTGCCTGATTGCACTAAGATTAGGGACTTTAGGACCAGTTATATCCTCCCCCTCTTCCAGCGATCGGAAGGGTTCTTTTTGTACATCCATTAAGTATACTACCATAGGTGTACTTTGGATGACAATTGTCCTTTTAATTTCTCAAACGCACTTCTGGGCGTATGTAACAGGATTCTATGAGCCATGACTTTATATTTGCCTAGGTCTTTTTATTTCATGTTTAAAAGTCAGGCTTGAACAGATGTTTCGGTTTTCTCTTCAGGAGATCCGATGAGATTTTAGTTGTTTACAACTCTGATCTCAAATCCTGTTCTTTGCTCAGATGCAAAAACAACCCTGAGTAGGAATCATTGCTTTGTCAAGTGATTCTCTTGGTTGCACATTTATCATTATCCTTTTTGTTTTTCTTCTATAGAATAGACGTCCCGAAGTCTATTCAGGCATGTAAGGAAATGTGGAATTTATCTTTACCAAGATATCCACAAGGGTATGTCGTCACAACATCCAATAACATCATATCCAAAATTTCCTTTTGCTAAATCGTAAGGTATTTGCATCTGATAACTTAGGGAGACTGATGCATAATTTATGAGTCATGCTCATTTTAATTTGTTCAATCCCTAGTTTCAGCGAAATTTTCCTTGGGCTATATGTTGTACCTTATAGCATACGATTTTGTATTTATTTATTTTTATGTATGCAATACTTATTTTATCCACAGGTTTGACACCTTTTGGTGTCTGGACTTCAGGTCCGAACATTTCACGTTTCATAAGTGAGTCCAGCTCATCTTTTATTTCCTCGTTCCACATTTGGCCAATCTCTATGTTTGCTTCTTAGCAACGGAGTATGGAACGATAATATATAAACATCATCGCTTTTGCGATGTATATGGAAATATGATACGTGAATACATTGTCGACAATTTATGTTCTATCTGTCCAGCACCTCCCTAGTACGTACAACATTTACTTTCAATTTCAGTTTTTCCCGGCAGTTCCTCTGTAGTGGATTCCGGGAAGGTGAGGGTGTGGACAGGAGCTCATTGTCCTGTGGTAGTATTGTCTTAAGGTCTACAGGAGTCTTTGTCCTTGGAGCCTAGTGGTCTGCCTCTCTTCTGTTGAGGATCAGCCACTTCTGCTACTGGTGGATTGCATCCATTCTCGGGGATGTCAATCCTAGCTGGAGTTTTGCAGCAGGGATGTGTGATCTGACAATCTTCTGGTTGTCAGTAAATGAGTCCGGTAATCTATGAACTGTGTTCTAGATGTGTAAGATCTTCAGGATCTCATCATCACATTGTTTTGTTACCGGGTCGTAGTGGGTCAGACTTTTTGTATCACACGTTAACATTTGCTTCGCGCTAGACTTTTCAATGTCTAGGCCCATTTTGGGGAAAACTCGTCTCATCGAGATCACAGTCTTCAAGATGTGCCTTAAAAACGTCCCCAATTTGGGGTTCTAGGTATCTTATAATTGAGGGTGAGTCAAACCCTACATAGATACCTAGGCGACGTTGAGGACCCATTTTTGTCCTCTGTGGTGGTGCGATGGGGATTTAAACTGCGCGACCGAAGATTCTCAGATGAGAAATGTTCGGTGGCATTCCATATGCAAGTTGCATTGGAGACTCTGACCTCTAGAGGGTCTTATTTTCATTTACGATGCAGCATGCAGAATTTGCATGTCCCCATGCATCTATTGGCAATCGGGATTTAATGGACGTTCAATCCATTGGAGTCTACTTTTCAGTGACTCTGCCGACCCATTTTGGGTATGAACATGCGACACTTGTATGTTCATTTTCTATTCCCGTTGCTTGGCAGTACTCTTGAATTGACCGAGAGGTATATTTCCCAACATTAACCAGACTTATTTTCTATATTTGATTGTCTGGGAAATGTGCCCGTAACATTTTAATTTTGTGCCAATAGCTTTGGAAAAGCTAAGTTGCGGGTCTGTAGTAGACACACATACGAATATACTGAGGATGCATGTATCAGTACAATGAAGTACTGAAATAGCCTAATAAGGGGATGAGTTTTATCCACATCTATCTCCTTATATTCTTTTTGAGAAAGTGTGGAGATTCTTTTTCAACTTTTCGTAGAGATGACCTTGTAATTAGTTTTCCCTTATAGCAAGGGATGCGAGGGAATTCTCCCTTCTGAAGAATCTTCTGGTTCTTCAAGTCATACCCATAGGGTAAGATGCGGTGCATCATCAGAAGTCCAGGGTGGCCAAGTCATCATGCCAGAGTAAAAACTTGGCTGATGTCGGGCACTTCAGGTGCTCCGTTTAATTCTGCTTTCTTTCTCCGAATCTTTGTATGGTAGAGGCCTGTAAGGCTCTCAAAACGTTCACGTATGGATTTTACTCCTTTTTCTTGAGACGTTACATACAGTAATTTATTTTTCATTTACATTTGCTGTTTCCAAATGGAATCCGTTGAAACAGATGTCCTTGAAACTTAGAAAGTTTCTTTTGGAATTCGGAGAGATTAGTGCATCCTTTATTTTTGTTTCTATGTCATTTGGAGGCAACAGTGTTGCGTTCCCTGAATCTTCAATATGGCCCTAATGTTGGGCTTTATATTGAAAGATCGTATGTGTAACGACTGGTTTTTGTATGATTGGGTTATCAGTGTGTTTTGCTTGCGATGGTGGGTTCTCTCCTTGTGTGGTTTCCATTTCCATAGTTCTCGCTTTCATTCATCTCGTTGAGATTTCCTAGCTTTCGTTTTCATTCCTTTTCATGCGATCTTCCAGCTTCTTCCTTAGAATCATTGAACTCGGAGTAAGTCACTCGTGACGAGCTTCATATCAATCATATCTTAGAGTATAAATCGATCCTAGAAGACATAGAAATCTTCCCGAAGCTTCGCGCTTCGAATCGGCACTTTTCGTGCACGTTAGTTGGTTCAAGAAGATCAACCGACCGACTAGATTCCAATTTAGTCGGTCAGGAAATCAACTGGAACCGACTAGTTCATTCAATCAATTATTCTGGAGTTACTGTTTACTCTTAGTCGGTCTAAGAACAACCATCGACCAACTAGATGCCAAACTAGTCGGTCATGAATCCTTCTCAGACCGACTAACTCATGGTCCAGTTTTCCTGAGCGAGCTACTGTTTACTCTTAGTCGGTCTGCGTTGATCAACCGACCGACTAGATCCTCAACTAATCGGTCACCAATCCTTCCTTGACCGACTAATCAGCTCAGGAAACCCTAGTTTGCCCTAGCCGCCACACGATTTTCTATATAAACCCCCAATCGTTTTCTTCTCTTCCCTCTCTTCTCCTGAACCTCCTCCTTCCCCAAATCATCCCCCTTTATCCCCAAACCCTTCCTCCTTCATCCCAAGCTCATCCATCATCATCCAAACCCTCATTTCACATGTCCTACCTCTCCTCAACCTCAAACACTCATCAAATCCCCAAAAGGCCTCATCCAAACCCATTTTCTCCAGATTTTCCCCATTTCCAGATCTGAGCCGGATCGTCCTTCCGTCGCCGTAGTTCTCGGCGTCGTTCCTCCGCTTCTTCACGGGTAGTATTCTTCCTCTAATAATCTCATAACCCACACTTGATATTTGTGAAACCCTAATAAAATGGATCATTAGAAATCATAGGGTTCGATTGTGAATACGGATTAGTTACCATTCTAATGTTGTTTTTCCTTGACAGTGATCCATTCCCGTAGATAACAATTTGTGTGATGTGCCTTCATTGATCGTTCTCCTCGGTGCCAGGCAAGTGAAACTTGCATCCCTTGATTTAGGCCATGTTTTAGGCCATTTACCTTGCTTTAGCGTAAAAGAGACTAGGCGGTGAAAGGATAGCCGTTTAGACGCCATTGACCTAGCTTGACAACGAAGCTTGGTCCGTCACCTTCATCATGCTTGTATGTCACGTTTAATTTCCCTAAACGGTACGCGTGTTAACTGTTCATGTCATCCATGCATCCTTAACCGCTATTGCATTTTAACTGCCATGTTTAATTTAATTAACGGTACGCGAATATGTTCATGTCATTGCATTTCGCCTGTCATGTTTAATTTAATTAACGGTACGCGAATATGTTCATGTCATTACATTTCGCCTGTCATGTTTAATTTAATTAACGGTACGCGTATTAACTGCTCGTGTCATTGCATGCTTGAATACTCATCGTGATTGCGTAGCATCGCTACATACTAGTGCTACTTGTTCCGACTAGGTGCACCCCTACGCCATACTTATTAAATACACTTTCTGGCTCGTGTACCAGAAGACGAGCTCATCACAGCCTGAGGGCATAGGGCACTCGTTGAGTGATCCCTTGTACTTGACACTTGAACACAGCCTGAGGGCATAGGGCACTCGTTGAGTGATCCCTTGTACTTGTACTTGTTACTTGACAATACTTGTCACACTTA
This sequence comes from Scilla litardierei, assembly GCA_030789695.1. NCBI lineage: Eukaryota > Viridiplantae > Streptophyta > Magnoliopsida > Asparagales > Asparagaceae > Scilla > Scilla litardierei. The sequence continues at coordinate 231,358,140 of CM061141.1, read as the reverse complement.
CCACTTGTACTTGTCCGTGTTTTACTTGTAAAACTTGTTATCCATGACATACTTGTTACTTGCTACTTGTACTTTACTTGTCACTTCCATACTATACTTTCCATGCCATGCATCATACTATAACTGCTAGGTTGTTAGTTTACCTTTCTTTCAGTTTCCTTACACAAGTCTTTCCAGACTTGCTGACATGTGCCCCTCTCTCTTTTGGGTGTCACATGTTAGACCCAGAGCCAGAGCGTTGTTGCAGGAGATATGGTGTTGCTGATGCTGATGTTTGCTGTGAATGTGAGTGGACACCAGGGGCCTGTCTTGAAGACCGCTCGTGTTCACTTCTTTGTTTAGGTTTGCTGTTAGTTGTTGGTGCGTGGCACCTTTGTATGTAAGTTATACTTTGTTGGCCATGATTTGGGCCTTAGACTCTTTTCCTTTTAGCCTGGTGGCTTTTCTGTGATATTGTAATTTAATTAATGGATAATCTGAGATTGAACATTTTATCTGTCTCTCCTTCTAGTTATTATTGTTGTTCCGTATTGCATTGCAAGGACCTGCCATTTGTAGTTCTATTTGACGCTTATCGGACTTGCGGCTTTTCAGCTTCAAGTCTGAGCGGACCTTCTCACGTCTCGCCTCCACATTTTTGGGAAGCGGGTCGTGACAGTATGTGTTTATTGTCTACTAATCAGTCATGAGAGCAGTTCATCTATGAAAATATGAATCAAATAGGCACATGCATTTTCAGATAAACATTTTCATTCAAAACAAATTACATAATTCAAATGCTCTCAGAACATAAATTATTCTCAAAACAAATTGCTAAGATAAAAATAGGGGCTAATTAAGCATGTCATCATTTTCGAAGTCGTCAGCTGTGAACTTGACTGGAGCATCAGATGTCATCATGTTTGTTTCAGCTTTATTTTTCTTGTTCTCTTTATACAAATACTGGAGATGCTGCGGAGTTCGACACACTCTGGACCAGTGGCCTTTCATGCCACAGCTATGGCATTGGTCTTCCCATTCCCTCTTGGGTGGGGGTGCATCATCTCTATTTTTTTCATTTCTGCACACGTGAACTTCCGCTTACTTTCATTTCTTCGTTGCTGGACTTGGCCCCTAGCCTTTTTGTTCTGTCCCCCTTTATGTGGTCTTTCTTTTCGTTTGTTGTCCCTATTCTTTCGAGAAGAAGAGGCATTATGAGCTTCTGGGAGGGGGCAGTGCCAGGGGGCGCATGTTGTGAGTGGCGAAGAGAAGCTCTCTGTTTTGTTCAGCCAAGAGTAAACATTACAACAGCTCAGAATACTTGGTGAACTTGCGTTCACGGTATTGCTGCATTAGTATCGCATCTTTTTCATGGAAGGACTTATACGTCTTTTCCAGCATGCGATCTTCTGAGACTTTTTCACCACACAACTTCAGGCGTGAGGTGATGCTAAAAAGTGCTGAGTTATACTCAGCAATAGACTTAAAGTCCTACAGTCTCAGGTTCTCACACTCATATCGTGCCTTTGGGAGTATAGCATCTTTCTGATGTTTATACATATCCTCAAGGGCAGTCCATAGCTCAAGTGGATCTTCGACCGTAAGGTATTCAGCATTTAGGGTCTTGTCAACGTGGCGGTGAATATAGATAATGGCTTGCGCCTTTTCTATATCGCTTACATTTTCATTATTAGTCACAACAGAAATGAGGGACTTTGCCTGCAGATGAAACTTCACATCGAGCTGCCAGCTCAGATAGTTTCTTCCTGATGCATCCAGCACTTCGAAATCGACACTTGCAATTTTAGACATTTTATCTAGCAGAGCACAAATATACATGAATTAATAATTTTAAACATAAACATTTTCATGCGGAGGCAATTTTAATATGAAGGGCTAATTGCGTGGATCGGCCAGTCCCACATAAATAATAGTCCAAAGTCCCATTACAGTCCATATTACACAAATGAAAGCTTTAAAAAGAAATTACAACTTTGGAAACCTCCGTGGGTCCCATATAAGATCTTCAGCTTCAATTGTGGCCTCCGTCTCCATGGAAAACGGTTTTCGGTCTTGAACATTTACAAAATTTCCTCACTACAATTTCTCTCAAAAGTAAAAGAAAAGTGCAGGAAAATAAAATGTGGGACTTAAACAGCTAATCCAAAAACCACAGTTAGCCATCCATGCAGAAAATTTGTGCTCATCAAACATTTTCATCAGACATTTTCATCACATGCATCACAGGAATTTGATATTCACATGAGGATAAACAATTTAATCACTTAATAATTATTGGACCACTAGGCAACGTCATACACCGTTAGGATAGGTGACTAACGACAGAGCGGTCGCATGATCTTCCTAATTATTAAGTTTTTTAAATATAATGCACAACCACGCATATAATATCCACAGAATTTGCTAGTGACATATAGCATGTAAAGATGATTTTACAGAAAATCATACGATGCAAGGGTTGTATAATATGTGGGTTTAATCAATCAGATTGAATAAGAGCCCAAAATTGACATTATCGTTGTAAAATGAAAAGGGGTTTTCCTTTTTAAATCATCCCAAATAAACCCCAAAAGTCCCCAATAAGCCTTTATATGCCCGATAATTGCCCCATAATGTACCATGATTTTTCATGAATTTATAGGCCCTCAAAACGCCCTTTTAAATTAATTTTTAGCCCAAAAAGTTCTTTTAAGGCTTATTTTTAGCCTTTGCCCCACATTTATCTTTTTTTGTAAGTGGATTGGCCTGCGTGCCTAAGCCCATAGGTCGGTTAAGGGCTTCAGGCCCGCAGAAAAAGATTTTTTTTGTAAATGGGCCAAAAAGCCCAATAGGGCTTTGGGGGCGGCGGCTAGGGTTAGCCGCCGCCGCCCCCAAGTGGCAACCGATTGGCGGATGGGGGGGCGTCGCTCTGTGGGCGGTGACAGAGGGCCGCCCCCTGCTTCAGGCGGGGGCTGGGGGGGGGGGGGGGGGGGGGGGGGGGGGGGCGAACCGCCCCTTCGGGTGGTCGACATACGGCCACCCCCCACTTCAGGCGGGGGAGGGGGGGGGGGGGGGGAGCGTGAACCGCCCCTTCGGGCGGTCGGCGGAAGGCCGCCCCCCGCTTCAGGCCGGGGGCAGGGGCGTGGAACGCCCCTTCGGGCGTCGGCGGAAGACCGCCCCCTGCTTCAGGTGGGGGGGGGGGGGGGGGCAGGGGCGTGGAACGCCCCTTCGGGCGTCGACAGCAGTCGCCCCCTGCTACAGGCGGGGGGTGTTAGGGCGTGAACCGGTGACCCCCCGCTATAGGCAGGGGGGGGTTGGGGTGTGGAGTTTAACCGATGGGGGGGTTTGGCTAGCGGCAAGGCCACCGGCGGGCTCAAACTAGGGTTTACACAACATAAAACCCTAAAAATTTGATTTTTGGGAGGAGAAATTCGTCGTTTTAGGCGATCTAGCAAATCCCCGTATCGATCTTGCGAGATCTAGGGGTAGAACAATCATACATATGATTAAAAACATCGTTTTTAGTGATTTTACCTCTATATCCGTCCCCCGGATATAGCGACAGTTGAACGAAGCCCTACGCGGATGACGACGCTCGATTGAGGAAGCCTAGCACCGTGCGTGTGGATCTCCCGTCTCCTCTCGCCTTTGCAACGAACGAAAAAAATTTGTGGAAAGAAAAAATTTTCTAGAGTCTCGTGCTGATAACGTGTTATGAATCAACTACTGGGGAGGAGCCCCCAGCTCTTTATTTATAGGCAAGTGGGGAGAATACAAATATGGGCTACATTGATATGGGCCTATCTCTAGGATAGCCCAGAATCTAAACCAACTCCGGTTAAATAACCGTTCACAACAAAATCATAATACATGTGTGTTATTTTTAAAAAAATATAGTGCATTGGTTATTAAACTAGAATCGATTAAATTACAGAAACCTCACTTATACACCCCCCCAACCCTCCCAAAAAAATTGCACACATGCGTGCACATGTGCGCACATAAACAAACCAAATATATTATTTTTCTTTTTCTTTTCACCTTTAGAAAGGGTTATTCACAAAAAATACCCTAACGTTGGGGGTATCTTTCAGCTTAATACCCTAAACTTTAAAGTTGTAAATATTTAAACTCTAACGTTAGTAGACGGATTAAACGTGATACCATTTTTACTTTTGCCGTCTATCTGAGACCTCACGTGAAGGGAAGTAGTCGAATTTACACTCTCTTCTCCATCATAAAGCGCGCTAACTTCCCACCATGCTTCTCTCTAATTTCCCACCAATTTCAGGGGTTTTAAAGGCTGGAGAGTTATCCTCGACAAGCTGAAGATTTGAATGGGCGCACCAAGAGATCAGGTTCTCCCCTGATCTCATATTTACAATTATCTTTTTTTATTAAGTTCAGAAAATTGAATACTAATGTTATTTTTGTTTTCATTGAAATGAAGAAAATGAGTTATGGAGATACTAGTAGATCTCGCCCTAGAGATGACAACAGTAGTGAATTGGAAACTGATAGAAAGGATTTCAAGATCTGCAATTGTGGATTACGGACACCGAGGAAGACTTCATGGACCCGATCAAACCCTGGAAGGAGATTTTGGAATTGTAGTGCTTGGGAGAATAGCTGCTCATTATTTCTATGGAAGGATCCACCATACTCGGAATGGTCAAGACATGTGATATTGCACTTAATGGATGAGAATGAGAGAAGGAGCAGACTGGACAGTTCTTCCTCTGCGTTGTCGGAGAGAAGGTTGTATGAGAGAGAGAGAGAGAGAGAGAGAGAGAGAGAGAGAGAGAGAGAGAGAGAGAGAGAGAGAGAGAGAGGAGAGAGAGAAGTCAATAGGGATGTTAGAGAGAAGCACTATGAAAATTGAGAACATCCTAACTGAGCACAAATCCATTGAGTGTGGATTGTTCTCACTCATCGGTCTTATGTTTCTGATGATATTGTTGATTAATAACAAGATCTAGTGATGTTGAAAAGAAAGTGTTTAAGACATCATACTTCTTAAACCTTGTATCCATGTATCGATGGTGAAGAAAAAATGTTAAGGCATCTTTTAGTTATTTGTCTCTAAATCTCTGGTTTATAAGATGAGTAATGAGTTTATTTTTATTGATGACATAGAAGGATGCTTATTAAAGAGCAACTTGCACAACCCATAATACATAACACAGAAAACAACACATAATATATCTCACTCCAATAATCTGACTTAGGGAATTTACAAACAACCATTGTCATATATTACAAACACTGTGTCATATACAATGTTGCTCCACACATATTACAAACAACCAATGAATCCTACATATTACTGAAGGGTTTTGGGGAACCCTTAGGGCACAAATCCGTGCCCGTCCTAAGTCGGACGGACCACAGAAACAAAAATTACAGCGGAAAAATATATGTTAATCTAATTAACATGCAGCCCTAAGGAACAAGACCCTTAGCCAGGATCTCTGCCAACTTAGGGTGGATCTGACCACCCCAAGAGGGATCTAAACTACTGCCAATAATTAAAACGAAAGCTTCTAAAATCATACCCGGAACCTTGCCCTGGGGCAGGCAAAGTGTACCGCACCGTCTTCTGAGCAGATCCATGTCCCACGTCGAACTGCTCCTCGAACCGCTCCTCGATCCGCTCCGCATCCCGAGGCGAGCAATCCTCGTGTCGCCGAGCTAACCACGCACCGAAGAAAGTTTCACACGAGTGAAAGCCTTTGCCAAGATTTCGGATCCGAATCCGAACCCCTTTGTGGCTTTGCCAAAGCCCTTCAGGAGTAATGCAGAAATTTAGGGAGAAGAGGAATTAATTTAAGCTTTGATCCGAGCGTGCTCCAACATTTTTGGGAGACGCTCAGATCTTGAGCTTGGGACAAGTTTTGAGGAGGAGAGCAGACCCCTATTTATATAGGCGGCTGACCCCTCCCCTTTACTCAAAATCCGATGTGGGACTAAAGTTTGGAGTTAGTAAATTCAATTTAGTTTGCCTTTCACAAAGGCCAAACTTCCGTGAATTTTAACTCCCTCACCGTTGAGCTTCATGATTGATATAACCTATCAATTCAAAGGGCGTTCAACGGTGAACGCATAGGAAAAAATGGCGAGTCAATCGGGGTCCGTTTGACCCTCTAATTGGTCGACCAAATATCAGCCCAAGGCTTGATTTTCGTCCAAAATCAGCCGTCACAAAAACTGCTCAGCCCCTAGGGTTCTGCACCCAAACTGTGGGGCCCACAGTGCCAGCTGGGCGAGCCCAGACCAGGCTGGACGCCTGGTCTGAGCGCACCCAGACCAGGCTGGACGCCTGGTCTGAGCGCACCCAGACCAGGCTGGACGCCTGGTCTGAGTGCACCCAGCCTGGGCGCCTGTCCTAGGCCAGGGCGACTGGGCCTGGCGCCCAGGGCGCCTCACCCTGGCTGGCCAGGCACCTATGCCAGACCTGGGCGGTCTGGCATGAGTCAACCTGGTCTGACCCATGCCCAGTTTGGGCATGGGTCAGACCCCTTTGAGATGTTTTGGGCGTAACTTGGGCATCTGGCGTCCGATTTGGACGCCGTTCGAACATGTGTTTAGAGCGGGACATTCCCGTCTTACAGGTAACCTTTTCCATGCGTTTATAATATTAAATGTGGTCTTAAACAATTTAAGACACATTTAACCCCTTTTGCATCATAAGCAAATAAGTCCATATCTAGGCTTAAAATTATCATTTGCAAAAATGCAATTTTCTATCCCTTGCATCAAATGCAAATAATTCTTCCGAATGATTCTACCTATTACTCGACGAAGGTCGAACTCTGTGCGAGATCCTACAGCCTGACCCTACTACAGGTTGGGCTCGAAGCCCTATACGGCAGTGACCACGAGTAGTGGTTGCCGTCCCTGTTTCAGAAACATAATTATGTGGTTGACTCATCGACATGAGAATTGTCGGGACTATTCTGACTGTGTCTGTGATGAGTTCCGTAGTTTTAGTCTCTTCGTCTAAACTATGTCGTGTAGATCAAGTCTAGGGTGCGGTCAAACTGTCAACCCCAATAACTTGACTCCGGTTAGTTTCCATCGATCTTTAGTCAACTAATGTTGGACTTCTTCCAACATACTCTGATAAGAGATTTTACTAAAGACCGAACTAACTCTACGACATTAACTCCCATTGACCGGGAGAGACGAATCCTCTCTTAGTCATTACTCTCCTTGTACGCTTCAAGTGACACCCAATCAAAGACCTTTCGACAGGCCTAGCCTCGAAGCTAGGTCAGTGATCTACGTGGCACCGTTCACGCACATGTTCGTAAAATGACCTCAAGTCAAAAGACCAACTTGCCTATCATCACTAAGAGTTATCATTGACAGATTGGTCAATATAACCATATGATAACTCATGTGGATCGTTCAGTGAACTCATTCTCTAATGAGCACATGTGTCTCGTCTTCGACTTTGCCAAGTCAAAACGACCATGAGATCATCGTCACCGCTATACGGTGAAGACTAAGACACAATGATCAATCCGATGTTTCGATATCCTTGTCTCGAAACATCTACAACCACGAACCCTTTTAGACTTATGCTACAGACGGTCAAACATTTCTCCATGATCGAGATACTCATCTCGATACATGTTTGACCTTGCATAAAGTCTCAGGACTTTACCTAAGTTAAAATCTAATGTTTACTACATTATAATATAACTTAGATAAATTATTACCAAACAGCTTACTGTTATTACGAACAAGACGTTTGTATTGTTTACACAGAGATAAATTGCCTCGAGGGCATACATCTCTGTTCATCTCCCACTTGCACTCAGGCCCATTTATCTCGGTATCTTATACCGTTTTTACACACAAGTTTTTCTAGACTTCATGTGGTAGAGCCTTCGTGAGTGGATCTGTTAAACCGTCTACACTATAGACTTAATGGGTTTCTATGTTCATGTTGGACCAACCATTTGAATCTTATTCAAATAATTCACTTGGTCTTTCAGAATCCACAATATTTTATTTCCTTGGATCTTATCCTACTCATCGTACCTTAAGATATCATTTGTTACTGGTCATTTCAAATGGCTCATATCTATTTCTGACAAAGTATCAAACCTTTTGATTACTTTGTCAAAATATATGTTCCATCCCTTTGATGCCTCGCATGTAAGTTATACGATCTCACTGACCTTGAAAACTTTCTGACTAATTCATATAAGTTGGTTCTTCTAAATCCTATTAAGAAAACGAACTTATAAGTGAATGCTCCAGTTTTCATGGTTAACATGAGCGTTTATATCGAGTTTGGTTCGAGTAGATCTGTACACATCTGCTGGTGAAAACGGTTTCATCATAATCCGTTTATAGGAATTAGGATGAAAACCGTTCTCGACCAACATGATTGTGCTTCACTATTTTCTTTCTGCACCAATCTTTTAATTTAAAGATTTACTTGCAGAAAGTGAGGAAACATTTTCCTTGGGCACGTAAACTAAATTCCAAAATTTATTTACTCACATGGACCTATTCTGATTGCATCAAGTTATAAATCGGAGTTACTACTCCGAATTTCATCTTAGAAGTTGACTAAGTCATCATCAATTAAGATGTCTAACTCGACTCTTCGTCTCACAATATTCGAGTAATTATACAACTTCCTTATGATCGATTTAATGAATATCTTATTGATAATGTCCTTATAGAACATTATCAAAACCTAGGCATTACTATCTGAGACTTAACCCAGAGGGAGGACTTAACTCAGAGTCACTTGCTATGGATCGCACCAGTCTAACTAAGTGTGATTCATACCTTTTAACACACCGATGTGTTAACAGACTTGACCTGAGAGAAAATCATATTTTCTTTTAATTACGCAAGATTTTATATAGCTAAGTATTTGACCATTCGATCTAATCGAATCAGTTTAAATACTTTTATCATTTCGTTCTATATTTTATCAGACTTGTGTTTTATCAAGAACACATGTCTTAATAAAATATAAGAATAACTTATTTTGGTTAATCTAGACTCGGGTACATCAGTATGTATGAGACTGAGTTCGACAACTCATTCTCCCAATGTCTTACGGATGGGGTTCGGCCATTATATCTAAGAGGATAAGATTCACAAGTGTACGTAGACTTCATAATACGAGCGGTCAGACCCCTCTTTATGTGACTTGTGAAGCTTAGTCTCTCGATACGGCCTAGTCTATTTTGCCATATAAGTTTGTTACTATCTTGTGTATTTAAATATTAACATTTAATATATATATATTATCATTATACATATTACTCATTGCTTCAGAAGCAATGTGACGACATTCGTCAAAATGTGTTAACCTTTTGTATAACAATAATTATGAAATCGTGACATCAAAATATGTCACATTTTCATTCCCTCTTACTTATGCCTTTACTAATGATAAATTAACTATTTAACTCGATTGACTCTCTGGAGTGCCTTCTTCCTTTTCTAAATCACATTTAGATATTAAATAACCAAACATATATGAATAGCTATGCAAGCATCTCATGTATCTCAACGCCTGAGCTTTGCAACCTTGAGTGTAGCTCAACAAGTTGCTTGTCTCAAGATCCGGTTGGGATACATAGCCTTTCATCGTTCATGCACTCGTATTCGACTCAAACAGTTTGATCGAATACTCGAACTTTGCGAATCGAAATTGTTTTTCCATACAACCTTGAGCGTAGCTCACTAAGTTGTAGGGAGAAACATACTTCGAATATTAAAATGTTCGAGCTGTCCCTTATAGAGGCGAGTGACATGTAACGTGCATTTATTTGTTGGACTCAGAACTTAATGAAATCACATTCCTTAAGTCTGTCTTTAAGAAGGTCATTTTAATGTCAACAAGAATATAGTTTAATTCTATCAATTAGAATTTAACTTGATATTCAATTAATCAACCTATTTGACCAGTTAACTTATTCCATTAAAATATTATATTTTTATTCCATCGGTAAAACATAGTCTTGCCCTAGTTTAGCATTTGTTCAATATTAAATATAGGTAGAATGGCTTTTATCTATCTATATCCTCCCACTATTTTTACGATCATTTTAAGTCTTAACAATGAACGATTTAATCGAATTAAATAAATGGGTAAGAGATCCAATCACCTTGAGCCTAACAACCTCGGTGTATTCACGACAAATTGCTTGACTCTGTAATAGGAAGATGACTCTTCATTGATCATATCAGATATGAATCTCTTAGCGGTTTTTACCCCTAGCCATTTGTGAGCATGAGTGTGCTCATCCAAATCACAATGACCAGTCTAGTCGGACCCTTGTTTTTACGTCTAGCCTGACTTGCCCCGGCGCTCGGTGTATTCACGACACGTCGGTTTGGGTCAGGTCTTAGACTACATCATATGTGTTTAAGAAATTGGGTTCTATAAGATTGCCATGTCACATCTTGAGTGTAGCTCAACAACTGGAACACGGGTCCTATAGTTGCCAACCCCTAAAACAAGGAGGGCAATGGCTAATCTTGAAGAAGATTATTAACATATTTGACTTAGATATAGTCTTGGGTGTCATATAATCATGATTCACGTCATTGCGGTCCAGCGGAACACAGCCAAGGAATTGACTAAGCCAGGATCACTTATCCCTTTGACTAGCTAGGGTGATCCAACAAACTTAGCCAAGCACATTGACTGGATCATGGTCCATTGAATGAAGCTTGTCATTTTTATATGCGTGCCATAGACTAAACGGATTTTATTAACAGCTAATTAATCCTATCAACTAGTTGAATCCTTAAATTCAAAATTTTAGGATTTGTTTAATAACTTTTATTAAATCCTTATCAACTATAAGATTCACGTGCTATCCTAATCGTTATTAGGATTTTAATAAATTTATTAACAACGCTAAAAGCGAAGTCCTTTAATGAGAATTAATTACATAACAATTAGAATTAAAATTTTCATTAAAGGGACTACCCTAATCAGGAATTAGGTCTTAAAGTGTTGTTAATGTTTTATTAAAACATAGCATGTCATTAGAATTTATCTCATAAATTTTAACGAGTTCTTAATGGCTAACCTAAGAGGGTTGTCTTGTGTTGTCAAATAAGTGACAACATTTGCATAGCCATTAACACAAAGTTACACTAATTTTAGCGTATAAAAAGTGTGTCCTACCATTTAACAATTAAATAGAAAATTATTTATCTAATAACCAATTTTGCATGCATTTCATAAATTTAACATTTAAATTAAAAATAATGAATTTAAAACATTTTAATTTTTATCTCATAAAATATAATAGTTTTAAAAAGGATCATATGATATGCATGCTACTAAAATATTTATCGCATAAAGTTTTAAAGTTTTTAAAATCAGTTTTAAAATATCACATAAATTTAAAACATCATTTTAAAAAGAAATTTCATGCTTAAAAATTTATCATATAAAATATTTAACCATCTAAAATCATTTTAAACTTATCGCATAAATTTAGAAAAAACAATTTACTGTATTTAAAAGCAATCAATTAATTAATCGCAGTCCTAGATCAGCATACAGACATGGCTCTGATACAACTGAAGGGTTTTGGGGAACCCTTAGGGCACAAATTCGTGCCCGTCCTAAGTCGGACGGACCACAGAAACAAAAATTGCAGCGGAAAAATATATGTTATTCTAATTAACATGCAGCCCTAAGGAACAAGACCCTTAGCTAGGATCTCTGCCAACTCGGGGTGGATCTGACCACCCCAAAAGAGATCTAAACTACTGCGAATAATTAAAACGAAAGCTTCTAAAAACATACCCGGAACCTTGCCCTGGGGCAGGCAAGATGTACCACACCGTCTTCCGAGCCGATCCATGTCCCACGTCGAACCGCTCCGCATTTCGAGGCGAGCAATCCTCGTGTCGCCGAGCCAACCACACGCCGAAGAAAGTTTCACGCGAGTGAAAGCCTTCGCCAAGATTTCGGATCCGAATCTGAACCCTCTTGTGGCTTTGCTAGAGCCCTACATGAGTAAGGCAGAAATTTAGGGAGAAGAGGAATTAATTTAAGCTTTGATCCGAGCGTGCTCCAACGTTTTTGGGAGATGCTCAGATCTTGACCATTGGACAAGTTTTGAGGAGGATAGCAGACCACTATTTATATAGGCGGCTGACCCCTCCCCTTTTACTCAAAATTCGATGTAGGACTAAAGTTTGGAGTTAGTAAATTCAATTTAGTTTGCCTTTCACAAAGGCCAAACTTCCGTGAATTTTAACTCCCTCACCGTTGAGCTTCATGATTGATACAACCTATCAATTCGAAGGGCGTTCAACGGTGAACGCATAGGAAAAAATGGCGAGTCAATCGGAGTCCGTTTGACCCTCCAATTGATTGCCCAAAGATCAGCCCAAGGCTTGATTTTCGTCCAAAATCAGCCATCACAAAAACTGCTCTGCCCCTAGGGTTCTGCACCCAAACTGTGGGGTCCACAGCGCCAGCTGGGCGAGCCCAGACCAGGATGGATGCCTGGTCTAAGCGCACCCAGCTTGGGTGCCTGGCCCAAGCCAGGGCACCCGGCCCAAGCCAGGTCACCCGGCCCAGGGCACCCAGGTCTTGGCATGGGCCCTGGCCCAGGGCACCCGCCCAGGGCGCCTGGCGCCCTGGGCACCCAGGCCCAGGGTGCCTAGCCCTGGCTGGCCAGGTGCCTAGGCCAGACTTGGGCAGTCTGGCATGGGTCAACCTGGTCTGACCCATGCCCAGTTTGGGCATGGGTCAGACCCCTTTGAGCTGTTTTGGGCGAAACATGGGCATCTGGCGTCCAATTTGGACGCCGTTCGAACCTGTGTTTAGAGTGCAACATTCCCGTCTTACATGTAACCTTTTCCATGCGTTTATAATATTAAATGTGGTCTTAAACAATTTAAGACACATTTAACCCCTTTTGCATCATATGCAAATAAGTCCATATCTAGGCTTATAATTATCATTTGCATCAAATGCAATTTTCTATCCCTGGCATCAAATGCAAATAATTCTCCATAATGATTCTACCTATTACTAGACGAAAGTCGCACTTTGTGTGAGATCCTACATCCTGACCCTACTACAGGTTGGGCTCGAAGCCCTATACGGCAGTGACCACGAGCAGTGGTTGCCGTCTCTGTTTCAGAATCATAATTATGTGGTTGAATCATCGACATGAGAATTGTTGGGACCACCCTGACTGTGTCTGTGATGAGTTCCGCACTTTTAGTCTCTTCGTCTAAATTATGTCGTGTAGATCAAGTCTAGGGTGCGGTCAAACTGTCAACCCCAAAAACTTGACTCCGGTTAGTTTCCATCGATCTTTAGTCAACTAATGTTGGACTTCTTCCAACATACTCTGATCAGAGATTTTACTAAAGACCGAACTAACTCTACGACACTAACTTCCATTGACCGGGAGAGACGAATCCTCTCTTGGTCATTACTCTCCTCGTACGCTTCAAGTGACACCCAATCAAAGACCTTTCGACAGGCCTAGCCTCGAAGCTAGGTCAGTGATCTACGTGGCACCGTTCACGCACATGTTCGTAAAATGACCTCAAGTCAAAAGACCAACTTTCCTATCATCACTAAGAGTTATCATTGACAGATTGGTCAATATAACCATATGATAACTCTTGTGGATCGTTCAGTGAACTCATTTCCTAATGAGCACCTGTGTCTCGTCTTCGACTTTGCCAAGTCAAAATGACCATGCGATCATCGTTACCGCTATACGGTGAAGACTAAGACACAATGTTCTATCCGATGTTTCGATATCCTTGTCTCGAAACATCTACGACCACGAACCCTTTTAGACTTATGCTACAGACGGTCAAAAATTTCTCCATGATCGAGATACTCATCTCGATACATGTTTGACCTTGCATAAAGTCTCAGGAATTTACCTAAGTTAATATCTAATGTTTACTACATTATAATATAACTTAGATAAATTATTACCAAACAGTTTACTGTTATTACGAACAAGACTTTTGTATTGTTTACACAGAGATAAATTGCCTCGAGGGCATACATATCTCTACAATTACAAGCTGATGAGCTTTAAAATGAAATTTGATGAGCTTGAAAATTAATCCTACATATTCTCAAACATCTTATACTGCAAGCACATTGGACTGAAATTCTATAATGAAAATTGATTCAGCTTGAAAACACATTGGACTACAAACACAGTGGACACATTGGAATAATTTTTATAAATTGATTCAACTGGAAAATAGTTATAAGCTCCAGTACACTACCAATGAACCGTGTTACATATATGACAGAACATTGATATATGCCACAACACTGCCAATTGCATAACATATTGCATAAAACCCACATCACATATTGAACTAAATCAACACCACATATTGAAATTCACATTATTGCATAGAAATGGATACATTGGAGCATTGAAATGGAAATTCCTTGACAGAGCTTGATAAAGCGTGTTTATCCATTAGCAATGAGCTATAGAACACTTTTAAGCTTGGCCATACATTGTCAACGGGCTCCAGAACATTTATCATAGTAAAAATATGTTGATAAAGCATGTGGATAAATTGATTCAGCTCCATAATTGATACACATATAACTGACAGCCCCAGTTGATAGGTTGATATGTTGATAAAGTTAAGTGATACACATATATCTTACAGTGTAAAGTGAACTCATATCTCCAGAACTGGTACACATATAAAGTGAACTGATACACATATATCACACATATATATTGACAGCTCCAATGAACTGATACACATTGAACTGACATCTCCAAAACTGATAAAGCATGTTGATATGTTGATATATATATTGATAAAGCAATTTATATTGAATGCAAATCACCCATATGAAAAACCCCAAATGGAAGAGAATAAAAGCATATACATACATACATACATACATATATACATACATGTATGTGTGTGTGTGTGTGTGTGTGTGTGTGTGTGTGTGTGTGTGTGTTCCAGCGTGGAAGTTCCACTTGGAGCAGAAAAGAAGCTAGTTAGAGATTATTGGTCCCCTAGTGGGTGGGAAGACGTTCCTGACATCTAGGCCTTACTCCCCATGCTTCAGATGGCCTCCCTTTCTCAAGGGAGTGACATTTGTGAATGAATACCTGGACCTGATTGCACTTTCCGTGATGCATGGGATGGATCCCGCATGAGGGGTACCCCCTTTGCTTATTACATCGTTGTCTGGTATCGTAAACATATTCCTAAGATGGCAATTACTCTTCTTCGTGCATTTCATGGTAAACTTCTCACTAGAGACATTCTACATAAGTGGGGGGTCACCACCAGCCACGCCTGCGTATTATATGAGGATGATGCTATAGAGAGTATTGATCACCTATTTTTTGAGTGCAGTTACACTTGTTATATTCTTTGCAGGAGCTTTCTTAAACCGGGAGTCATCACTACTGTGCCAACCTCTCTCACAGTGGTGGGTGATCTTATTATCTCCCTTTACTCTAAGAAAGATAGCGTGGGTATCCTGGCAAAAACAGCTTTGACAGCCATGGTTTGGCACATTTGGAAACATCGCAACATCAGGATATTTGAAGGACCATGCTTGGAGAAAACTGCACTTTTTGAGGCTATTACAGCGGATGTCCTTATTGCTCTCTGTGAAGTAGATCGTGATCATCCCACGTCGACTACCACCTATGCAAACTGGGGATTTCTGGATCTTTGACTCTATGTATTCGAGGAACCTTGTACATAATTTTTGTTTCCTTTTTGTTTTCCATGGATGTGCTAGGTGGGAATTAGCTTGTAGTGGGTGATGGCGCTTTTTTCCTATCCCCTCTCTCTCTAATACCAATCTAGATTTATCCATTCGATCAGTTTTGTATTATTTTTGGTTATAAATAAAGATACACACTTACTCGTCAAAAAATATATATATGTTCTTGCGTCGGGCAATTTCTTGGCTTGGGTGGCCGTTGGCCTGCTGGCAGCCCCTAGCTTCGTCCCTTGGCCTGATTTTAGGCGACGTTCCTCTTGCTTTCACTTTCTCTGCTGGATCTCTTAGCTCCTTGGCCCTATGTCCTCGTCTAGCTCTGGATCTGACCATCTTCTTTCATCAGGCAATGATGACCTTGGACTGTCGACGACGACTAACAGCGAGGCTTCAGTTACAACTAGTAGCGACGCGGCGGGATCTGACGATTGGGTTACTATGGTGGCTAAGCAGCGGGCTAGCAAGGGTATTCTTCCTCTCCCCCCTCTTCGGCTGCAGTTGGTTGGAACCCCAATCGGCGTGCTCTGATCAGCTAGTGTGCCTCTAGGAAGTCTAGGGGCCCATCTTGACCTCCCACTCATGGTGGTCGGCCTCCTTTAGCCATGTCCCCTTCCCTTCCCACTGACGCCGACCTGCTTTTTCATGGAATGTCTAAGGGAAGCGCTGGCCCTGTGCGACATTTGTCCTATGCCTCTACCCCCTCTTACAGTGATATATGTGCCTCGAGGCAGCCTGTGGCCCCAAATTATGAACTGCTCTTCACTTCGCCATCTTCCTCGGTGGTGGGAAGCTTCGTCGATCTCCCCTTGCTGATGTCACCACCGCTTCTGGTTGATGGATCAATTCACTGGTTGGTTATGTTGTGGGGGGTGTCCCTTCTACGGTCATCTCCGCTCTTGGGTTGGCCGTGACTGGAAAACCAATGGAGAGGTTTGGCTCCACACTAGGGAGAATGGCTTCTTCTTTTTCCAATTTGACATCGAATCTAATTGTGTTAATGTTCTTCACAGTGGCCCGTGGATGTTCGAAGGTCGGCTGGTGGTTCGTCGTCGGTGGGTGCCGGATATTTGGCTTCACTAGGATCTTCTTTCTGTGATTCCGTTGTGGATCTGATTTCCTCTGCTACCAGTCCAATTTTGGTCGATGACCATCATTGGTAAGCTGGCGAGTGTCGTTGGTGGTCCCCTCTTCACTGACGAGGTGACGGAAAACACCTCGAGACTCTCCTTCGCCCATTGCTTTGTGGAGGTTGATTCCACCTCTGACTTCCCCGACACTAACTCAGTTCAGTTTGATGGCGGAGAGTTCATTTTCGTGGCCATTGAGTACGAGCGGTGGCCTCCTCTTTACTCGCATTGCCAGTGCTTCGGACATGACTTGTCGCGGTGTGCTTCCCCCAGCCTCCTGGTGCATGAGTCCTCTCCTGTGTTTCCTGTCGCCCTGCAACAGCCGTCATTGTTTTCACAGTCTCCTGAGCCCAACCCATCCAATTCCACCTCGCAGCAGCTATTGTCGGAGCCGCTGTCCCCTGAGCCTGAATTTTGATCTTATTCTCAATTAGCAGGGGTTGAATCCCACCCTCTGTTACGTCGTTCGATTCCTATAATATGATTCCCCCCTCTCTCAGCTTCCCTTACCTCCCCCTGCCCCTCCCCTAGTTACGTGTAGTGCCCCCTATCCCCCATCTGCGTTTGGTATTGGTATTGGTTGTGATATTGCTGCCAGTGTTGGGAGGGTGTCGTTGGTTTTGGTTGATGATGTTGACTTGGCTGGGGATGTGCTTGGCCCCTCCCCCTCTATTCTTGGGCAGCATGCTGGCTATGCCTGTCTTTATGGCTTGGTTGCTGGGTTGGTCGATGGAGATGTCGTTGATGATGATGGTCTGCGGCCAGTTGCTGGGGCTAAGAATGATGGGGGTTCCTATGTTATTGGGGCTGTGGCCGAGGGTTCTATGGCTGTGACCGAGTGCGCTGAGGTTGTGGCTGTGTGTACTGGGTCTGACTGTGCTGATGCTTTGTTGGGTGCTGTTGCGCTGCCTGATGTTGTTGGAGCTGTGGTTTACTGTATTGGGGCTGTTGATGTTGGTGCTGTTGGTGGTTCTGTTTTGGATGTGGATGCTACTGTGGGTGCTGGCTTGGCTTCGATGATTGGATTGGATGATGCATAATTCCCCTCCCTTGGATCATCACCTAGTCGTAAAAAGGCCCCCCATCTCTCTCCCCCGTCTCCCCACTTAACCCCCATCCTTCCCCCACCGCCTATCCCTCTCCCCAAGATTGCCCTCATCCGATGACTAACGAAAATCAATAGTGGCAATTTGGTGTGGTGGTTCCCCTGTGGGGGCCCCTCACAAATCATCTTTCCCCGATGAGGTGGCCACTACTCGGGTGTTGATCAATCGTGCCATCCACAAGAGTTGTTGATGTCGGTCTTAGTTTGGAATGTTAGGGGGCTTAACTCCAAAGCTAGAAGGAAGGAAGTGGTGCATCATGTTGCGAAGTATAAAGTGTCTCTGGTTAGGCTCCTTAAGACCAAATTCTTTGATCCTGGGGGGATTGCTTCCTCTTGTTTCCCGTAAGGTTGGCTATACTTCTATAACTATGAGCATGTGGCCAAGGGAAGGATTTGGGTCTTTGTTGATCCTTCTATCTGGGGTGCACAGTTTTTTCCTCTTCTGATCATCATATCTCGTTGCGGTGTAGGAACCATGGTGGATACTCCTCCAGCATCACCTTTATCTATGCCTTTAACCTTGGTGCGAAAAGGGTTATTTTATGGGCGGCTTTGGTTAGGGATTGCTCTTCTGTGGCTGATGAGCCCTGGGCTATGCTGGGGGACTACAATGTCACCTGTTTTATGGGAGAGAAGATTGGGGGGGGGGTGCCTTCTCACTCATGTTCTTTTGGAAGACTTCAACGTGTGTGTGTGTGGGCCTGTGGGCTTGATGATATCCGTTGCACTGAGGACCCTTTTAGCTGGAGCAATAACAGTTCGGTGGATGAACACATTTACTGTAGACTTGATAGGGTCCTAACTAATGCCACCTGGATGGCCTCTCTCCCTGACTCCTATGCCTCTTACCTCCCCCATGGGACTAGTGATCATGCCCTGCTCCTTCTCCATATTATTCCTCCCGTGGACACTGGGCCTAATCCCGTCATATTCTTTAGCAATTATCTCCATATTCCAAGTTTCTATGCCATTTTGAGCAGGGTCTGGAACGATCATTACTCTAGTCCTGTATGTTCTGCCTTGTTTCTAAGATGAAGGACCTCAAGTCTGCCCTCCGTGCTTGTCTAAGCTTCGTAGCTGCTACGCCCTCCTCTGTCCTTAGAGATGAGCTGCTGTCCATGGGACCCTTGGCTTTGCTCAGAGTCCTGATTTGATCTGTAAGGAGTGTACCCTCAGTGTTGATCTTGCTTCTTGCCTGCACTTGGTGGAGAGCCAAGCTAGGCAGAAGAGTCGTCAGACTTGGCTTTTGTAGGGAGACCAAAACTCCAAGTTCTGTTATGCTGCCATGAAGGAGAGGGCCTCTAGGAACAGTCTCTTGCACCTTGTTGGCCTGGGAGGTGACCCGTCTATGAAGATTGCTTCCCTTCGCTCCGAGGTTGTTGATTTCTTCTCCTCCCTCTTTCGCTAGGACTCTTACTGGACTCTGTTTCCTAATGTGGTGCCTAAGCGGGTGTTTACTCTTGAGGCTTGTGCTTGGATAGGCCGTGGTGTCACTGATGGTGAGATCAAGGATGCCATCTTCTCCTTGGATAAGGATTAGTCCCTAGGTCCTGATGGTTTCCCTCCTGCCTTCTTTCGGGAGCTTTGGGGGATGGTGGGGCGGGATGTCCTTGTTGCTATGCACTCATTCTTTACCTCTGGCTCCTTGCTCCAGCAGACGAATCATACCTTCCTCACCCTGGGCCCTAAATTTATTGAGGCTACCTCTCTCTTTGACTACCACCCGATCTCTTGTTGCACTGTGATATATAAGGTTATTTCTAAGGTCCTCAGTCGCCGTCTCGCTCCTACTAAACCTGAGTGTAATGACCAGTTTTAGTGTTATGTTTTATTCGTTTTCTCTGATTGCACGTCTTGTCCGTATCTGTACTTCGCATTAGTGCTAGACATATTAGCTGTGTATCCTTAGCGTATTATTATTAATAATAACTTTAACATTATTTTTTTATTATCAAACAATTTCTTTAAAATACTCATTTCAATTTCATTTTTCGAATTCAAATTTCAAAATTCAAACTCATTAAAATACAAATATTTTTGAAAACCTTCCTTATTAATCCTATTAAAACCTATAATTTAAATTGACCTTATTTAACCCCTAATTTCCTCCCCTATTAATATTTCTTTTCAAAAACTTCCCTTAATAATATCACCTTTAATTTTCCTAATCAACTCCTTTAACTCAAATAAAACTCTTTCCTATTTTACTAAACCCTAGTTTCCCCTTGACCTAGCCGAACCCAAGCCTAATCCTTTTAGCCTACAGACTTTTTAGAAAACCATGCACAAACCTAAAGCTAACCTATATGATCCTAGGGTTCACAGACTCTGCCTTCATTTCTTTTAGAACCCCCTCACGCAGCTTGGCCTCTCATGCAGCTAGCAACCACCTAAGACAAAACCATAGACCTAACTCTAGCACCAGGCCGCACCTATATTAGACTCTAGCCTTTCTCCCTCTCCCCCTACAGCCTACACAAAACCCTAGGGCTCCTTCCCCATAGCGTCGCACACGCCAACACCCACGGCCCCCTCACCCATCTCCATGCAACAAGCAGAGCCACCCTCCTTCAAGCCGAAACCCTCCACCTTCACGCCAGCGACCAGCTCTGCCCAGCCTCGCCACCAATGCCAGATCTCCCTCCTCTCACCCAGCTTCATCCGCCACACCAGCAGCTGTGCGCACCTCCTCCCCTCCACCCAGAACTACAGTCGGCCTCTTCCTCTCCTCCTTCATCTGCGAAAAAACCCATCCCCGCTGCCCTCATCCACGCGAGAACACACTCGCCCACGCTCGTGGCCCCTTGCTCCTCCCAGCAGCCGCCCAGTCCCTCCTCCATGCCAAACAGCACCGCCCAGGCTTCCCCACAGCCTGCCATCACCACAGCGACCTCCAAGAGCCGTCAGCCCTCATTCCTCACGACCTGCCTCCCCATAGCCGCTGCCATCTTCCAAGAGCCGCCGGCAGACCCTCGACAGCCCCCAGTGATGAGAAACACCCCGAACAGCTGTTGTTGTTGCCAAACTCGTCACTGTTAGACGCCGATCACACCACTGCCCTTCGTTATGCCTCCACTCCGTACCCTACGTCAACGGTTAGTGGATCTATCTATTAATATACTATAACCCACACCGTAATGTAGAAAACCTAATGAAACGGATTACTAGATGTCGTAGGAATTATTTTAACGTTTGTTACAATTGAAAAGGACCTGATCTGATTTTAGGTTTTATTAAGCCAGCAAACCAATCTCACCGTAGCGTAGTACCCGTCGAGACGAACCCAACGACACCAAGAACGATGAAATCAGGCAAGTGTACAATTTATAGTGAATTTTTGAAGTTAGATGCTCATTTAGTCATTTGCATGTAAAGCTGTATAACCCGAAATCTACACATGAAATGACGCATGAAATTAATACCATGATTTTTTGGACTGAAAATGTGACCCAACGACATATAACTTGATATGCTTTAATTTTAAACAATGGCGAAGAAAATTAGTTTCTGTAACATGTTTGTTAAATCCACATGTTCAACACTCTTGTTAAATTATTGTAAATGTTGTTCAACACTCTCTTAATCATTGAAAATGTTGTATAAAAAGAAATGATGATATTGTTAAATTAGTGCATGTCTTGGAATATTTAACAAATGAGTGACATCGTGAAATCGTGCGCCTCGAAGGCAAAATCGTGACTTCGTGATGTCGTGTGAGTCGACTAGGCTGGCTCGTGTTCCAGCATAAATCTGGGGTGGAATAAGGGTTGAGCGGCCAATAGGCGTATGAAGGGGTCCTCTCTTCAAGAGCACCACCCGCATGCGATGGGGTAGCGTCTATCACGGTAAAACCCCCGTGAGAAGAACGATCCACTCATCACGACCTAAAGGCGTGAACCCTATGAGAGATATGAAATATTGGCATAGAACTTGCAATTACTATTGTTGTCTTAGTTAAATTGAAATGCTAATGAATCAAAGAAATGCCTTACTTTACTTCTTAAACTGGTTAGAACTGCATGTTAGGAATGCTTTATTTTACTTCACTTAGAACTGGCATGTTTAAACTTGTTGTTGACATCTCGTATAAATTATTAATGTTTCTTAAATTCAATATTATTTTGCACATCTTGCCTTGGGTTTTCTAACCACTTCTTGTAGACCCTTCTGACATACATTCATGTTTTTAGATGTATGTCAGATCCTGAGCTTGAGTACCAGGAGGATCCTTTCGAGATGCCTGACTTAGAGAGCCAGGAATTCGCTGTTGACGCCGAGTCTCTCCCTGCGGAGGACTAGAGGACTATCCCGTTGCTGCTTTCCTTTAGTTTTACCTTCAGTTGTTGTTTAGTGTACGTTTCCTTTTGTCGTACTTTGGCCCAGCTATGGCTTTTCGTTTATTTCATGTATGTACATTTTTATTTCTGGGTGTGGCTTTAATTTATGAATGCTTCTTATTATTCTGAAATGCACGCAAGGACCTGCTCTGTGTTTTTATCACAGACACTTATTGAACTCGAGCTTCACCGCTCCAGTTCATGCGGACCTCGTAACGTTCTCGCTTCCGGTGTCTTTTGGGAAGCGGGGCGTTACAGGTTTTAGTGGTGGCCTATGCAGGTCCTGCAACTGTGAAAAAATCAGAATAGTAGGAATGCTTTCATTAGCCAAACATATAGATTAATGGTGTACACGAGATTAATTCGGGCGTTTCTTGTCTCAGAATAGCTGGGGGACGTAACACCCAACATGGACCGGGAGCTGCTGGAGGCGGAGAGGATGACATCCTCCAGATGCTTAGAGTTATGATAGAGATACTGGAATTTCAGCACCATCTGGTCCAGCAGAGACGTCAGGCTACACTAGCTGCACCACCATAACCCCTCTATGAGTCTGGAGCCAAGCAGTTCCGAGAGATGCATCCGAAGAGCTTCTCTGGACGGGAGGGCCCACTAGCGGCCGAAGAATGGCTTAACAACATTGCGGATTTGGGTCTTGCCTGAGTCAATCCGAACGATTGGGTGGAGCTCGCTAAGAAGCAGCTGACAGATAATGCCCGTCACTGGTGGGATGCTGAAGAGACTATGCTGACCAAGCCGATACCATGGGCAACTTTCCATCAGAGGTTTGATCACCAGTACTTCCTGAAGGCTGCGAAGAGAGTGATGCAGCAGTGCTTCATCAACCTGGAGCAGTGCACCATGACAGTCGAAGAGTATGAGGCTGAGTTTGCCATGTTGAGTCGCTTCGCCCCCACTCTGGTGGTAGACAAGAGGACTGTGCGCACCACTTTCAGCAAGGTTTGGATCTGGATATACAGGCCGCGATGTCCACGAGTACCTTTACCATACATGAGCAAGTACTTGTAGCTGCGAGGAAGCACGAGCAGATCATGCAGGAGAAGAAAGCACGTCAGGCGGGCAAGTGCCCGATGGAGCTGCAGAGGAGTACACCTAGGCCCGGTGTTCGGCCAGTTCAGACCACCCGGTTTAAGAGGCCAGCTACACCTGTCCCCAACCGAGCTCACCAGACCTGCCATTTCTGTGGCAAGATCGGCCATGTGAAGAAGGACTATAGGAGGATGCTGAATCAGTGTTTGGTCTGTGGATCACCTGCCCATACTGCAAAGGACTGCCCCTGTGGTTCTCGACCCGTACCTGCTAGAGCACCTGTACCCACACAGCAGATAGTGCCTGCACCTGGACAGTAAGGACTACCTCTGATACCACAAGAGCGTATTTTGCGATTGGAGAGGAGTGGAAGAAGAAAGAACGTCGTAGGAGCGACGAGGAGGCAAAAACACGAAGAATGGGCATTTTCAGCATGCCACTCGGTCGAGTGAAGGAGTCACTCGGCCGAGCATAGACAGCCCGCTCGGCCGGCCAGATCGGACACGCAACAGAGCCAATATGTAACGACTGCTTTTCATGTATCTGGATTTATTATAATATAATATATGTTTTGGTGGATTTTCTCCTCATGTGTGGTTTTCGTCTCCGTAGCTTTCATTTTCGATCGATTCGTCGTATTTTCTCGTTTCTTCCTTAGGATTATCGATTTCGAAGTATGTCATTCGTGACGGACTTCACAACGGTCGTATCTTACTGTTAGATCAAGCCTAGAAGTCTTAGGAATCGATCCCGGGGCCCCGCGCTCCGTATCGGAACTTTTGGTGCTTATTAGCCGGTATAAGAAGGGGCACCGACCGACTAGATGACGATCCAGTCGGTCGACAATCCTTCTTGGACCGACTAGTTGGCTTTCTAAATTTCTCAGGAGTTACTGTTTATCGTTAGTTGGTCTAAGAACGTTGGTTGACCGACTAGGTTGCAAACTAGTCGGTCGGCAATGCTTCTTTAACCGACTAACTCATCATCTAAATTTTAGTATCAACACTGTTCACTCTTAGTCGGTCTAAGAACGTTCATCGACCGACTACATGTTAAACTAGTCGGTCAGTATTTGTTCATGGACCGACTAATTCTAAATCCTATTTCGTTCAGAAGTTACTGTTTACACTTAGTCGGTCTGCGTTGGTCGACCGACCGACTAGTTGCCAAACTAGTCGGTCAGTGGTTGCTCTTTGACCGACTAACCTGTGTTAAAACCCTAATTTCTGGACAGCCGCCAGCCCATCCTATTTAAACCCATCCCAAACATTTTCTTCTTCCTCCACTCGACCCAAAACCCTAAAATCTCCCCCATTGAGCCCCCATCTTCCTCCAAGCTTCATTCCTTCATCCCAAGCCCTAGATTCATCATCTAAACCCTCCATCCACTCATTCCACCTCTCATTTTCCCCAAATCTCCATCAAATCCCCAAAATCCCCCAAAACCCTAACTCCCCCAACTTCTCCAATCTTTTCCAGATCTGATCCTAGGGTTCTTCGGAGTGTTTCTTCCGCTTCCTCTCGGTAAGAAATCGATCTCACGATGTTTTATAACCTATTTGTATTTTTATGAAACCATAATGAAATTTCAGGTTGTTTGATGGTTGTTTCCCCATAACAGCGATTTTCCCCCGTAGACTAGCATCCGTGAGACGAACCTTCGTGATCGTCATCCCCGGTGCTAGGCAAGTGAAACTTGCCACTTAGGGTTTAGGCCATGTTTTAGGCCATTTGCTTGTTGTAGGCGTAAAAGAGGCTAGGCGACGAAATGATACTCGCCTAGGCGCAAATTGGGGAACTAGCTTGACAACGAAGCTAGTTCCGACATATATCATGTTGCACAATTACCATGTCAGGTTTACTTTCCATTAACGGTACGCGAATTAATTGTCATGTCATTGCATTCTTTAAGTGCCTCTGTGATTGCGTAGCTTCGCTACAAATGCTTGTGTTCCTGGCTCGTGTTCCAGAAGCGGGCCATGTGTTGGTTGATAGCCAATGCCCGAATTGCTTGTTTCCGGCAAGGTGCACCCCTACGCCAAATGTTTAAGAATGCGAGCTCATGTGCGGGGCAACCCCGGCTCACTTGCTGAGCTCATGTGCGGGGACCCTGGCTCCATTACGTGTGGGTATTGGGGGTAAGAGTTAAGCGGCCAATCAACTGGGAGTCTGCCCGATCAGCAACTGCAGTGGTAAGGCGTAAACTCTGGGTTTTGGGGTAGTTGTTAAGCGGCCAATCAGCGAATGTGAAACCATTCAGCTGTAAGGCGTAAACATCTACAAACAACGTGAATAGTGAATTGATTGAAATTGATAGTAGCTTGGCTACTCTTGTCGTGTCCCGATGATTGTTCTCTTATACAAATTGTCTTGCCATGTATTGATTGTGCACTCATGTTATAACTGCCATGTCATGCATACTATAACTGCTAGGTTGCTAGTTGCCTTACTTCCAGTTTCCTTGCCCAAGTCTTTTAGACTTGCTGACATGTGCCCCTTTACTCTTTTGGGTGACACATGTTAGATCCTGAGCCTAAGTACCTTGTTGAGGACGAGGTGTTTGCTGACGCCGAGCCCGAGCTTATGTTCGACGGGGAGTACGTGGACACTGGGGACCAGTCCTAGTGTCTTCGTTGTGTTTTACTTTTGTTTAGACAGTTGTTTTGTTATCGGTGCGTAGCACCTATACTTTGTTATGTCGTTGCTTTTGTTGGCCTTGTTCTGGGCCTTTAGACTCTTTCTTTTAGCCTGGTGGCTTTTCTGGATGTTGGACTTATTTTTGGTGTTGGACAATCTATGAGATGTGAGTTTTTTATTTCAGTATCTCCTTGTATTATTATTGTTGTTCCGTTGTGGTTACAGGGACCTGCTTATGTTTTATTGACGCTTATCGGGTTTGGGGCTTCACAGCTCCACTCTCGTGCGGACCTTTTCACGTCTCGCCTCCATTTTAGGGAAGCGGGTCGTGACAGGTTTTGTTGGTGGCCCATGCAGGTCCTTCTGTAACTGCGATTTTTGGAATAGCGATAATAATATTAGAATGTCCAATAAACTAAGTTCGACGTCCGATGTCATAAGCTATGAGTCTAATCTGATTCGTTTTCTGTGTCATTAGATGGCAGGAAGGCGTTTCACCCGTGGTGGGGGTAGTGGTGCGCTCCCTCATGATGAGTAGCCTGAGCGGGAACCCACCAGCGGTGAGATGATGCGGATGATGCTCCAGATGATGCAAGTGCAGCAGGTCGTGCTTCTGCAAGTCCAGAATGCTCCACTTGCTCGAGCTGCCCGGGCTCTTCCGGATGCCCCTCGCTCTGAGCCGGGAGCGAAGCAATTTCGGAAGCTGGGTCCCGCATATTTTGATGGGTCTGAGGGTCCTCTGGCTGCCGATGAGTGGATTCGGAACATCGAGGACAATCTGAAGATGGCCAAGATCACCCCGGCGGGATGGGTTGATTTGGCGAAGAGGCAACTCAAGGATAATGCTCGGAATTGGTGGGATGCGGAAGAGAAGATGTTGGTGGAGCCGATCGTCTGGGCTACCTTCAAGGCCAGATTTGAGGGTGAGTTCTTCCCGAAAGCTGCCAGGGAAGAGATGCTGCAGCGTTTTATCGATTTGAAGCAAGTGAGCTCGTCGGTGGACCTATATCACCAAGAGTTCATGAGGCTGAGTCGGTTCGCACCGAAGATGGTGCAGGATGCTGAGGAGAGAGCTCAGAGGTTCCTGCAGGGACTTGCTTCGGAGCTCCAGAGTTTTGTGACCTCTTCTGACCGGGAGTCTTATCAGAAGGTTCTAGTAGCAGCCAAGAGGCAGGAGCTGCTCGTGAACCAGAGGAGGGGGTCTATTGTTGGTGCTGGGAAGAGGCCTGTGGAACAGGCGAGAGCTGTGGTTAGACCTGGATTCAGGCCTAACCAGCCTGCTCAGTTTAAGAGGCCAGGAGGGCCTATTCTGAAGACTTGCCATTTCTGTGGCAAGCCTGGCCACGTCAAGGATCAGTGTCGGAAGTTTCTGGGCCAGTGTCTGGTTTGTGGTGATGCTTCCCATGTCGCAAAGGATTGTCGGCATGCGAATCAGCTGCGGAGGGCACCTGTTGCAGCACAGCCGTTGCAGCAGCGAGCGTCTGTTCCTGCTGGACGTGGAGCAGCTCTTGTTCCACAGGGACATGCTTTCCGACAGGCTGTTCCGCCGAGGAGGCAGGCTTTTCTGATGACCGCTGCGGAGAGCGAGGCTGTGGATGAGGTTATCGCAGGTAATCCTCAATCTAGCTGTTACTTTCCTAGCTGGTTTTGATTGTTAGATTGTGTTGTTTGCTTGAACATGGTTGTTTTCTAGACTAGGGTTTGATTGTTAATTGATTGTTAGGTGTGGTTTTGGTTTGCACATTTCCTGCACGAGTCCTCTTTGACTCTGGTGCATCGATGTGTATTATATCTCGGAGCTTCGTGGAGAGGCATTCCTTGTCGACGTCCCCTCTTCCCAAGAGTTGGAATATCGTTACAGGGAATGGCGTGGTCTCGGTGCATCGTGGTTGCAATTCTTGCTCGTTGGTGGTCTGTGGACATGAGCTTTTCGCTGATTTCATTGTCCACGACATCATCAACTATGATGCAGTTCTTGGGATGGACTGGCTTGCGAGCTTCTATGCTACGATCGACTGTCGAAGGAAGAAGGTGTTGTTCGAGATTCCCGGACATCCAGTATTTGAGTTCAGTCGTGGTAGTAGTTCGCTTGGTCCTGTCAGATTTCGGGCCAGGCCGGTGGAGGCTGTGGCTATGCAGATGGAGCTGGAGTGGCCAACTGTGGTGCGAGATTTTGGCGACGTCTTCCCCGAGGAGATGTCTGGTTTGCCACCTGATCGGGCTTTGGAATTTTCTATCGATCTTGTTCCAGGTGCGCAGCCGATTTCGAAGGCGCCGTATCGTATGGCACCTGCAGAGTTGGAAGAATTGAGGAAGCAGCTGGATGAGCTTTTGCAGAAGGGTTATATTAATCCTAGCGTGTCTCTGTGGGGAGCGCCGGTGTTGCTGGTAAAGAAGAAGGATGGTTCGCGTCGCATGTGCGTGGACTATCGGGAGTTGAATGCGGTGTCCATTAAGAATAAATACCTGTTGCCTCGCATCGATGATATTTTTGATCAGCTTGGAGGTTCGAGGGTGTTTTCTAAATTGGATTTGAGGAGTGGTTACCATCAGTTGAAGGTGAAGAAGGGTGATGTTCCGAAGACAGCGTTCAGGACGAAGTATGGACACTATGAGTTCGTGGTTATGCCTTTCGGCGTAACTAACGCGCCCGCAGTTTTCATGAATCTGATGAACCTGATTTTCTACGACTTTTTGGATAAGTTTGTCGTTATCTTTATTGACGACATTCTGATCTATTCGAAGTCGGAGGAAGAGCATGCCTCGCACTTAAGAACGGTGTTGGAGATCTTGAGGAAGCATCGGTTGTATGCTAAGTTTTTGAAGTGCGAGTTTTGGCTGGATAGAGTTGCTTTTCTCGGGCATGTGGTGACTGGAGATGGTATTTCAGTGGATCCCAAGAAGATTAGGGCCATCAGGGAGTGGCCTGTCCCGTCGTCTGCTTCTGAGATTCAGAGTTTCCTTGGACTTACTGGTTATTATCGGCGATTCATTAAGGACTTTTCTCGTATTGCTGAGCCGATGACCAGGTTGACGCGGAAGGATGTTGCTTTTGTTTGGTCGGGTGATTGTGAGAGTGCTTTTGGTATTCTGAAGGATAGGTTGATGACTGCCCCTATTCTTGTTGTGCCTGATCGCAGCGGTGGATTTGAGATCTTTTGCGATGCTTCTGTCAAGGGTCTCGGTTGTGTGTTGCATCAGCATGGGCGTGTTGTGGCATATGCATCTCGTCAGCTTAAGGTTCATGAGAAGAATTACCCGACGCATGATTTGGAGTTGGCTGCCGTTGTGTTTGCTCTTAAGATTTGGAGGCACTTACTGCTGAGTGAGAAAGTGAAGATTTTCACCGATCACAAAAGCTTGAAGTATATTTTCACTCAGAAGGAGCTCAACATGCGAAAGCGTCGATGGTTGGAGCTTATGGAGGATTATGATATTGATTTGCAGTTTCACCCTGGCAAGGTGAATGTGGTTCCAGATGCTTTGAGTAGGCTTCCAGCGGTGATGATTTTGACCTCACAGTGGAGATTGCAGCAGGATTTTTGCGAGTCTGGCGTGGAGGTTGTTCTTCCTGGGGAGGCTTCGTTGTTGATGTACATGCAGGTATAGTCGACGATCGTGGATCGGATTAAGGCTGGCCAGGCTGGGGATCCGAAGCTGGTAAAGATTCGGGAGCAGGTGGAAGCCGGTCTGCGGACTGACTTTTTGATTCATGAGGATGGCTCGCTGAGGTTTGGAGCCAGGTTGTGTGTGCCCACTGGGGATATTAGAGAGGAGCTGATGGTGGAGGCACACAGTTCGCCGTATTCTGTGCATCCTGGTGGCACCAAGATGTACCAGGATCTTCGTCTGAATTATTGGTGGCATGGTATGAAGAGGAGTGTGGCTCGGAGTGTAGCCAAGTGCTTGGTTTGCCAGCAAGTGAAGGCGGAGCATCAGCGTACGGCCGGGTTGCTACAACCACTTCTGATTCCGGAGTGGAAATGGCAACACATCACTATAAATTTCGTGACTGGACTACCTCGGAGTCCGAAGCAGAATGACGTGATTTGGGTGATCGTAGATCGGTTGACCAAATCCGCGCACTTTATTCCATTCCGAGTGGGACAATCCACTGAGGCGCTAGCAAGGAGATATATGGAGGTAAAATTCTTTTACTCTCCGTTTTTGTTTCCTTTTCCTAGCTTGGATAGTGATGTAACGTGAATCGTGCAGGAGGTCGTGCGACTTCATGGAGTCCCCGTGAGTATCGTGTCTGACAGAGACACGAGGTTCACATCTCAGTTCTGGCAGAGTTTGCAGAAGAGCTTGGGTACGCGTCTGAGTTTCAGCACGGCGTACCATCCACAGACGGATGGCCAGTCTGAGAGGACGATTCAGATTTTGGAAGACATGCTGAGGGCGTGCATGTTGGATTTCAAGGGTTCGTGGGAGGACCATCTGCATTTGGTGGAGTTCTCTTACAACAACATCTTCCAGGCGAGTATTGGCATGGCGCCTTTCGCCGCTCTTTATGGGAGGAAATGTCGATCGCCATTGAGTTGGGATGACGTTGGTGATCGGGAGTTGTTGGGACCTGAGATGATCGTGGAGGCCGTGGATATCGTCAGGAATATTCGGGAGAGGTTAAGGATTGCTCAGGACCGTTTTAAGGATTGGGCGGATGCTAAACGTCGTCCTTTGGAGTTTCAGCCGGGCGACCATGTGTTCTTGAAGATTTCCCCGAATCGTGGTGTGATTCGTTTTGGGAAGCAAGGGAAGTTGAGCCCGCGATACATTGGACCGTTTGACATTTTGGAGAGGGTTGGCGAGGTAGCTTATCGCTTGGCCTTGCCGCCATCTTTGGAAGGAGTTCACAATGTTTTCCATGTGTCGCAGCTTCGTCGATACATTAGCGATCCGTCTCATGCTGTGGATTTTTCGGAGATTACCGTTCGCCCCGATATGACGTATGACCAGCATCCAGTGCAGATTCTGGACAGGCGTCAGAAATCGCTTCGGAACAAGATTGTCAATCTTGTGAGAGTGATGTGGCGACACGGCTCACCTGGAGAGTCTACTTGGGACAATGAGGATGAGATGCGAGAGCGTTTCCCACTTTTGTTTCCGGACTCGTGAGTATTTGGGAATTCCGAGGACGGAATTTTTCTTAAGTTGGGGAGGATGTAACGACTGCTTTTCATGTATCTGGAATTATTATAATATAATATATGTTTTGGTGGATTTTCTCCTCATGTGTGGTTTTCGTCTCCGTAGCTTTCATTTTCGATCGATTCGTCGTATTTTCTCGTTTCTTCCTTAGGATTGTCGATTTCAAAGTATGTCATTCGTGACGGACTTCACAACGGTCGTATCTTATTGTTAGATCAAGCCTAGGAGTCTTAGGAATCGATCCCGGGGCCCCGCGCTCCGTATCGGAACTTTTGGTGCTTATTAGCCGGTATAAGAAGGGGCACAGACCGACTAGATGACGATCCAGTCGGTCGACAATCCTTCTTGGACCGACTAGTTGGCTTTCTAAATTTCTCAGGAGTTACTGTTTATCGTTAGTTGGTCTAAGAACGTTGGTTGACCGACTAGGTTGCAAACTAGTCGGTCGGCAATGCTTCTTTAACCGACTAACTCATCATCTAAATTTTAGTATCAACACTGTTCACTCTTAGTCGGTCTAAGAACGTTCATCGACCGACTACATGTTAAACTAGTCGGTCAGTATTTGTTCATGGACCGACTAATTCTAAATCCTATTTCGTTCAGAAGTTACTGTTTACACTTAGTCGGTCTGCGTTGGTCGACCGACCGACTAGTTGCCAAACTAGTCGGTCAGTGGTTGCTCTTTGACCGACTAACCTGTGTTAAAACCCTAATTTCTGGGCAGCCGCCAGCCCATCCTATTTAAACCCATCCCAAACGTTTTCTTCTTCCTCCACTCGACCCAAAACCCTAAAATCTCCCCCATTGAGCCCCCATCTTCCTCCAAGCTTCATTCCTTCATCCCAAGCCCTAGATTCATCATCTAAACCCTCCATCCACTCATTCCACCTCTCATTTTCCCCAAATCTCCATCAAATCCCCAAAATCCCCCAAAACCCTAACTCCCCCAACTTCTCCAATCTTTTCCAGATCTGATCCTAGGGTTCTCCGGAGTGTTTCTTCCGCTTCCTCTCGGTAAGAAATCGATCTCACGATGTTTTATAACCTATTTGTATTTTTATGAAACCCTAATGAAATTTTATGTTGTTTGATGGTTGTTTCCCCATAACAGCGATTTTCCCCCGTAGACTAGCATCCGTGAGACGAACCTTCGTGATCGTCATCCCCGGTGCTAGGCAAGTGAAACTTGCCACTTAGGGTTTAGGCCATGTTTTAGGCCATTTGCTTGTTGTAGGCGTAAAAGAGGCTAGGCGACGAAATGATACTCGCCTAGGCGCAAATTGGGGAACTAGCTTGACAATGAAGCTAGTTCCGACATATATCATGTTGCACAATTACCATGTCAGGTTTACTTTCCATTAACGGTACGCGAATTAATTGTCATGTCATTGCATTCTTTAAGTGCCTCTGTGATTGCGTAGCTTCGCTACAAATGCTTGTCTTCCTGGCTCGTGTTCCAGAAGCGGGCCATGTGTTGGTTGATAGCCAATGCCCGAATTGCTTGTTTCCGGCAAGGTGCACCCCTACGCCAAATGTTTAAGAATGCGAGCTCATGTGCGGGGCAACCCCGGCTCACTTGCTGAGCTCATGTGCGGGGACCCTGGCTCCATTACGTGTGGGTATTGGGGGTAAGAGTTAAGCGGCCAATCAACTGGAAGTCTGCCCGATCAGCAACTGCAGTGGTAAGGAGTAAACTCTGGGTTTTGGGGTAGTTGTTAAGCGGCCAATCAGCGAATGTGAAACCATTCAGCTGTAAGGCGTAAACATCTACAAACAACGTGAATAGTGAATTGATTGAAATTGATAGTAGCTTGGCTACTCTTGTCTTGTCCCGATGATTGTTCTCTTGTACAAATTGTCTTGCCATGTCTTGATTGTGCACTCATGTTATAACTGCCATGTCATGCATACTATAACTGCTAGGTTGCTAGTTGCCTTACTTCCAGTTTCCTTGCCCAAGTCTTTTAGACTTGCTGACATGTGCCCCTTTACTCTTTTGGGTGACACATATTAGATCCTGAGCCTGAGTACCTTGTTGAGGATGAGGTGTTTGCTGACGCCGAGCCCGAACTTGTGTTCGACGGGGAGTACGTGGACACTGGGGACCAGTCCTAGTGTCTTCGTTGTGTTTTACGTTTGTTTAGACAGTTGTTTTGTTATCGGTGCGTAGCACCTATACTTTGTTATGTCGTTGCTTTTGTTGGCCTTGTTCTGGGCCTTTAGACTCTTTCTTTTAGCCTGGTGGCTTTTCTGGATGTTGGACTTATTTTTGGTGTTGGACAATCTATGAGATGTGAGATTTTTATTTCAGTATCTCCTTGTATTATTATTGTTGTTCCGTTGTGGTTACAGGGACCTGCTTATGTTTTATTGACGCTTATCGGGTTTGGGGCTTCACAGCTCCACTCTCGTGCGGACATTTTCACGGCTCGCCTCCATTTTAGGGAAGCGGGTCGTGACACAATATCAGCGTGCACTCGGCCGAGCATCGCCATACCACTCGGCCGAGCACCGAGTCATCCCTCGCCCGAGTGGAGCCAAGATGACGGCATCAAAAATGTTGAACTCTCTTGAATCTGTCAGTCAGCCCCAAAGACCGACTCGGCCGAGTGACGAACGACCGTCCGCCCGAGTGAAGAACGCCCACCGGCCGAGTGAAGAAAAGTCACTCGGCCGAGTGACTCCCGAAGAGACGACCCCCAAGACCCCCAAATATCTGGAATCCGTCAGGGTCTCTCACTCGGTCGAGTGACATTTGTCACTCGGCCGAGTGAGCCGCACTGCATGTAGCGTAAACTGCGATTTTGAGGCTGCGCAGGGGCATTTTCGTCAGGGTTTTTTGGGGGATTTTGGGGGGTATTTAACCCCAGTTCTTAACCTAGTTTAGAGAGCTTTTTCAAAACTTTTTGCAACCTTTTTAGATTAACTTTTTAGGGATTAGATTTAGCTTTTAGGGAGGAGAGAAAAGTGATAATTTGTTGGATGCTATCTTGTTCTTCATTGGTTTGTCTCTCTCTCTCTCTCTCAAAAACTCCATTTTTATTGATATTTTGAATATTGCTATGAATTCTATTGATTTTGAATGTGAATTTCTATTGCATTTTATTATGAATTGTGAGTAGTTCTGTCGTCTTAGGGCGCAGGGATGAACCCTACGAACCCTATTTCTAATTTGTGATGAATTGGTGAAATTATTGCTAGAATTGATTAGGGTTAGTTTGGGATTGCTATAATACGAATAGCTAGGGATTCATACCGATTGAAATTTGCAAGAGATTGGATCCCAACTCGATAGGAAGCCCTAGAAATTCGAATTGGGTTGCAATTGAATTTCTCTGGAATCGGTTTACAAGAGATTGGACCAAAACTAGGGTTTTCAATTGCAATTCTATACCAATACCCGTTTGCAAGAGATTGGACGGGTAGGAACTATCCCAACCTAGGTCGTAGCTCGAATTTGCATGAGAGTGGGCTCGAGATACAATTGAACGATGATGTTGTTCTTCACGCTAGTTTGCCTAGGTTAGGGTTTGCAAGAGATTGGACCCTACCCTAGGTTTGCTATAGACCGGTAATAGCACGAGAGCGTGAGCTTGGTTCCACATTTAGTTGCAACTAGTTCACCCGAATTTCAAGTCTAGCAATTGTGAAACCTACGAATCACAATGATGAGATACGGCAAGTAGCAGGGATTCCTTATCCCTACGCGTCTTTATTAATTTGTTATTTCTTTTATACAATTGAACGACTGTGACCGCATTATTGCGAACGTTTCTCGACCATTCTTATAGCCAGGTGATTGAAGAAAACGATGTTATTAGGCCTCCATGTGTTTGATACCCGCTCGCCGCTACACCGTGCGCTTGCGGTAAAACTACAGTGTCGCCGTCCCGGTTGCATGTGCATATCCGGGGCGCGATCACAAGGATGGACATGAGGAGGAGCAATGACATAGCTTGGACTCAAGTGGTGCCAAAGCTTGGAGATGATGGAGAGCATCTAGGTTGAAGCCATAGACTCTAAGGGAATCAATGTAATCCATGTATTATTTAATTTATTGTTTTTCTCTTTTTTGAGTCTAGGTTTAATG
Source organism: Scilla litardierei (assembly GCA_030789695.1). NCBI lineage: Eukaryota > Viridiplantae > Streptophyta > Magnoliopsida > Asparagales > Asparagaceae > Scilla > Scilla litardierei. Next base: position 231,322,895 of record CM061141.1, on the reverse strand, counting down.
TAATGTCTTGATAGATGGTCTACTCATTCATGAATTTGCATTTAACCATCTTAGTGAGCCTTAGGATTATCATAGAATCTAATCCAATAGGTTCATCAGCCAAAAGACTCAATTGGAGTCTCTGCCTCTCCAACATGCGAATGATGAAGTATTACAGGCGACTTGGTGATTCCAGGTGCTTGTTGAGCCTTCTACAGTCAGCTGTTGTGCTCCAGTTTAATCCAACCATTTCTTGACTCTTAAATGAGTTTTTGGAACCGTTGACTGATGTGCTATTTATAGTCACATGTCTTCCTACAGGCGCCTGTTAATTGTTCAACATTCGTCTGTACGCAACTTGCATTTTCTGGGCTTCATCCCAATTTGTAAGTCAGTCGATGGTTGAAGTATTGACAGTCGCATGTCTATTTACAATTGCATGTACTTTGGCCATCAGTCGTCTGTATACATACAGTGCATACGTTGCATCTCTCTATTTCGTTTCCATCCCTTGTGACAGTCGCCTGCTGAAGGATATACAGTCGTCTGCCCATTTTACAGGCGCATGTGTAGTCTTCTACAATCGCCTGTCCTGACTCAGTTTATAGCCGTTGGGATTTATTTAGCCGTTGTTCAGTCGACAGTCAGATGTTCATTAGTCGACTGTCGCTGACGTTTCAGCCCAGATTTTAGCCGTTACAGCTTTATGTTTTTAGCTTTATCCTTGGGTTTTGAGAGTTCATATATGGTTCCTATATATATGAGAGGGCTGAGTTGATTAGAAATTCTTGGAACTATTGAAAATCATTAGGGTTTAATTAAGCCACTCTCAAACTCTCTCATTTCCCTCTTAGAGCTCATTATCTCCTTCATGCATTGAAGTCAAGCTCAAGGGAATATCATCCAAGTGCTTTCAAGCTAAACTCAACACTTGGAGATCCTCTTCCATGCATTGCATTCATTAATGAGTAATTTCATCTCAAGGCATATGTAAGAGTATTTGTTTTACTTTGTGTTTTCTTTGAAGCCCTAGCTTTTTGTGTGAGAGATAGCTACTCTCTGTGTGAGAAAATAACCTTCTATGTAAGGGTTGGTTGAGATCTCTCTGTGTGAGAGTTTGAGTCTCTTTGTGTGAGAGCAAAAGTCTTTCTGTGTGAAAGCATGAATTTCTTTGTGTGAGAATCCAAATCCTCTGTGTGATGTATCCTTTGTGGGATTGTATTCACTTTTCTGTGTGAGAATTATAGTGGATATTGGTGTGGCTGGACGTACCAAGTTTGGAGAACCAGGTTAACATCTTGTGTTTTTGGATTTTTTTGGTGTTTAATTCTTCTTGCATTTATAATTCAGCATTTACAAGTTCAATTTTTAATTATGCAATTTGTGTCATTACAATATTCACCCCCCTCTAGTGTGTTGTTAGTTAGTATTGCAAGGGTAAGACGATCCTTACAATTGGTATTAAAGCAAGGTTATAGCATACTGCAACGATGGCATTCAACGCTACATTCGTGTCTCATGAAGAAGGTCACTCTACCGTTCGACCCCCGCTCTTCAACGGAACCAACTAACCAAGTTGGAAGATCAGGATGATGATCTACATGAAGTGTCAAGACCTATGGGACATCACAGAGTTCCATTTGAGAAGCCTACTAAACCGCGGCTTCAAGGACCAAGGCGGAGAAGGAAACGATCAAATTCAATGCGAGGGCTATGAATGCATTCCATTGCACCCTCATTGCAAATGAGTTCATCCGCATCTCCATAGATAAAGTGCAAAATGGCCAACGAAATTTGGCATACTTTGGAGATATGTCATGAAGGGACTTCAAAGGTAAAGAAAACAAAACAAACTGTGTTTAGATCTAAATATGAAATGTTCAAGATGCAGGAAGGAGAAATCATTTCAGAAATGTTCACAAGGTTCACAGACATCGTGAACGCTTTGGAAGGACTTGGGAAGGTGATTTCCTAAGAGGATCGTGTAGAGAAGATCCTTGACACACTTACATCTCAATGTGAGTCAAATGCCAACGGGATTTTGGAGTCAAATGACATGTCCAAATACACCGTTGAGGAGTGCATTGGGAATCTCATAGCATACGAAGTGAATCTTCAACACAAGAATGAGATTCAACCAACAAAGCCCGAGAAGCAAAAGGGGGTTGCATTCCATGCCAAGGAGGAGCCAATCAAGTGGAGGAATAAATTACATCGAGAAGCTCATAATGAAGAAGATGAGGCTAGTGGAGATGAAATCGGGGAGCTTGCCAAGCAACTAAAAGCCTTCCTCAAAAGCTTGCAAGGTAAATCTTCTTCAAAGTTTGCCTCTAATTCTAACAATCTGATTTGTTTCAATTGTAGAGGAAAAGGTCATCTCTCCACTGAATGCCCTTTCAAACCTACCAAAGAGACTTACAATGGTAAAGGGAAGAAGCATTGGAAAGGCAAGTCCAAGTTCATAACCCAAAAGAAGGGGCTTGTCGGGACATTTGATGACTCAAGTGAGGATACATCAAGTGATGAAGAAGTGGATGACAAGGAGAAAGCTCACGTGTGCTTTGTGGCATTTGATGTTTCTTCGCCAATCTCCTATAGCCAAGTGATAGTGAAGTGGAGGCGTGGCTCAACCCCAATGAGGAAATGTGCTTCATGGAAAATGGGGTAGAGTCGTCGTAAAGCTCTAGCGAGGAAGAATATGATGAGGAAATTGAGGAGGAAAAGATATCATACGAGAAGCGCGAATACCGCTACGACGTGGTCTCTAAAGGGGCAAGTAAGTGCATCAACTCTTACAATAAATTAAGAGCAAAATATAAGGATGCAAAGAGTACAGTGCATGAACTAGAATCTTCTAGTGTAAACAATAATAATATACATATTTGTGACACTAGTGAAAGAGACACACTTCTCTCTCAAGTTATGGAATTGAGCATGTTAAATGATAATTTAGTAGCTCAAAACCTTAGCTTAGGTACTCGCATTCAACAACTTACGTTGAAATGAGAAGAGGAATTCCGAAAGCTCAAAAGCATTGTTTATTCTAGAGATTCACTCCACGGTTTGCTTGAAAAACAACATCCAGCAAACCATATAGGAGGTTTGGGCTATATTCAAAATGTGGTACCTAAACCCATCTCTAATTCTTCTTATGGTGAAAATACAAGAAATATTGCAAAAGCACCTAAGAAGAATCACCATGTCTTCAAGTATAACTATAACACCAACAAGAAGCATGTAAATCACAAGGTGTTGGGGAATAATGAAAATCCTTCATTTTTTGCTAAGAAGCAAAATCCTCACTTAATGCCAGCTAAGAAAATATTCTCTACACCTAAGCATGCCACATCCACCCCTCTTGCAAAGGCTAAACCCTTTTCTTGAAAATCGCTAAGTCTTTAGATTCCTACTAAGGTTAGTATGCAAGAGAGGGATAGCTACATCAACTCTTTGGTTAGGGATGTGATCACCTTATGTGATTACATTAGGAAATCAAACTCCTCCTGGGTTTGGTTCCCTATGTTGGATGCAACGATCTATGACCTCTAGTTTGATGACGACAAACAAGTATGAACTATTTAACATGTGTGTTAAGTGCCTTTTAGGATGGCTAACTCGTAATTCTTCAAAGAGATGGCTAAGTCAAAAGATGGAGAATTTGCTATGCACATAGCAAGTTGGACTTGGTCCAACATGGAGAGAGATGGAGCCAATTCAAATCAATTGGTATTGGAACAAATCTGTTATGGAGATTAGCTATTATCCAATTCCTACTGAATCCCGAATTCAAACTCTCCATTCCAAGTCAAATACAAATTCCCAATCAATATCCAAACTCCTAGATTGTAAGGATTCTCTCATTGACACAAACCCTAGCCAACCTACCCGAGGTTTTCTCTCCATTACCGCACCAATGCCAAAGGGGTTCCTATATAAGCTATCATCTTAGAGAGAGGCAAGAGAGTCGGCCAAAAGAATATCTCCTAGAGCTAAACCCACGCATCATCATCTTCAAAGGAGAGAGTCACGCAAAGAGCCTCAAGCCCATCATCTGCCTTGTTGTGAGTCCCCATTGCCTCAAGCTTCATCATCATCCTTCCAAGAGCCAAGCTTTCATCTTCGCATCATATTGCTCAAGCAACATTCAAAGGGGAGAGACTTACGCATCAAAGAGTAGCCGTGTCATCTTCAAGCATCCATGCACCAACTTGCCTTGCCGACCAAGGGAAGCCCATGCGGCAACTCATTATCGACATATACATTGCCACACCCTCTTGCAAGCTTGAGACGCTGATCGCACCATCTAGCAAGCAGCAGCCCTCGCCGACCGTGCCTCCTTGCGTGCCATCCGTTGCTGCTGACCGGCGCCCCGTTTACGGTTTGGGCGCGGTGTCGTTTTACCGCAAGTGCACGGTTAGTGTATGGTGCGGGTTTATCGAACTCGGGGAGGTGGATGGCTTGAATGGCTACTAGCCTCGCCTAGGTTGTGTGAGAGCTACGCGGATGATGTAAGTGGAAGTGTATAAATAAAGGAAATAAACAAAAAAAGACAAGAAATTAATCCCCGCTAACACGGGCTAGAGCACTCATGACACTTGGCATTCGACTTAACCCAGGGGGAGACATTGCCCCTAAAGCTGGTACCTAGCGTCCCATTGGCCCGATATTCCGGTCGATGTCCAGGATGATACGCTAGGTCTACCCGGTTTCATACGGTGGGCATTCCCATGTCCAACACCCTCCGTAACCGGGAGCATTAAGGCTACAATGATAACTCCCAACATTTCGTCCAAGTCGTTCCCACGCGCGAGGATTCAATGTCTACGCTAGGGGTGTTAGCTGTGGCTAGGGGATCAAACGCCAGTTTTATTTCCCCTTGGCCCGACTGTCAAAGGCGGTCTTTCTCCCGCCAGTGACAATAAAACGCCCCAGCGTAACCCTAATGGCCAACTAGGTCAAATGTGATTTCTAGCAATACATCAAAGCGGATCTTGACAGGATAAGCATCCGGACCCCAACCACCAACACATATAATGTGTTGTTGTACGAATTGGACTCAGATTGCTAGAAATCCCCATTGACACATTCCATCAAACACTTGCCATGCAATCAAGTCGAATGTAAAATCCCAAGCATCAATCCTACTCTAACCCATATTAGGGTTCATCAAACACTACTCAATGGTGAAGAACATGATAGAAAGCAATAAAATGGACAAACAAAAATTCACCATCAAGCACAATAAAAATAACCCAATACAATGGAAATAAGAAAAAAAATACTTATCTTGCCATTGAATCATCAATCCATTACAAGACGTATTGAAGTAGAAGCCCTAATCTAACCTAACTGAAAGATCCCCTAAAGGGGGAAGGAAAATGCTGAAAAAATAGGGAAGAACCCCCTCCAAGTCGTGCCCACACTTATATTTATAAGCCCCGTCAAAACCCTAACGGTTCGGGTCCAAAAACCCTATAAAACTGCTAAAACAGGACCACCCGATGGGTTGAAGTGTCAACCGATCGGGTGGAAGCAAACAGAGATGCACAGCTTCTGAAATTGACCAGAACCGATCGGTTGGACTCCCAACCGATCGGTTGAAGTCCAATTCCAGACAGTTCCCAATTTCAGCACCCAGCTACGCTCAGAAAATTCCAGAAAATTGTAGAAAAATAGGATTTGGGCATGCGACCTATCGTTGGAAAGCTAACGACGATGTCGATGCTAGAAAAATAATAGATCACCCAAACTCCCACTAGAATTATAGCAGATATTCACTGAATGCGCAGCGGTGCGCAAAAGGTGAAGAAAAGGCCACCCGATCGGTTGAAGTGTCAACCGATCGGGTGGGTTCTCCCCCCAAAATGACCTGAGGAGATGACCCGATCGGTTGGGAAGTCAACCGATCGGGTGGATTTGGCATACAAAATAGAGAGCACTGACGTGACCACCCGATCACTAAACCGATCGGGTGGGGTCTTCTTCATTTCAGCTTCTGTCCGGGTCGGATATATGTGCACGAACCGATCGGGTGGGTCTGTCCAACCGATCGGTTGAGGCTCCAAATCATCAAATCCTCGTCTTTGGCCATCGGATCTTTGCCCTATAAGCGAGCCTTGGTCCCAACATGCAATGTTGATCCCAGAAGACACCGAAATGCTGACATTTGCCTGAAATACAAACAATACACCCAATAGTCAATATGAACCAAAATGTGATATATACAACATAGAATGAGATGAAATGCATATGAAAACACGATGAAATGCGTGTACAAAATATGAAATATGAACACGCGTCAAGCCCCCAAACTAAACTCTTACTCGTCCCGAGGAAGACGAGTTGGAATGAAGTTCGGGTGCGAGAGCAAGAAAGGAAAATGAAGAATCCTAGATCACCCTCTCCAAACCATAAATGTAATCACCAATACAATTAAGCACAAGGAAAAAGCATATCACAATCTAAATCAAGAATTCAATCTCATAATATAGCATCATGGGTTCATTTCAATAGAGCACAAAAGAGATAGAAGCGTGATATTGGCAAAGGCATAGCTATCATAGCATGTTATAGTAGATAATATGCCCAATATATAAGGAAGCTTAAAATTCGTACCAAATCTTCCAAATGGTGAATACAAGATACCCATACATGCATGAAGAAGTAAGCAAGAATAGATATGAATCATGTGAATAACTATCAATCTCTAGGATATAAGGAATCACCACACACACTTGTCTTTTTTGATTTTTGAAACACTTTCTTACCTTGCTTGTATTTTCAAAAGGAGATGGAGAAGATGTGGGAAGATCACTTTGTACAAACTCTCGCCTTCCCTATATACAATGGTGCTCTCAAATATAGGAAATGTGGAGAGCGAAGGAAAATGGGAGAATGTGGCATATATACATATTTTTGGTTTTTGTTTGGTTTTTGTTGTTTTTTATTTTAATATTTTTATCTTGCAAACTTGGGGAATCGCAATGGAATGCAAGGGTGGCATACGCATCCCAAGCCAGATGGCTTTAGGGCGTCGGGTTACGAAGAACCCCGAAGGACCATTATACAAAAATATGTACAAAAGTGTGCACTCCCCCAAACGGGAGAACAATGCATGACAAGGGGGAATGTACAAAGTAAAACAAAAGAGAATTTTTGAGAAATCCAAGCATGGCAAGAAAATCCTCCATGAATTCAAGCACGGGACAAAGGTGTGGATATCCTAATCCCGTTGAAAGGTAGCTAACACATGCTATAAGAGTACATATATAGTATTTCAAGCAAGAGTTAGAAGCACGGGGATAGGATGGTAAAATAACCGTTTCTTGGAAAAGAAGCGTGAAAATCTAGGAACTTCAAATAGAGAGGCATATTAAAATATGATATATAGCTAGAAGAATGCCTTAAACACAATCACAACCAACAATCTCGAAACATAGCAAATAAACCCAAAAGATGACAAAACACACATATGAGCATTGAATAATCAAAGAAATAGCGTGATGGAAAAAGGTGCTCAAATGCGAAAATTGAAGCATGAGTGGCAAAATATCATTGATGGTTCATCTCTAGTAAGAGGCAAGAACGAAATGGAGAAAGAAAAATGCATGATGGGAATGATGCATAAAAATGAAAAGAAAAATTTTTGATGCATGAAAAATGTGAAAAAATGGAAGAAAATAAAGGAAGCATGCGTGAAATGGAACTCCCCCAAGCTAAATCTTGCATTGCCCTCAATGCAATAAAATTACTCATGAGAGGGCAAAGATAAAATGGGAGGGGAAATGCATCAAAAGTAATAAAAATGACTATGGGTGATACTCTCCCCTAAGCTAATATAAGCAATCCCCAAATGATATGAAAATCCGATACGTGGCATAAAAGATAAAGGGGAGAGTGAACAATAGGAAAAATAGGCATCACCACCCTTTGGATGTGGGAGTGGTCTCATGGAGAAAAATGACAACGGGGCCAAGAAAAGTGCCAAAAGAACAAGGATAGGGTGATGGGGGTGAAATGATAGAAGGGCACGACATGATGGGTTATTATGATGCAAAAGCAAACCCTAGATACGCTCCCCTCGCAAATGAGAGGAGACGAGATTATTCTAATCTAAACTAGAAAGCTATAAATTTCTACACTGCTATATTAGGATACACCTGAGCATATGCGGATCCAGAATCTCGAGTGGGGCATGTAGCTGCTCTAACTACTCCTGATGTGGCTCCGCAAGAAGCGCTGTGCCACGTGTGCCAATGGTTCCAAGCAATGCACCTCTAAGCATCCTTAGTAGGTGTCCACTTGTGACCTGCAAATGATGAGGTGCATTAGTCCATGGCAAAAAATTATTTCCCAAAATAAATGTATCCCAGAGATAATCGTCAATATAAGATGGAAAAATAATAAAGGGGTGACGAATACTCCCTGAGAATGGGTCGCTATCCTCTGTACTAGTGACGACCAAATCCTCGCTCTCTAAGAGAAGTGGCTCTCCAGGTGGTGACACACCGCAGCATACCTCAAGGGATGTTTATCATGTGTCCTGCAAGAGATATGGTGTGTCAAAAACATATAACTCTAAAGAAATAGGACGTGAAAAAGCGAGACTTAAATGTGGAGTTAGAGTGAGTATGAAAATCTCACTGAATATGGGCAATATGCTCAAGTAGATGCTCAGCCGCAGATGAAGTGGAGAGAGACGGTAGAGGTAGATGTGACTCGGGCTCCATGAAGTGGACCATCATATCCAAGCCCTCATGCACATTCTCCTCGACAATATGCTCATGCTCCACCATCTGCCCAATGTCCTGAATGACATCATCGTGGTTAACCACAAGCCAAGGAAGAAGCATCGACAGAGATGGCTATGGAGGTGGATGTGGAGCAGACCACTTGTATGTGGTCGTGGTGTCCTCGTCCTCACACACATCCTCCTCGCCGGTATGCATAAGCTCTGTAGTCTCCTCGGTGCTCTCGTATGACTCATGTGGGGTATCCAAATCAAGATGAGAAGTCTCTCCCACAGATCCTAGAGAAATCACCCCATCCTCCCAATCATCATCACAAAATGCATTGTCATCCAAGTGGTAGTGTTGGAAAAATGGGACATCAGCATGAGATGTGTCTATGGTGGCCGATGGGATGGTGGTCTCAACCATGAAAGTGGGTACATACTCTCCTCCATCCTCTCTTCTCGGTGTAGGCTCGGTGATTGGTACCATAAAGTTTTGCAATATTTGGCCTTGGTTAAACATGGCACTTTCAAGGAGAGACTCAATGCTTGATTTTTCTTGTGTTTGTGGAGGGATATAAGGTTGAGAAAATGGATGGGAGGTGATTGGGCTAAGGTTGTGGGAAAATGTTTGGCCTTGGTTTAGAATGAGGCGCTCAGGCGTAAATGGGCAATCATTATGCATGTGCCCTGCCATCCCACAAATCTAACAAACCACAAATGAATAAGGATCATAACCTCACATCTGAGCATCGAAATTTGGCCTCCACATAGTAATAGCAAAGATACCTGGACAACAAAAATAAGAAAACTAGATAGGAGCGTCAATAGTACAAGAGAATAACAAAAAGATAATATAATGGTGGGGAAAATTTTCTTGGTTATTGTATTTGTTTTTTATGCGTAGTCTAACGAGCCCAAGCTAAGCTAATATCAAACCGAACGCCTCCCCGGCAACGGCACCAAAGACTTGACCGGCATCGCGGTGTCGTTTTACCGCAAGTGCACGGTTAGTGTAAGGTGTGGGTTTATCGAACTCAGGGAGGTGGATGGCTTGAATGGCTACTAGCCTCGCCTAGGTTGTGTGAGAGCTACGCGGATGATATGAGTGGAAATGTAGAAATAAAGAAAAGAAACAAAAAAGACAAAAATTAATCCCCGCTAACACGGGTTAGAGCACTCATGACACTTGGCATTCGACTTGACCCAGTGTGAGACATTGCCCCTAAAGGTCGTACCTAGGGTCCCATGTGCCCGATATTCCGGTTGATGCCTAGGATGATACGCTAGGTCTACCCGGTTTCGGACGGTGGGCATTCCCATGTCCAACACCATCTGTAACCGAGAGCATTAAGGCCACAATGATAACTCCCAACATTTCGTCCAAGCCGTTCCCGCGCGCGAGGATTCAATGTCTACGCTATGGGTGTGAGCTGTAGCTAGGGGATCAAACGCCAGTTTTATTTCCCCTTGGCCCAATGGTCAAAGGCGGTCTTTCTCCTGCCAGTGACAATAAAACGCCCCCGCGTAACACTAATGGCCAACTAGGTCAAATGTGATTTCTAGCAATACATCAAAGCGGATCTTGACAGGACAAGCATCCGGACCTCAACCCCCAACACATCTAGTGTGTTGCCATACGAATTGGACTCAGATTGCTAACATTGACACATTCCATCAAACACATGCCATGCAATCAACTTGAATGTAAACTCCCAAGCATCAATCCTACTCTAACCCATATTAGGGTTCATCAAACACTACTCAATGGTGAAGAACATGATAGAAAGCAATAAAATGGACAAACAAATATTCACGATCAAGCACAATAAAAATAATATAAAACAATGGAAATAGGAAAAGAAATACTTATCTTGCCATTGAATTATCAATCCATTACAAGACTTATTGAAGTAGAAGCCCTAATCTAACCTAACCGAAAGATCCCCTAAAGGGGGAAGAAAACTGCTGAAAAAATAGGGAAGAACCCCCTCCAAGTCGTGCCCACACTTATATTTATAAGCCCCATCAAAACCCTAACGGATCGGGTCCAAAAACCCAATAAAAATGTTAAAACAGGACCACCGATCGGTTGAAGTGTCAACTGATCGGGTGGAAGCAAACAGAGATGCACAGCTTTTGAAATTGACCAGAACCGATCTGTTGGACTCGTAACCGATCGGTTGAAGTTCAGTTCCAGACAGCTCCTAATTTCAGCACCCATCTGCGCTCAGAAAATTCCATAAAAATGTTGAAAAATCGTATTTGGGCATGCGACCTATCGTTGGAAAGCTAACGACGATGAAGACGCTAGAAAAATAAGAGATCACCCAAACTCCCACTGGAATGATAGACGATATTCAATGAATGAGCAGCGGTGCGCAAAAGGGGAAGAAAAGGCCACACGGGTTCTTCCCCAAAATGACCCGGGGAGATGACTCGATCGGTTGGGAAGTCAACCGATCGGGTGGCTTTGGCACACAAAATAGAGAGCACTAACGTGACCACCCGATCACTGAACCGATCAGGTGGGGTCTACTTCATTTTAGCTTCTGTCTGGGTCGAATATATGTGCATGAACCGATCGGGTGGGTCTGTCCACCCGATCGGTTGGGTCTCCAAATCATCAAATCCTCGTCTTTGGCCATCGGATCTTCACCGTATAAGCGTGCCTTGGTCCCGACATGCAAGGTTGATCCCAGAAGACACCGAAATGCTGACATTTGCCTGAAATACGAACAATACACCATATACTCAATATGAACCAAAATGTGCTATATACAACATGGAATGAGATGAAATGCATATGAAAACACGATAAAAGGCGTGTACAAAATATGAAATATGAACACGCATCAGCTGCCCATCGAGTCACCGACCCACACTGATCCCCTCTGCTAACCGACAGTCCTCAATGCCATCAAGCATGCATCTTCTTGTGTTGACCGACCGACTGCCTTACAACGAAGCCATTACCGACTGAGTGACTAGCAAGGCCGTAACCTCTTGTCGACTCGAATGCTTGCCATGTCACTTATGCTTACCGACCCCTACGGTTGCTGCATCCTCCTGACCGCTGACCTAGTAGAGCAGCCGAGCTATTGGTGTAACGACCCCTGATTACTAGTGTCGTCAATAAGTAGCTTGCTGCAACTTCATCCAAGCTTCAAGCCAAGGACATAACATTACCTTTGGAGTTCTCCAAGCCAATGCCGTAACTTGCAAAGATTCATAATCATCATCTTACCGCAACTTGAGTTGCCAAGTCCGAGAGACGACTACTTCATCGTCAGACGAGATCTGACACGTACTGAATGACAGAGACAACTCGCCATCACAATCTGAGCGTTCCTGAACTCTTCACTTTATCATTATATTTGTGATTGTGTGTAGATCTCTGTAGGAGAAACTTATTTACCATTGTGATGGTTTTGGGTCTTATCTAGCGTTCGACTAGACAATAGGGCTTGGCTACTTCGGACTAGCTAATAAAAAACGTTTACGAGGCTTAATCTTGTTGAACACGTGTGTTGTGGTGTACTGAGAACCTAGCGAGTGTAGAGACGTAGAGAGGTGCTCTAGTCATGCTCTAGCGTGTGGTTGTACCTATTACATTATTAATACTAGTATCTGCTTTGGGCGCTGGAAGTAGGTCGTGGTGTCGACCGAACCAGGGTAAATCTTTTGTGCATATCTGTGATTGCTTATTGTTTACTCTGCATGTGCTTATAACTGTGTGTGATTGTTTGTGAGTTTCACGAATATTTTTATTAGCCTATTCACCCCCCTCTAGGCTTAGATCCAGATCCAACAAGTGGTATCAGAGCAGGATATATGATCTAGGCTAGACTTGACCTTGAATTCCATTGATAGTGCTTTTGCTGAATGTCTGTCCATATCATGACCCCCTAAATTTAATGGTGTAGATTATGCTTATTGGAAAAATAGAATGAAAATATAGCGAATCGCAGATTCCGTCCCGTCAGTGATCAAAGCAATGGTAGGATCAAAAGAATTTCACTTTAATGATTTATATGTTGCTAAGAAGAAGAAAGGTAAGTATTATTTTGTAGGAAGAGAATCACACTAATTGAGATCGAAGCGCCTATGCTGCATTCCAAACAAGCAAGCAAGGATAGCTGCAATCGTCTTCATGCCATCTTCAATCAGATGAATGCCGTAGATCGTCTTCTGCGTATGATAATATTACTACTAAGAGCGCATTCTTCCTTCAAAGAGCCTTTATCCGGATAAGCATCCGATGCGAACGAATCGTCTGAAAAAAACAATTCCTCTTCTCAACAGTAGTCTTTAGGCCTCCCACCAATAGTTCAGTCGGGAGAGAGGTTTGAACTCTTGAGAGATCCTTTAAATACGACCAGAGGGATAGAAGATAATGTAGGCTAAGCCGGAAAGGGAGAGAGTTGAATTAGATCAGATGCCATTGATTCTGTTGGAGGATCAGGAGAGAGAATTGCTTTTGTTGAAGAAGCATAAATAAAAGAAGCTCTTGCTCACAAATCCCTTTCAGGTGTAGATGAATATGATGTTTAGTTTGGGACTAGGGCTTGTGATCCTTCTCTTAATGGTAGAAATACAATAACAAAGGGCTCTCCTAAGCAAGCTGCGGAGTCGTAGTCCATTGCATTACTTTAAAGACGGGATGTGATCTTTACTTCTGATCAAACGCTGTGAACTCATGGTCAAATGGATTTCGAGGATCATTCGGGCTCATCCCGATTGAACCTTTCCTTAGCCTTTGCTTCCTCTCAGGATGTGAAGTCCGCCCCCTATTCTATTAGTCGAGGGTTGATTTATGAAAATAGACAGAGCCGATACTTGCACTTGCCTTAAAGAAGAAAAACAAAAAAAGAAGTACTAAAGCACAATCGCTAGCTAAAGTACAAGGGTTTGAGAGCGAGACGCATTTCATTAGAAGGCGCTAGAACCGATTGATATCAAGTATGTGTATCAGTAGTAAGACATGAAGGCAAGTTAGCCAGAAACTGATTCGCATAGGTGCAAGTTGAAGCGTGTGTTCTTGACTTGAATGAAAAAGCAGCGAGATACCGGATCTTGATATCCGCAAGTGCGAGTCGAAGGAGGTCCCCAGACGGTCAGATAGCCTACAACACATGCACGTTTTGGACAATAAAACAGCAACATGAGGCTAGGTAGGCGTGACCTAAGTGAATTCAGCCAGAGGCGTGATCCTCAGAAAGATTTTATATAATGGATGAACGAATAGCCATTCATCCTTGAATCTGCTCCTGACGTCGTAGGGCTCTGATATAGAACAATAAGAATTGTTGGTTGAAAAGAACAGCAACTCATCGACTTGGAATATTGTCTAAAAAGGTTATAAGCCATCTGTTATTAAAGCTGAAAATATTGTTATGCTTAAACCTGAGGATAAATGGGATGATAATGATTGGAGACTTACTGCTAGTAATGCTAAATCCATGAATGCGCTTATTTTTTCTTTAGTTAAATCTGAATTCAATCGTATCTCACATTGTCTAACTGCGCACGGAATTTGGAATACACTGGAGGTGACGCATGAGGGAACGTCACAGGTGAAGAAGTCTAGACTTGCATTGCTGAGCACAAAGTACTAGGGCTTTCGCATGCTTCCATCAGAATCCATATCAGCGATTTTTGTGAGGTTCACGAACATCGTCTACAAGTCTAGCTCCCTTGGTAAGCCATACTCTAGCCTTGAATAGGTAAGGAAAATCTTAAAGGAACTACCAAGCTCATTCAGGCCTAAAGTCTCTGCCATATAAGAAGCGAAAGATCTATCTCAGGTAATTTAATGTCCCACGAGCTTGTGCTGTAGAATATAGAGGCTAGAGAGAAACCAGAGGCGAAGGAAAAAGAAGCAAAACCACTAACTCTTCAAGATAAAGAAGATGAAGATGATGAAAATTAGGTGTCACGTCCCGCTTCACATTATAATTGGGAGCGAGGACACGAGCGGGTCCGCATGTGCTTAAAGTAATGAAGATATACTTTTATTTCTTTCTTCTTTTACTTAAGCACAATAAGTATTAATTTAGTTTATCAGGTTTCTTTCATGCGAATAATATCAGAGCAGCATAAATATTTAATTCACTTTTATACCAGAGTTTCAAAATGAGTACACAAAGTAATTAGGACTAGCTTGGCCGTATAATTTATTGAAATGCAAAGACACCTGCAAGATAACAAGTACAACTAATAAAATAAGACTGAGAGCAGCTCTATATCTATTCTTCTGCAGTGAGGACCTTAGTGTCCTCGTAACTCTGGTAAGCAGAATCGTCCTCCAAGATGAGATCCTCTGAAGCGGGGTCCACTTCGTAATCTGTCTCTGAACCTAACTTATATTTCACAATTACATTGAAATATATGTCAGCGAAAAGCTCAGAAAGATATTTAAAGTAATGAAATAAAGAATGACCGCCGGTCCGTTTGGCACTCAAATCGGGACGAAGTTACTAGGATTATAATTTGTAAACCGTAAGCGCACGGTGTCGAAGTGTGGCTTGGGGGTCGATCACAGGGAGGCGTGTATTGTGCTTGTGAACAATCAGGAACCGGATCACCCCGTGGATGAGCTAGCCTATTGTCTGGTTGGATGTCACGATGGTAAACTAATGAAAAATATGTAGGAGGTAAAAAGGTAACCGAGGACTTTGGCTTCCGCCCTATCATGAGTTCTCACTATTACGACCGAAGGATAGGAATGTGATCGGATTCTAGGGTTGAGCGATGAGACATTGCCTCTAATAGCGGTACCTAGCGTCCCATGGGCACAATATTCTGGTCGATGCCCATGATGATACGCTAGGTCTAGCCGGGTTCGGACGGTGGGCATTCCCATGTCCAACACCGCCCGACTCTGGGAGCACTAAGCTCGCAATGATTGCTCCTGACATTTCATCCAAGCCGTTCCCATGCACAAGGAATCAATGTCTACGCTAGGGGGTGAGCTGTGGCTAAAGAATCAAACTCCCGTTTTATTTCTCCTTGGCCCGACGGTCAAAGGCGGTCTTTCTCCTACCGATGACAATGAAACGCCCCCACGTTACCATCAAAATCCCTTGATCCTATCGGATCCCAAATCCTATGGCCGTTCTAAGGAGAACCCACGAAGGGGCTTCCACCAATGTCCCAGATTGAAGAACTACTCACTATTCATGGTATGAGAGACAATAAAACAGACTATAGCCATAAGAATGTAAATCGCAATAGATTACCCTAGCAAATAGAAGTATAAATGCAATATTAAAATATAAGAACGATCAAAGAACATACAAATGGATTTTAATTCAGAGCGCCAAAAATCCCTAAAAACAGCGTAAAATGGGGATTACATTTCTGGGAAAAACCTAGCTCTATTTATACAATTTGGCAAGATGCCAGGGAATATTCACACAAAAAGAAAAAAATAGACGTCCACCCGATCGGATGAGACTTCACCCGATCGGGCGAAACGACGGGAAATTTGGTCTTCAGCTTCTGATAAATCTCACCCGATCATTGAACCCATTGGGTGAGGTCTCGACTTCTTGAGCATGGGAAGCATCAGCCTCAGGTGACCCAATCGGTTGACAATTCAACCGACCGGGTGAACTTTGGCTCTCAAAACAGCGTTCTGTGTTACATCCACCCGATCACTGAACCCATCGGGTGGATCTGCCTCTTCCTCGGGACTGATACAGCCGCATGAACCGATCGGGTGGATCTGTCCACCGGATCGGTTGAGAGCTGATACATGGTTTATCTTGACGATTAGCTCTCGGGATCTCGTGCGACACCTCCCGTTGCTTCGGGGACTCATGATGTTGGCCTTGTATGTCCCTTGCGCTAGTAATATCCTACAAAAGCACACAAACACAACGAAATTGAAAAGGAACTAAAAAACACAAAGGAACGGATTCGAAACAACGAAAAACGACGGGAAATTACAGAGAAGAGGTGCGTGAATATATAAATTATAAACGCACGTCAAAGAATAGCTTGGAAAAGAACAAAAGAGCGTTAGTACACATTTATGAATAATAAGTGTAGAAAAGTAAAGTACGAGCATGTATGAATTTGCAGTTCAAAAAGTAAGGCAGCTGTATATTGCGTATACAGTTATTTGTGCTCGTAATAAGTCCATGTCCGGGTTGGTAGTATGTTCTTGATACACCTTATCATCGGGGGTTTACCGTGATACTTCTTGCCATCCCTAACCTGGAAAATGGCCAAGATGCTTGCCTCCATTGGTGTGGTATGGAGGTAGCCGTAAGGTGGTCAAGCTACATCTACGAACGCTACTACTATGGACCAACCCCACCCAAGTTCTTAACCAGTCATCGACTAGTTTCCTTTCCCTCTGTAATCGATGGGTTCTCATTATGTTTCGAGGGTTGTGTACTACCCTCTGTTCAGTTTTGGTTCAAATGATGACATGCAGAGAAAAGTTGTTCTTTTACCAAAGAAGCATTAACATGAAACGTCTATTTTAATCAATTGCAACATGCATTATAAGAGCATGCAGTTTGGTTACTAAGTTTGACGAGCATGTTAAAAGTAAGGTTTTAGCATCTGATTAAGCAGTTTGTTCTAACATTCAATTACAATAAATACTTGCCTGGAGGCGATGGCGGATGTCATGGTGATTTTAGTGGAGGACACGATTTATCAGTGACGTATAGATTCACGTGTGAGGCTATTGTTTACGCTAATAGAATCATATAAACTAATATTCTTAACCAGTTTACTAATATTATTAGCAAATCATCTAATTACTAACAATATTTATATTACTACTACTATTAGTTTTGGGGTGATGGTTTGTTTGGAGGGGGAGATAGGACTTTAGGTTTTTTTTAAGGGTTTTATTTGTGTAGAGCTGTGTGTGAGTGTGAGGCCTGGGGAGAATGATTGAATGTAAACGAAATATAAAAGAAAACCAATGAAATGTGGCGACTGAGGTAGAGAACGAGTTAGGGTTTTGGTTTAAAATGGAATGATTTAAAAATTATAAGAAAAGGAAAGAACAAGGAAATTATTGTTATTAAGAATGGAGATTTATTATCATTTAAATGGGGATTCATTTCTATTAAAAAGTCTCCTAGGAGTTAAGGAAGGGTATTTCGAATTCAAATTCAAATAAATATTAAATGAATTCTTATATTAATAGATTTATATATAATTATAGCTAAGAGAAATACGTATTAAAATAAGTTTGTAATACGAATATGTAAAATAGTAATACGTAATACGAATACGTATTTAAGTACAGATACAGAAAAACTCAAGACAAAGATAGAATACGAAAAAAAATACGTATTATAAAATACCGACCGTTACATTCTACCCACCTTAAGAAAAATTCTGTCCTCGGAATTTCTAACATCTAGGGAGCAGGTAACAAATAAGGATAATGCTCTCGCATTTCATCTTCCCGCTCCCATGTGGATTCTCCAAGCAAGTCGTGATGCCACATCACTCTCACGAGTTCGACGACCTTGTTCCTGAGCGTCTTCTGACATCGGTATAAGATCTGCACCGGATATTGCTGAAAAGTCAAGTTCGGTCGAACCGTGATCTGTGAGTAATCGACAGCGTGTGACGGGTCACTAATGTAATGACGCAGATGAGATACATGGAAAACATCATGTACTCACTCCAATGAAGGCGATAGTACTAGACGATACGCTACTTCTTCAGCTCGCTCTAGCACATTGAAGGGTCCAATGAATCTCGGGCTAAGCTTCCCTCGTCTTCCAAAACGTATCACTCCTCGGTTTAGGGATATCTTCAGGAAAACGTGATCTCTTGGTTGAAACTCCAAGTGACGACGCTTGGCATCAACCCAATGCGTGTACCGATCTTGCGCAATACGTAGATTGTCCCTAATATTACGTACTTCGTCCACTGCTTCCACAATCATCTCTGGACCCAATATTTCTCGATCACCAATGTCATCCCAACACAGCGGGGATCGACAAACTCTACCAATGTCATTCCAATGCTTGTACCTTCCATAGAGTGCTATAAATAGGGCCATGCCAATACTGGCTTGGTAGCTGTTGTTGTCGGTAAACTCTACCATGTGCAGATGATCTTCTCACGAGCCCTTGAAATCCAGCATAAAGGCTCGTAACATATCTTCCAAAATCTGGATGGTACGCTCTGATTATCCATCAGTCTGCGGGTGATACATTGCGCTAAAACTAAGAATGGTACCCAGATTGGTCTGCAGACTCTTCCAGAATTGAGATGTGAATCTCATGTCCCAGTCAGAGACAATACTCACAGGAACTCCATCTAGTCGCACAATCTCCTGCACGATTAACGATTACATCACAACATATACTAAGAAGAAGTTTTAAAGGTATACGATAGATCATTACCTCCTTATACTTCTTAGCAAGTATTTATGTAGAGTGTCCCACTCAGAAAGGTATGAAGTGTGTTGATTTGGTTAACCGGTCAACGATCACCCAAATCGCATCATTCTGCTTAGTACTCCGAGGTAGTCCAGTCACCAAATCCATAGTGATGTGATGCTACTTCCATTCCGGAATAGTCAGAGGTTGGAGTAATCCGGTAGTGCGATGATGTTCAGCCTTCAACTGCAGACACACAAGGCACTTGGTGACACTAAGGGCTATGCTTCTCTTCATTCTGTGCCACCAAAAGTTCAGACAAAGATCCTTGTATATCTTGGTACCGCCAGGATGAATAGAGAAAGGAGAGTTGTGTGCCTCATTTAGTAGCTGTTCTCTGATAACACCGGAATGCACACAAATCCTACTAACATATCTCAAGGAACCATCCTCGTGAATAAGGAAATCTTTCCGAAGTCCAGCTTCGACTTGCTCTCTGATCTTCTGTAACTTCGCATCTCCAGTCTAGCTGCTTGCTTTAATCCGATCTACGATAGTAGACTGAATTTGCATATTCATCCATGTTGCTGAAGTTCCAAGAAGAATAACTTCAATTTCCATCTCTCGCATCGCTTGATGAAGTCTCCATTGAGCTGAGAGAGTCATAATCGCAGGTAAACGACTCAAAGCATCTGGTACTACATTCACCTTCCCCGGATGATATTGGAGATCAATATCATAATCTTCCATGAGCTCTAACCATCTGCGTTGTCTCATGTTGAGCTCCTTTTGAGTGAATATGTACTTGAGACTCTTATGATCGTTGAAGATCTTCACTTGCTCACTCAATAAATGATGCCTCCAAATCTTCAGAGAAAATATGACCGTGGCCAATTCTAGATCATGGGTCGGATAGTTCTTCTCGTGAGTCTTCAGTTGCTGGGAAGCATATGCAACTACATGACCAAGCTGGTGCAATACACATTCAAGACCCTTACCAGATGCGTCTTAGAAAACCTCAAGACCCACAGTTCTATCTGGTATAGCTAACACTGGTGCAGTCGTCAGCTTCATCTTCAATTATATAAATGCTTTCTCACAAGCCTCAAACCAGATAAATTTGATGTCCTTCCTCGTCAGACGAGTCATAGGCTCAACAATCTTCGCGAAGTCTTTGATGAATCGGCGGTAATAGCTAGTCAATCCAAGAAAACTTTGAATATCAGAAGCTGATCAAGGAGTCAGCCAATTCTTGGCTGAGGTAACCTTCTCTGAATCGACAGAAATACCATCCACTGATGCTATATGCCCAAGAAAAGCGACTCGGTCTAGCCAGAATTCACACTTGATGTACTTGTCATATAACCACTGACGTCGCAGGGTCTCCAATACAATCTGCAGATGCTTGGCATGCTCTTCATCATTCTTTGAGTAGATCAAGATGTCGTCGATGATGATCACTACGAACTTATCCAAGAACTCATCGAAAATCAAGTTCATGAGTTTCATGAATACAGCAGGGGCGTTAGTCACATCGAATGGCATGCCTACAAATTAATAGTGCCCATACTTGGTCCGAAATGCCGTCTTCGGGATGTTTTGACTTCTGACCTTCACCTAATGATAACCACTTCGGAGATCCATCTTAGAAAATACTCGCGATCTGCCAAGTATATCGAAGATGTCATCAATACATGACAGCGGTTACTTGTTCTTAATGGTCACCTTATTCAGCTCTCGATAGTCTAAAAACATACTTCTAGACCCATCCTTCTTCTTGACCAAGAGAACTGGTGCACCCCAAGGTGATACGCTGGGATGTATCCATCCCTTCTATAATAGATCAACAAGTTGTTTTCGAAGTTCTTCCAGTTCGGCAGGGGCCATGCGATAAGGAGCCTTCGAAATGGTAGAGTGTTCGGCATCAAGTCAATAGCGAACTCCAGAGCTCGATTGGCGGTAAACCCAAAATATCTTCAGGGAATACATCCCTAAAGTCTCGAACTACTCTAGGTTTCTCGGGCTGAACTTGCATTGATGCAACGATTACTTCGTTCGGCTTGGCCCGGAATGTAATAGGTCCAAGTGAATGATCTCCGCTCGTGAATTCAAATATAGGATGATCAACGACTTCAAACACTACTTTCTTTCTGTGACAATCAATAGTAACGTAGAAATTTCCTAACCGATCCATGTCGAATATCGCAATGAATTTTGGCACGTCAACCATCATAAAATCTGCGAACAACTCGTGTCCACAAATCACGATAGGGCAAGATCGACAGCCACTAGAAGTCTTCACTACTCCACTCCTAGTAGTGATGTTTCAACAATTAGGTAGAGAGTCAACACGAATGGAGTGTTTCTCTACAAATCCTCGGGATATGAAGCAGTGTGAGGCTCTAGAATCAAAAAGAGACAAGGCTGGATGAGAGACTACTAAGACAACACCTAGTACATGTGAAATATGTCTTACCTAAAGGATAAACAACCAACCACTTGCATATAATATAAGCATTAAATAAAAGAAGAGTTAAAGCATTACCTAATACCACTTGCTCATAAGTCTCAGCCTCCATGGCTGTCATGGTGAAAACCTGACGCCTCGGCTGGTTCTGCCTCCCCAGTACAAAAGCCTTCTGTTATGGAGCCAGAGGTGGTCCACGCTGATTCGGTCCAGGTGCTCCACCCTGATTAGGTCCAGGAGGTCCAGTAATCATCGGCATGTTGGTGCAACGGGGACAGTCTCTGGTAGCATGGGCTGACGCTCCACATATCAGACATTGATTCAGCAACTCTCAGCAGTCCTTCTTGGGATGGCCAGTCCGCTTGTAGTGGAAGCATAACATCTGAGATTGATTGCTGACAGAAGCAGCATGCCTATTGAATTGTGCAGTCTGTGTAGGCCTAAGATTGCCCCTGAATGGCTCTGGTGGACGTCTGCTTCCTCCAGTTTGAAGCGCCTTCTTCTGATTCACAATAAGTTTGTGCTTCCTAGCAGCGTCCAATATGTCCTGGTGCATAGTCAGATTTACCAAAGACGCTGAAGCCTGAATATCCAGGTCCAGACCCTGGAGAAACTGATATGCACAGTCTTCGGGATCCTCCATCAGCTGTGGAGCAAACCGACTAAGCATAGAGAACTCTGCCTCATACTCGTCAAAAGTACGATTGCCTTGCTTCAGGTTGACGAATCGTTTCCGCAATTCCCTCTTAACTGATTGAGGAAAATACTGAGCGTCAAAATGCTCTCGAAACATGGTCTAGTTGATGGGCTTGACCAGACGAGCTTCTTCTCTATCCCACCAGTTTCGTGCATTTCAAGTCAGATGATTCTTGGCGACTTCAACCCATTCTGCCTGATCAATACAGGAAAGACTCAGGTCGTCTTCCGTACTTCGAGCCCATTCTTCAGCTTTTAATGGCCCTTCTTTCCCAGAGAAGCTCTTCAGATTCAGCTCCTGAAATTGCTTCGCTCCAGGTGCAGCTCGAGGAGGCGGTGGTGTAGGTTCTGCAGCTTGTTGTCCTTACTGAATTAGCTGCTGTTGGATCTCCAACATGCCTCTCATGACTTCCATGAGTTCATGAATGTCAAAAACACCACTTCCGTTGGCTCCATTTCCGTTGCGAGTGTGCGGTCTTCCTGCCATGCTGCAAAAGAAACAAGGTAAACATTGTATATGAAGTCATTCAAAATGATCTGGTTAGTGATGATATTTACACTATTCTGAATTATTTTGCAGATTGCAATAGTTGAGAGGACCTGCATAGGCTACTACTAAACAGGTCACGCCCCGCTTCCCATTATACTTGGGAGTGAGGATGCGAGCGGGTCCACATGTGCTTAAAGCAAATAAGAGATACTTTTATTTATTTCTTCATTGACTTAAGCACAATAAGCGTTTATTTAGTTAAGCATGTTTCTTGCATGCGAATAATATCAGAGCAGCATAAATATTTAATTCACTTTTATACCTGAGTTTCAAAACGAGTACACAAAGTAATTAGGGCAGTACAATTTATTGAAATGCAAACACACCTGCAAGATAACAAGTACAACTAATAAAATAAGACTGAGAGCAGCTCTCTCTCTATTCTCGGCAGGGAGGACCTCAGCTTCCTCGTAACTCTGGTCAGCAGAATCGTCCCCCAAGATGAGATCCTCCAAAGCAGGGTCCTCAACGTAATCTATTTCTGAACCGAACATATATTTCACAATTATATTGAAATATATGTCAGTGAAAAGCTCGGCAAGATATTTAAAGTAATGAAATAAAGAACAACTTGGAAATGAACAAAAGAGCATTAGCACACATTTATGAATAATAAGTGTAGAAAAGTAAAGTACGAGCATGTATGAATTTGCAGTTCAAAAAGTAAGGCAGTTGTATATTGAGTATACAGTTATTTGTGCTCGTGATAAGTCCATGTCCGGGTTGGTAGTATGTTCTTGATGCACCCTATTATCGGGGGTTTACCGTGACGCTTCTTGCCATCACTAACCTAGAAAATAGCCAAGATGATTGCATCCATTGGTGTGGTATGGAGGTAGCTGTAAGGTGGTCAAGCTACATCAACGAACCCTACTAGTATGGACCAACCCAACCCAAGTGTCATAACCAGTCACCGACTAGTTTCCTTACCATATATAATCAATGGGTTCTCATTATGTTTCGGGGGTTATGTTCTACCCTCTGTTCAGTTTTGGTTCAATTGATGACATGTAGAGAAAAGTTGTTCCTTTACCAAAGAAGCATTAACATTAAACGTCCATTTTAATCAATTGCAACAGGCATTGTAAGAGCATGCAGTTTGGTTACTAAGTTTGACGAGCATGTTCAAAGTAAGGTTTTAGCATCTGATTAAGCAGTTTGTTCTAATATTCAATTACAATAAATACTTGCCTGGAGGTGATGGTGGATGTCCCGGTGATTGTGACGGATGACACGATTTATCTGTGACGTATAGATTCGCGTGTAAGGCTATTGTTTATGCTAATAGAATCATATAAACTAATATTATTAAACAGTTTACTAATATTATTAACAAAACATCTAATTGCTAACATTATTTATATTACTACGACTATTATGTTACCATTACTAATTGTGTTATAATATATTACTAACCTAAATGTTTTAAACTAACATACTTTCTGAACTAACATACAGATTCCTTTAACCAACTAATATTAAACTAACAACTAACATGCTGTTAATACTAACAAATATATATTATACTAAGCTAACAAATTATACAAACATGTATTTAATATATATATTAACATCATTATGTATACTAACATATGTTTAATATATATACTAACAGCATAACAACTTACAAATATACGAATATTAACATCTAACTTACAGATTTTTAACAACATCTATATTTAAAACTAGTATACAATTTTTTTACGAGTAAGTGTGATCTTTATAAATAACAAAAATAGAATACAAAACTTCACCGATAGAGTAAACTAGTAAAATAAAAGGAGAGGGTGGAGAGGACACAAGTGCAATCACCCACTACATCCTAAAATCTTGCAGTTAACTACTAACGAGACTAAAAAGTATGTACAAAAATATCACATGTCTAAAAACCCCCAATTAGAAAAAGGGGCTATATCTGAAGGTTGATCCCTCTCAATATCCTGAAGAGCTATAACCACATCAGCTGCGATGTCCTCAAATAGAGCAATTTTATCCTTTCTCTTATTCTCAAAAATTCTCATGTTGCGTTGCTTCCAAATGTGACATACCATAGACGCAAACACCGTTTAGCCAATATGCCTACATTATGATTCTATACTGTGCAAGAAAGAGGTCCCCTACCGCCTTTAAAGTCGATGGGGATGTAGAATGGATCCCATTTTAAGCAGAGAATTGCAGAGAATATAACGAGTGTAAGGGCATTGGAAAAAAATGCGTTCAATACTCTCCACAATTCCACTATCGCACAACACATAAGACTAATCTGAGGCAACCCCCCATTTATGTAAGATATCACACGTCAAGAGTTTGCCATGGAAAGCCCTAAGAAGGGTGATGGCCATCTTGGGAATATGACGGCTATACCTGACGATGCCATGATAGGGGAAAGGTTCACCCCTGGTACGTGTCCCCTCCCATGCCTACCGAAATGAACAAGCAGCACCCAATGCCCATGCCATGGAATCACAACCTTGGTTTAACTACACCGCATAAAGAAGAGGCCGGAAGCTATCTTTGGC
Organism: Scilla litardierei; assembly: GCA_030789695.1. Lineage (NCBI taxonomy): Eukaryota > Viridiplantae > Streptophyta > Magnoliopsida > Asparagales > Asparagaceae > Scilla > Scilla litardierei. The sequence goes on along the minus strand of CM061141.1, from coordinate 231,297,586 downwards.
TGAATCATTTATCCACCCTGTTTCGCACCAGTAGTCCCTGAGAACCTTATTCCCAGAACCAGAGGGAACAGAATGTAACTGCACCAAGGGGCTGCATGGTAACCAATTATCATACCAGAAAGAGGTTGTTGTGCCATCCCTCACGACGTTTTTGAATAGCTTCTGGGAAGAACCTCAACATCGGAGTAAAAATTTCCATGTTCCTGAATGAGTGGGTTTGGCCTTGGAGAGATAAAAACCCTCAGATGTTTTATAAGAATTCCTCATACACTTTGCCCATGAGCTGTCAGATGACAAGTATTTCCAGGTCAAACGAACCCCAGAAGCCAAATCAGATCAGATATGAGTCTTAGCCCCACCCCCCATCTTCTTTAGGGGTGCATAAGTCCTTCCAGGCTAAAAAGTGCTGATTCCCCTAAATAAATTTCCTTCAGGCCGAGCTAATAGTATGGATAACAGTATGGGGGATGCAAAAGGCTTGCATCCAGAATGACACCATGTCGTAGATAATTGTGCGAACCGACTCAATTCTCTTCCCGCAATCGAGAGTAGTGAAGAGGACCATCCTAGTAATCTTTTCTTACACTTATCAATCAACCAGGAGAACATGGATGCCTTTGGATAATTCGATGATAAAGGGAGGCCCAAATAAGTAGTAAGAGAAGTGACAAGTTTAACTCCCAAAATGCCAGCTAGGATACTAGGGCTACAAGTGCCCTTGCTAAAAATGGCAGAACTTTTGTCCCAATTAACCTGCAGCCCTGCATAACGATTGAAAGTACCTAGAAGCTCATGCAGACCCTTCAGAGAGTGGGGATTACCATGGCAGAAAACAAGGAGATCATCAGTGACTAGAAGGTGTGAGATAGCTCCAGATCTCCTCAAAGGATGAATAGAAAGAGACGACTCCGCTCTTGCCATCAGGAGAGAGAAGGCCTCCATAACAATAACAAACAGATATGGTGAAAGGGGATCACGCTGCCTCAACCCTCTATTGGATGAAAAATAGCCTGCAGGTGAACCATCGATCAACACAGAGAAGGTAGAGGTAGTGATACACTCATATATCCAATTAGTAAATCTGGCACCAAATCCCAACTGATGAAGCATGAAAATGATGAACTCCATGTTTACACTGTTAAACACCTTACGCAAATCCAATTTGATACATGCTATGGCCCCCATGGGATTACTAAAAGCACGTATTTGCTCATGGGCAATAAGAGTGCAATTTGCAAGTAGTCTATCCTTTTAGAAAGCGGCTTGATTTGAGGAAATCAGCTCAATGATTACCTGCTTTAATCTGTTACAAAGAATTTTACTAATGACTTTATAGATATCATTGCAACATGCAATGGGCCTGTAATCCCCCAAATTTAATGCAGTGGAATTCTTGGGAATTAAGGTTAAGAAAGTGTGGTTGACCTGACGCAACAAGGACCCAGATCTTAAAAGGATGAAATAGCAGCAGTTACATCGTCCCCTATGATGCCCCAACAATTCTGATAAAAATAAGCTTTGTACCCGTCAGGTCCAGGAGCTTTCTCTTTACCAATCTGAAACACATCATCTTTAATTTCATCAGCTGTTATATCCAAGTCCATCCAGTCAGAACCATAAGGAGTAAGCCTTCTTTTCGGAGTAAGCTTGGGGAAAACATTCCAGTAGTCCCCCTGCTTATATAATTCCTCATAGTAATTGGGGGCATCCTCCCTAAGGATATCTTGGTTAGAATTTGACCTTCCATCCGCTGAAATGAGATGGCTAAGGTTATTATAACAATGCCTAGCCTTCATTGCATTATAGAAAAATTTGGTATTCCCATATCCCAAACTAAGACATTACTGACGGATTTTTTGCCTCATATCAGCCTCCTCCATATCCAGTACCTGGGCTAGATTAAAAGAGGCCTCCTGCTCAAGTTTCTGAAGAACAATATTATTGGGCAACTCCGGATTGCCTTGGAGCTGATTTAATACATTGCAACACTGTTCTACATTATTGCGGTAACCAGCAGACCAAATCCTATGTTCTTGCTTAAGAAATTTAAGTTTTGTTACAAATTTAAACATAGGGGTACAATTTGGAATATACAAGCTCCAGGTCTTTTTCAAAAAATCAGAAAATCCCGAATGCAAAGACCACGCATTATAGAATTTGAAGGGTTTAGGATGAGAACTTACAATGGGTTGAAGAATGACTCGCATGGGACAGTGATCACTAGTCCCAGCCTTCAAGTAATCCATAAAAGAGTGCGGGAGAAGACAAATCCAAGTAGCATTGCATAGCATTCTATCAAGAGTTGCAGTAATGCGACTAGCTCCAGATCGCTTATTATTCCAGCTTTTACGTTGCCCTACACTCTTAAGCTCCATCAAACAACTGCTACATATGCATGAGTTGAACTCATCCGTAGCAATAACATCGAGAGTACGATCTCCAACCTTCTCCTTGGAGTAATGAACACAGTTGAAATCCTCGCCCATAAGCCAAGGCATAGAATTAAGAACTAGAGCATCTAAACGTAAATTATCCCATAGCTCTCTTCCAAAGGAAGCCTGATTGAAAGCAGACACAACGGTGAAAGCTTTAAACCAATCCCGCAGCATTGGTGATGATGGCGGAAATATGTTGGGGTGAGGCAGAATGAATGGTGCAATTCCAAAGGCTGGACTCGAATAGGACAACAATACGACCACCAAAATGATGAACTCTGTTGTCGACACTTCCCCATGGATAAGAGAAACATTTGGCAATTCTTGATGCATTAATCATCTCAACTTTAGTCTCTAATAAACAAACATTCGAAGGACGATACTTACGTAAATGATGCTTGAGATCACCCCTCCTAGCGGAAGAGTTGAGTCCCCTAGTATTCCAGATGAGTACTGACATTTAAATGGTTGATGTTCGGGCGCCATTACCCCTGCAAGCCGAGTACTTCTCCTAGTAACTAATGAGGAGATGTGTTGTTTCTGAGCCAAATTCCCTCTGCCTATTGAAGCTATAGCCTTTAGCTCTACATGCTCCGATGTCCAGATTGGGTTATCAGTAGATAGAGCCTTGTCCGAGTCAGTCGATTCCATCAGACTTGAAGGGACTGGCCAGGAATTTGATGGATCAGAATTGGGGACCAAGACCTCTTCGTTAACATCTTCCATATCCGAGACCGAATCAAAAGTTCCTTCCTCATCATCAGTTAAGATGTTGGCATTCAGATTGCACTACTTAGTTACATCCCTTCCTTTCGCCAGAAATACTTCCATCCTGGACAACAACGCCAGCATTCGCCAACTTCTAGTATGAATAGCTGCCGGACTAGTAGGCCCAAATACCGCCAGTTTGCTGCCATCCTGAGCAATATTAGAACTGCCAACAACTCCCTTGGTAGCCACAGATTGATAAACTACTCATATCCCTGACTCCATCACAGTTGACCCACCAGCATAAGAGGACTCTCCATGCTCTACTCTGTAATTCAAAATGCATTCCTTATCCCCAAGAGGAAATGCATGTTGCTTAAGCCACAGCATATCCTGGACTTCAGTTACATTCCCAGAATTTTTGTGAATTGACTCAAGCTCGGACCTGCACCTCACTGTAACATCATTAGCTCCCATGGGTATAATCTGAACTTGTGTTGAGTGATCAGACTTGTTTCCAAAGGGATTAGCATTAACATCTGAAGCTAGGGCACTCTTATTCATATTCGTTTGAATTGAATGGGTCTTGACAATCACTTCATTAGACGGGCATTGAACATCAGAATGCCCGAAACAGGAGCAGCTGCTACACCTAGGGGGTTTACCCTCATACTTAACCTCAACTGTGAAATGAGAACCGTCCTCCATGTCCACCAAAATATCCTTAGGCAATGGCCTTCTCGCATCTACTTCTACAATATATTAGTGAACTAATGTATATTACCTATTGTGACAAAACTTAATGTAATAAAAATCCGAGGAGGACGAATGTAACCTACTGATAAACTAACATCTAACTTAGGATTATACTACTAACATGCTATTAAGGAACTCATGTGCTTAGCTTTTGTGCTCCCTGCAGGTTGAAGACTGAGGCATCTTGGGCGAGTGGCGCATGGCAGTGCGATGGAGGAGGCGCTGCGGAGGGCTGAACGGCGTGCGGGGTTGTGCTGTATGGAGAAGGGACTGGGGCACAGTCGGATGGCAGATGCGGGCTAGGAGGATGACCGGAGACAGTAGGCTAGGCGGTGGTACTGGGAGGAACGCCAGAGGTGCTGTAGTTGGAGGGGACGTGGGCGTTGTCTGCAGTTGGAGTGGACTGGGGCGTTGTCTGCAGTCGGAGGGGAGATGGGGGGCTGAACGGCGTGCGGGGTTGTGCTGTATGGAGAAGGGCCTGGGGCACAGTCGGACGGGAGATGTGGGCTGGGAGGATGACCGGAGACAGTAGGCTAGGCGGCGGCACTGGGAGGAACGCCAGAGGTGATGCAGTTGGAGAGGACTTGGGCGTTGTCTACAGTCGGAGGGGAGATGGGGGCTTAGGCACAGGAGGTTGCATGTGGCCAGAGTGGGGTCGTGTGCATGGAAGAGGGTGGTCACCGAAGATTCTTCGGAGATGGTGGGGGTCGAACGACGTGGGTATGGGTAGGAGGTCAGATGTTTGCAGGTTGTGCGCGTGGTTGAGGAGAACAGGCTAGGGTTTCGGGGTGATGGTTTGTTTGGAAGGGGGAGATAGAATTTTAGGGGTTTTAGCGTTTTATTTGTGTAGAGCTATGCGTGAGTGTGAGGCCGGGGGAGAATGATTACATGTAAACGAAATATAAAAGAAAACCAATGAAATGTGGCGGCTGAGGTAGAGAAAGAGTTAGGGTTTTGGTTTAAAATGTAATGATTTAAAACTTATAAGAAAAGGAAAGAACAAGGAAATTATTGTTATTAAGAATGGAGATTTATTATCATTTAAATGGGGATTCATTACTATTAAAAAGTCTCCTAAGGGTTAAGGAAGAGGATTTGGAATTTAAATTCAAATTATTATTAAATGAATTCTTATAATAATATATTTATATATAATTATAGCTAAGAGAAATGCATATTAAAATACGTTTGTAATACGAATACGTATAATAGTAATACGTAATACGAATACGTATTTAAGTACAGATACGGAAAAACACAAGACAACAGGAGAATACGAATAAAATATGTATTACAAAATACCGACCGTTACATGAGGACATAACGCTAATGGTCAGAAATTTCAGAACATATGTCAAGACCAAGTAAGTTAGAGCAGAGATGGCACCCAGGTTTAATCGTTCTAATAACTCTAACTCTGCTAAAAATTCCTCTGCTCAGAATGCTACTAAGAAAATTATGTGTTATAAATGCATGAACATAGGACATCGTATGAGGGATTGCCTACAAGAAACAGCTAATGTCGCAAAAGGAAAAGCTGTAGTATGAACGTGGGACATGGATAGTGAAGATGATGACGAGGAGCATGAAGTCCACACTTCCCTCTGCTTGATGGGCAAACACAATGAGGCAAGACATGGCAGTAAAGCTGAACTTCTTATTATTTGTAAAGAAATACAAGATAAAATTGTAGAGCTAGAATCTGAAGGGTTTTGGAAGACCCTTAGGGCTCAGATCTGTACCCGTCCAATGTCGGACGGACAACAGAGGTGAAAACATGCACAGTTGAAAAACATAAACATGCTAAATATTTTAGCAAACCCTAAGGCGAGCCAGAACCTCGGCAAGATTTATGCCAACTTCGGGGTGATCTGACCACCCTAAGAAGGATCTAGCCTACTGCGACATTATTAAAATTATTCTAAAAAGATACTAATTAACATACCCGGAATCTTGGCCTTGGAACATGCAAGATGTACCTCACCACCTTCTTTCGCTCCTTGTAGCCGAACCGCCTTGCGCTCTCGAACCGATCTACCCGAGCCGCCTCCGAGCCGATCTACCTTAGTCGCCTCCGAGCCGATCACTTGCTGAAGAATGTTTCACTTGAGCAGACATGCATCAAAGACGTCTGGAACTGATCCAAACCTCCTTGTAGTCTTGCTAGGACCCGATAGGAGGATATGAAGAAAAAGAGGTGAGGAATATTTAAGTTTACGATCGAGCGTGCTCAAAAATCAGGAGCTTCTCGAATCGTTCACTTGGTACATTTTTCAACGAAGAGAGGGCACCCCTATTTATATAGGGAGTCGGCTCCTCCCTTTTCGTTACGAGTAATGTGGGACAAACTTAAAATAAATGGGATTTAATTTGAGTTAATGAAGTTTAGTAAGCCTTTCACAAAGAACAAATTCAACCAATTAATTCTCCCTCACCATTGAGCTTTAGAGATGATACAAGTTATCATTTCGAAGGTCTTCGAACGGTGAACACGTAGGAACGAACGATGATGAATTCTAACTTTGTTTGACCCCTCCAACAATTGCCCAAAGATGGGCAAAAAGTCACAATTTCGTAGCCGTCAAAAGGGTTTCAAAACCCCTAAGTCGGCTTAAGTTGCGGGCGCGCCCGCAACGCTCGCCAAGGGCTATGGGCACACCCACATTGGGCACGTCTGGAGCGGGCACGCATCCCGTTGAACACAGCAGGCTCGCCCACTGGTTCAGCGGGTAGCGCTCGCTGAACACAGCGGGCACGTGGCCCGCTGGTTCAGTGGGCCGCACCCGCTGGTTCTGCGGGCCACGCCTGAATCACTTATGGGTGGACCTGCTTGGCCAAGTGGGTCTAACCCACTCTGCCTTTGACTGTTTTTGCGTTTCTGGGCTCGTTTGAGCTCCGTTTTTGACGCGGTTTGAACTTGCGATTAGACCGGGATGATCACGTCATCCAGGTAACCTTTTTAAAGTGTTTGTTTCATTAAATGTAGTCGTAAATGATTTACGAAACATTTAATATAGTTTGCATCACATGTAAGGTTTGTCCCCAATTAAACTTGAACTCACAACTAACTTGTGAACTTAACTATTCCATTTCATCGAATGAATTCCTATTAATGTTATTCCTATTACTAAGACATGGATACTACTCAGTGTGAGACCCTACAGCCTGACCCTACTACAGGTTTGGGCTCGAAACCCCTAGACGACGGTAACCACGAGCAGCAGGCATCGTCCATGTTTCAGAATCATAACTACGTGATCGACCCAATGACGAACGTGTCGTTGGGATCACTCTGACTGTGTCAGTGATGAATTCCGTAGTTTTAGTCCCTTCGTCAAGACTATGTCTCTGCATGTCCTAGGGTATGGATTATCGTGAATCCCACTAGCCAGCATCGGTCACTATACTGCGGTATTTGTTGTATTCACATTTTACATCCTACAACGTACCCCAGCCAAGGATTAACACAAAAAACGTACTGATCCAGTCACATTAATTTCCCTTTAATGGAAGAGACGAATCCCATCACAGTCATCTACTTCCCTCGTGAGCTTTAGGTGTCATCCAACCTAAGATCTTTCAGCAGGCCGAGCCTCGAATCTAGATCATAGATCTAAGTGCTACTATCCATTCACAGGTTCGTATTGATGACTTCAGGTCTTAAGGACCAGCTTGCATATCATCACACTATAGTTATTATTGACAGTGTAGTTAAAGCTTAACCATTTAATAACTCTAAGTTGGTTGTTCAGTGAACTCATTCTCTAATGAGCACCTTTGTCTCGTCTCCGACTTCGCCAAGTCGAATGACTATGAGATCATCATTACCCAAAGGTAAGACAAAGGCACAATGGTCTAACCGATGTGTCGATATCCTATTCTCGACACATCTATGACCATGAACCGTTTAAGACTTAAGTTTCTAATCGGTCACTAACGTCTCATAATCGATATCTACGTCTGGATACGTAATGACCTGACTATAAGTCTAAGGAAATTATCTAAGTATCTCATTCTACGAATTCATACTTAGGATAATTTATATCGTATAATAATTAGAACGAGATGATTATCTTAGGATAAATGCCTCAAGGGAATACGTCTTCCTACATTCATATGTCAAACTTAAGAATGGATCTGCTAACGTGTATCTATTCATTTTTTAATGGAGTCTTATACATCATTTGATCACACCAGGTTGATCCTTCGAAATTGCTTTGGATCCTATCCAGCAATTTTCCCTTTTGTATGGCTAACCATTTAGCTCATACAATATGATTTAGTCTTAGTCATTTCTATAAGTCAGTCATGGCTCATTCCAATTATTTTCGTGTCAATTATGTCTGGTACATAAGTGACACCATAAGTCTCTATATGCTTGACATAATCAAAACTATTTTGATTTAATGTCGTATATAGACGATTTAATAAGTTGGAAACCTTTTACTTAGTCCGAGACGGAACTAATTTATATGCCAGATCCCACTGACTTTGAGAACTATCGGGTTAAACACTTCCACTTTAATATCTAAATCATATTTAGAATATTTATTAAGTATAACCATTTAGAAGTGCTGAATAGGAACATTCCAGTGTCAGGTTGGTTTGACGAATGAGTCATGTCAAGACCCATTTGTAGGAGTCTTGATGCTGACTTACTCAGTCAAACACCCTACACTGTTCTATCCTTTAACTACATTTAATCTTTTCTTTTAAAGGTATCAAATGTAGTTTGATTAACAATTAATCTTAACTTGCATATAATTTAGATCATATCCAATTTTACGCTCCTAGAACCTACATGTAACTATTGATTGGCTATAATATATCGTCAACTCCAAAACAATCAAATTAGGTCAGAAGCTCTGCATGACAACTCAAGAATTTATGCATACCAACACAGAGAGTCTAATCCACAACAATCAGCCATTCACAATAAATTGCAATTTTATCAAAGCACATTTTCAAGATATCATTCAACAATGGATTCAATAACATTGAATCAAACTTGTTTATCAAAAATAAACATTGAGTGATTAACACTCAATCATTTTTTTAAACCAAGCATCGATACATTTTATTCAAAATAAGAAAAATATCGATAGCTTCTTCATCATATCTCTCGAAGTCCTTGTACGGTCCCAGCAGCAACGATTACTCCGATGCCGACCGTCCATGGAACTTCTTCCATCCTCTGCTTTGCTATCAGCCACATGTATGGAATACACAGATGTCTTAGTATCTCATACCAACAAAACATTTATGGAAACTTTATGCTTTATTAAAACAGAATTTTTTTTCCTGAGGTAGGGGCATCACTATGCCCCTTTTCTTTTCTACAAGGTACACCTTGCAGTTCTTCTTCCAGTGGCCTATCTTGTGGCAGTGAAAACATTCGAATTTGAAAGGATCACCCTTTGTCTTCTTCCCCTTCTTCACCTTGGCTGGTTGTGGGACCTGCCTCTTCTTACTTTTGCCTTTCGGATGGTTTGAAGAAGCAGAGCCAACAACCAACACAGTCGATTTCTTCTCGATCTCCTCAAACTGCCTAAGCATGTTGAGGAGACCATGAAGATCCGTTTCAATGTTGTTCATGATGAACCCAGTAATGAAATGTTTTAAGTCTGGGCTTAGAGATTTTAGGATGATGTCCACGGCCATCTCATTGTCAAGGACAAAACCCAACTTGGCATCATCTTCCACATACCTGATCATATTAATGACATGATCTTGCATGGGGCCCGTCTCCATCTTAGGTCCCCAGAGGTTGCTCGTGTCTACAAACTTGGCAGCTCTTGACCGCGTGCCATACAACTCCTCTGCATTCAGAAGCATGCTTTGAACATCTTAATGTTCGTGCTTCCTTTGCTGGTCGTTGTTCATTGAAGCTAGAGTAAGGCACCTGGCCTTCTCAGCATCCCTCTGGTACTGCTTATAGACTTCCTTTTGTTCGTGGGTTGCATCTTCGTCAGGCTTCTCCGGAGCGTCCTCAAACAACACGTATCATATCCCAGCTAGTGAGATGACTAATTTAATATTCCTTAGCCAATCTTTATAGTTAGTCCCGTCAAGCACGCTCTTTTCAATCATGTACTTTAGACCCGATTCAATTCTGCATTTAAATAGATATTTAATTAGCATATGTTCGTTGTATAGTTTAAATGGTTTTTTATTAAACTATATTCTCCCACTAATTTTAAGAATTAAAGCCACAATAATAAACTATTTATTATATAAAATATTTGTGGGATAGGGATCCGACTACCCTGAGTCTGATAACCTTGAGTGTAGCTCAACAAGTTGTCCGACTCTGTAGTCTGTAGACAAACTCTTCATCAATCATATAAAATATGATTCCCTAAGATTTTTACCCCTAGTCCTTTATGATCATGAGTGTGCTCATCCAAATCACAATGACTAGCCTAGTCAGACCCTTGTTTTCGCGTCCAGCCTGACTTACGCCGCCGCTCGGTGTATGCACGACACGTCGGTTTGGGTTAGGACTAAACTTACATCAATGACTCAACTTACGCTGGCGCTCGCTGTATTCACGACACAATGGTTTGGGTATAAGTCTAGACTACATTATTGGCTCAACTTACGCCGACGCTCGGTGTATTCACGACACGACGATTTGGGTCAAGTCAAGATCTCGTCATATGTATTTAAGAAGTCGTTTTCTATAAGGTTGCCATGTCACAGCTTGAGTGTAGCTCAACAACTGGAACATGGGTTCTAAAGTTACCAACTCCTAAAACAAGGAGGGTTACGATTTATCTTGAATAAGATTATTATCGTATTTGACATAGTATAGTCGATGGACTTACACAGTCATGATTCGACTCCTTGTGATCCAATGGACGTGGCCAGGGAATTGACTAAGCCTGTACCACTTAACCCCGAGTCTAGCTAGGGTGATCCAGCAAACTTAGCCAAGCACATTGACCGACATCACGATCCATTGAAGGAGACTTATCAATCTTATGTTCGTCCATCAACTAAAAAAGCTTTTATTAATACTAGTTAATCCTTATCAACTAGTGGATCCTTAAAATTCGAAATTTTACGGATTTGTTTAGTAGCTTTTTATTAGATCCTTATCATCTATATGGTTTATCCGTTCATCGTGCTACCCTAATCTTTATTAGGATTTTAATAAATCAATTACAACATTTGAAATAATAATCATTAAAAGAGAATTATTATTGAAACGATTAAAATAATAATCGTCAATTAAAGAGGACTACCTTAATCGGGAATTAGGTTTAAATGTTGTAAGTGTTCATTAAAACATAGCAAGTCACATTTTAAAATTTATCTTATAAAATTTTAAACAGTTATTGGCTAACCTAAAGAGGGTTCATGAATAATTTAAATTATACATCAAGTCCATTAACATCAACAAACATTTTATCACATAAAATAAGGTTCAACTATGTGACATTTAAAGGGAACATGCAAGCTAAAATATCTACCAAATAAATAATTTACTTGCCAATCTGAAAATTTAACATTTAAATTGAAATATATGATTTTAAAACTTGAAACCTTTTATCTCATAAAAAATAAGTTTCATAAAGATTATCAAATAATTTTTAATTATAAATCTAAGCATTTAAAATCATTAAAACATTTTTAAGATTATATTATCACATAAAACAATCTTTAAAAATTTATGTAATCATAAGAAATCAAATTTTAATAATATCTCATGAAATTAAAAAATTTCTTATAGTTACATACGCTTTAAAACATTTTAAAAACAATCTTAAAAAATGTTGAAACTAATTTTTTTAACATTATCAGGTAAGGTTAAAAACAACATGTTTAAAAGTAAGCAATTTTAATAATTAAAATAACGTCACAGGTTTAAGATCAAGCAAACCCATGCTCTGATACTACTAGAGGGTTTTGGCAGACCTTAGGGCTCAGATATGTGCCCGTCCTACGTCGGACGGACAACAGAGGTGAAAACATGCACAGCGGAAAAACATAAACATGCTAAACATTTTAGCAAACCCTAAGGCGAGCCAGAACCTCGCCAAGATATATGCCAACTTGGGGTGGATCTGACCACCCCAAGAAGCATCTAGCCTGCTGCGATATTATTAAAATTATTATAAAAAGCTACTAATGAACATACCCGGAATCTTGGCCTTGGGACAGGCAAGATGTACCGCACCACCTTCTTTCGCTCCTTGTAGCCGAGCCTTCTTGTGCTCTCGAACTGATCTACCTGAGCCGCCTCCGAGCCGATCTACCTGAGTTGCCTCCGAGCCGATCACTTACCAAAGAACGTTTCACTTGAGCAGACCTATGTCAAAGACGTCTGGATTCGAACCAAACCACCTCGTAGTCTTGCTAGGACCCGACGGGATGATAGGAAGAAAAAGAGGAGAGGAATATTTAAGTTTATGATCGAGCATGCTCAAAAGTCAGGAGCTTCTCGAATCGTTCACTTGGTACATTTTTAAACGAAGAGAGGACACCCCTATTTATATATGGAGTCGGCTCCTCCCTTTTCGTCACGAGCAATGTGGGACAAACATAAAATAAATGTGATTTAATTTGAGTTAATGAAGTTTAGTAAGCCTTTCACAAAGGCCAACTTCAACCAATTAATTCTCCCTCACCGTTGATCTTTAGAGACGATACAAGTTATCATTTCGAAGGGCTTCGAATGGTGAATGCGTAGGAACAAACGACGACGAATTCTGACTTCGTTTGACTCCTCAAATAATTGCCCAAAGATGGGCAAAAAGTCACACTTTCGTAGCCGTCAGAAGGGTTTCAAAAACCCTAAGGCAACTTAAGTTGCCGGCGTGCCCGCCAAGGGCTATGGGCGCACCCACATTGGGCGCGCCCGGAGCAGGCGTGTGGCCCACTGAACACAGCGGTCCACGCCTGCTGGTTCCGCGAGCTACGCCCGCTTCTTTTGCGGGTGGACCCGCTTGCCCAAGTGGGTCTAACCCACTCTGCATTTGACTGTTTTTGCGTTTCTGGGGTCGTTTGAGTTCCGTTTCGACGCGGTTTGAACTTGCGATTAGACCGGGACGATCCCGTTATCCAGGTGACCTTTTTGATGCGTTTGTTCCATTAAATATAGTCATAAACGATTTACGAAACATTTAATCTAGTTTGCATCACATGCAAAGTTTGTCCCCTATTAAACTTGAACTCACAACTAACATGTGAACTTAACTATTCCATTTCATCGAATGAATTCCTCTTAACGTTCTTCCTATTACTAAGACATGGATACTACTCAGTGTGAGACCCTACAGCCTGACCCTACTACAGGTTGGGGCTCGAAAGCCCTAGACGACGGTAACCACGAGCAGTAGGTGTCGTCCCTGTTTCAGAATCATACTTACGTGATCGACCCAATGACGAACGTGTCGTTGGGATCACTCTGACTGTGTTAGTGATGAATTCCGCAGTTTTAGTCCATTCGTCAAGACTGTGTCTCTGCATGTCCTAAGGTATGGATTACCGTCAACCCCACTAGCCAGCATCGGTCAGTATACAACCGTCTTTGTTGTATTCACGTTGTATATCCTACAGCGTACCCCGACCGAGGATTAACACAAAAAACCGTACCGAGGATTAACACGAATCCCATCTTAGTCATCTACTTCCCTCGTGGGCTTCAGGTATCACCCAACCTAAGATATTTCAGCTGGCTGAGCCTCGAAGCTAGATCATAGATCTAAGTGATACTATCCACTCACATGTTCGTATTGATGACTTCAGGTCTTAAGGACCAGCTTGCCTATAATTATACTAGAGTTATTATTGACAGTATAGTTAAAGCTTAACCATTTAATTACTCTAAGTTGGTCGTTCAGTGAACTCATTCTCTAATGAGCACCTTTGTCTCGTCTCCAACTTCACCAAGTCGAATGACGATGAGATCATCATTACCCTAAGGTAAGACAAAGACACAATGGTCTAACCAATGTGTCGATATCCTATTCTCGACACATCTATGACCATGAACCATTTAATACTTAAGTTTCTAATCGATCACTAACTTCTCATTATCGATATCTACGTCTGGATACGTAATGACCAGACTATAAGTCTAAGGAAATTATCTAAGTATCTCATTCTACGAATTCATACTTAGGATAATTAATACCATATAATAATTAGAACGAGATGATTATCTTATGATAAATGCCTCAAGGGCATATGTCTTCCTACAGAATCCACATTAGATGATTATATGAATGAAAACTTTGAAATGCAACAATCTAAGTATAACATGTCTAATGAAATTGAAAATCTGAAAATATAAATTGTTGCATGTAACTCTACAATTGATATGTTGAAAAAGGAAAAAGTTGAGTGTTCCTCTTGTCCTACTTTATTGAATAAGCTTAGCATGTATAAGCAATAATTGATTAAACTTGAAACTGAAAATGAATTGCTTACTGAAAAAATATGCATGCTAAATATTGAGCTTAAATAAAAAATGATTTTTTTTTGCAAAAAGGGAAGAGAAAAACAAGAAAGCTTTTATAAGTAAATGCACTATAATTGTTAATGAAAATGCTTTATTGAAATCCAAAATCACAAGTCTATAATTGTCATTAAAGAAATTCTCTACAGGAAAACAATCGTTGGATGCTATTCTAGAGAATCAACTTTATGGCAATAATAGACGTGGTCTAGGATATGATGTGAAACATGCTAAAAAGTCTAATTTTAAGAAAATTTACAATGTGCCTACAATAGTCAAAAATATGTATGCACAGTGTTTTACTTGTGATAGTAATGGTCATACATCTTATTATTGCAAGTTTAGGAACACAAATATGAAATTCAAACGAATATAGATTCCTAAATCTTTGATGACTAACATGAGTGGACCTTGTTGAATTCCAAGGTCACACATAGCATCTACCGTGTAGGTAAGATGTAGATTTGGCAAGGATATTTTAATTGAACGTTTTTGTTATATAGCTCCTTAGCCAAACGACGAAGCGAAGGTATGGTTTTTACTCTTTGAACTTAATGCATACCTTCATAGCATATTTTTGTTTCTTTTGCATGCTTGAACTATTTTTATTTTTGTGTGCTTGTTTGCTTGATGTTTAGTTTGTTTTAGTTTCTTTATAAATCAAAAATCAAAAAACAAAAAACAAAAAAATTGAAAAACGAAAAATAAAAAAAATTGGTGCTTAATGTATATCTCTTATGAATCATTATAAGTGGTATTATTGAATGCTCATTCAAATCCTTGTAGAAATCATTGTAGAATTGTTATAGCTACATGTGCATGTTAGTTTCTATAAATCTCCATGACATGTTTAATGAATTGAATAACATGATTTCTAACCCTACACTTTCACTTCCACTAGTATTAAATATTGTTGTACAATTGGAGATTCTTTTATGAAATATTGGAAAGTGAATGTAGGATGTAAATAACTGAATAATCTAAGGGATATGAAGTGTTCTTGCCATGAATAAAAATTGAGCATAAAAAGAAATAAATATGAAAAAAATACATGAATATAGCTCCGTATGAAAAATGGATACAATTCATGGCAATTATACTACCCACGAGTATCCAACATATACTTTATGGGTAATCTTTAGCGTTGGTGTATTTTACTCGTCAAGCAATGCCACCCCCACATCTAAGAGTCCTTATAGGCTATGCTTTTGAGGTGTGGTATCTTGAACTCATTTTTAATGAGGTGGGGAAAATCAATCCTAGTGATATGATGTTTACTGGAAAATGTGGATTGGTTTGGTTGATTTTTATAAAATTTCTCCATTTGTGCTTCAACTATTTAATCATCACACTTACACGATGGTGTAGAAGTCTACGTTACAATTTTCATTGAATGTGAAGTGATTATTCTAAGAAAAATACAGTCAAGTGCTAGCTGTAATTTATAATACTTTATCTTTGCATGTTACATGAATTAGACTTCGTTTATTCACTTTTGATGATAACAAAAGAGGGAGAAAAAAATTGGGAAGATTTGATTTGCATTAATGCTTGAATGATTTGATGTGCATTAATGCTTGAATATATGTGCATGCATACATGAAAATTGGTTTAAGGGGGAGCATTAATGAGTAATGAATGTGAATATATGTTCAAGGGGGAGCATGAAAATAGGGGGAGCATGCCATACTAATATGTATCACATTATTGTTAATATTATTTCATGCTTGTATGGTGCATACATCAACTGGTATATTGTTGCATACATCCTCCATCACACTTCACACACATACATCACGATTTATTATCTGAATCGTAAGTGCTCAAATCTTGTATTAGTTTGTCATCATTAAAAGGGAGAGATTGTTGAATGCAACGATCTAGGAACTCCAGTTTGATGACGATAAACACGTATAAACTATTTAACATGTGTGTTAAGTGCTTTTCCGGATGGCTAACTTGTACTTCTTTATAGAGATGACTAAGTCAAAAGTTGGAGAATTTGCTATGCACATTACAAGTTGGACTTGGTCCAACATGGAGAGAGATGGATCCAATTCATATCAATTGAGATTGGAAAAAATCAATTATGGAGATTAGCTATTATCCAATTTCTATTGAATCCCAAATTCAAACTCTCTATTCCTAGTCAAATACCAATGCCCAATCAATATCCAAACTCCTAGATTGTAAGGATTCTCTCATTGCCACAAACCCTAGCCGTCATACCCTAGGTTTTCTCTCCATTTCTGCACCAATGACAAAGGGGTTCCTATATAAGCTATCATCTTAGAGAGAGGCAAGACAGTCGGCCAAAAGAATATCTCCTAGAGCAAAACCCACGCATCATCATCTTCAAAGGAGAGAGTCATTCAATGGAGAGAGTCATGCAAAGAGCCTCAAACCCATCATCTACATTGACGTGAGTCCCCATTGCATCAAGCTTCATCATCCTCCTTCCAAGAGCCAAGCTTTCATCTTTGCATCATCTTGCTCAAGAAACATTCAAAGGGGAGATACTTACACATCAAAGAGTAGCCGTGTCATTTTCAAGCATCCACGCACCAACTTGCCTTGTCGACCAAGGGAAGCCCACGCCATGACTCATTGTCGACAAATACATTGCCGCACCTTCTTGCAAGCTTGAGTCGTCAACCGCACCATCTAGCAAGCAGCAGTCCTTGTCGACCGTGCCTCCTTGCATGCCATCCGTTGTTGCCTATCGAGTCGCCGACCCACACAGATCCCCTCTGTCGACCGACAGCCATCAGTGCCATCATACCCGAATCTTCTTGTGCTGACCGACCGACTGCATTGCAACGAAGCCATTACCGACCGAGTGACAAGCAAGGCCGCAACCTCTTGTCGACCCGACTTCTTGCCGTGCCACTTGTGCTTCTCGACCCCTACTGCTGCTGCATCCTCCTGACTGCTGACCCAGTGGAGCAGCCAAGCTATTGGTGTGTTGAACCCGGATTACTAGTGCCGTCAACAAGTAGCTTGCCGCAAGTTCATTCAAGCTTCAAGTCAAGGCTGTAACATTACCTTTGGGGTTCTCCAAGCCAAGACCGCAACTTGCAAAGCTTCTCAATCATCGTCTTGCCGTAACTTGAGTTGCCGAGTCCGAGAGACGACTACTTCATAGTCAGACGAGATCTGGCATGTTCTGAACGACAGAGACGACATGCCATCAAAATCTAAGCATTCCTGAACTCTTTACTTTATCATTATATTTGTGATTGTGTGTAGATATCTGTAGGGGAAACTTATTTACCATTGTGATGTTTTGGGGTCTTGTCTAGTGGTGGACTAGACAAGAGGCCTTGGCTAGTTGGGACTAGCTAATAGAAAGCTTTTACTAAGATTAATCGTGTTGAACACGTGCGTTGTGGGGTACTGAGAGCCTGACGAGTGTAGAGACGTAGAGAGGTGCTCTAGTCGTGCTTTAGCTTGTGGTTGTACCTGTTACATTATTAATACTAGTATCTATTTTGGGGGCTGGACGTAGGTCATGGTGTCGACCGAACCAGGGTAAATCTGCTGTGCATATCTGTGATTGCTTATTGTTTACTTTGCTTGTGCTTTTAACTGCGTGTGATTGTTTGTGAGTTGCACGAATATTTTTATTAGCTTATTCACCACCCTCTAGGCTTAGATCCATATACAACACCCTAATGTTTAGGTTTCACACACACACACATACACACATACACACACACACACACACACACACACACACACACACACACACACACACACACACATATTGCATGGGTATTGTGCTTAAATTTTTATTTTCTAGCATACCCATTGTTTGTGTGTGTTTCACGATTATTAAAATTTGTCAAATTATTTATCATGAAAATGTGACCTTGGGGGGCATACATTATTATACATGTAAGTTTTTAATCATGCGTATGACAATGGGGGAGTTATTATAGCTAATATGGTTAAAATTATTTTTTTGAAAACATATTTTTACTTTTATTTTGGGTTATGTTTGAGATCATTTTTTCAATTGGTGTCCTTTACAATTGATTATTATGGTTTCAAATTCAACCCATTGATATTGCCATCCTGGTTCATGTTATATTATATATTGGCAATGTCATGTGTATCAATGTGTTTGATTTTTCCATATCTATTGCTTTGATACACTTTAGGCCCATGGCTCCAAGTATTATTTACAATTGGTAAAGAAGCTTATCTTTAAAGATATTTTATCTCTTTCTTTACAATTGGTATTAGATCCTAGAAGGCAAAAATTTGACCATCTCTATGATCTAGGGGGAGCATGGGATAATGATTGATACCCACTAAATTTTACAATTTGGTATCATACATCTTTTTATCTCGTGCATATTGTCACATCTTTAATTAGAATGACAAGGTGGATATATTTGATGTCCGCCTTTTTGAAAATGATAAGGGGCGAGATATATGCATTATGTTAATCATGTTTATCCTACATATGCATTTGGAGAGAGAGAGAGAGATATCTGTGTAGAGAGATATATCTATGGAGAGAGATTTGTGGGATTATGTAAACCATTCATGTGGAGCATGTTATATACTTATTGCAATTGGTTTATTAATCCATGCCTATTATATGTCACCATTTTTCTCATTATTTCATTTGGTATAATGAGTATTTACAATTATGTATCTGATTTTACATTTGGTGCATATAAGTAGAGGGAGCTCATTAGCATTGTGCGTTATCTCTTTATGTTTTGCATAATGTATGTCACCATCAAAAGGGGGAGATTGTTGAGTATTGGTGTTTCATACCAATGTTACTTTGATGATGATCACAACATTACGTTGTTGCTAATGACTCTCTTGTTTTAGTCTTATAGTTAACATTTCAAGAATATCATTTTAGGAGACTAAACAATTGGTGCAAGGATGGACATCAAGAGGAGTAATGCCATATCTTGGATTCAAGGGATGCCAAAGCTTGGAGATGACAGAGAGCATCTAGGTTGAAGCCATAGACTCTAAGGAAAGCAATGTAATCCCTATATTATTTCATTTATTTATTTTTTCTCTTTTTGAGTCTAGGTTTCATGTAATGCCTTGATAGATGGTCTACTCATTCATGCAGTCGCATTTAACCATCTTAGTGAGCCTTAAGATTATCATAGAATCCAATCCAATAGGTCCATCATGTCAAAAGATGCAATTGGAGTCTCTGGCTCTCCAACAGGCGACTGATGAAGGTATTACAGGCGACTAGGTGATTCCAGGCGCTTGTCGAGCCTTCTACAGTCGGCTGTTGTGCTCCAGCTCAAGTCACAATTTCTTAACTCTTACTTGAGTTTTTGGAACAGTCGACTGAAGTGCAATTTACAGTCGCATGTCTTCCTACAGGCGCCTGTTAATTGTTCTACATTCGTATGTACGCAACTTGCATTTTCTGGGCTTCATCCCAATTTGCAAGTTAGTCAACTGTTGAAGTATTTACAGTCGCCTGTCTACTTACAGTTTCCTATACTTTCGCCATCAGGCGTCTGTATACATACAGTGCGTAAGTTGCATCTCTCTGTTTCGTTTCCATCCCTTGTGACAGTCGCCTGCTGAAGGATATATATGCGCCTGCCCATTTTACAGGCGCTTGTGTAGTCTTCTACAGTTGTCTATCCTGGCTTAGTTTATAGCCGTTGGGATTTATTTAGCCGTTGGTCAGTCGACAGTCAGATGTTCATCAGCCGACTGTCGCTGACGTTTCAGCCCAGATTCTAGCCATTACAACTTTTTGTTTTTGGCTTTATACTTGGGTTTTGAGAGTTCATATAGGGTTCCTATATATATGAGAGGGCTGAGTTGATTAGAACTTCTTAGAACTATTGAAAATCATTAGAGTTTAATTAAGCCACTCTCAAACTCTCTCATTTCCCTCTTAGAGCTCATTATCTCCTTCATGCATTGAAGTCAAGCTCAAGGGAAAGTCATCCAAGTGCTTTCTAGCTAAACTCATCACTTGGCGAGCCTTTTACATTCCTTGCATTCATTAATGAGTAAGTTCATCTCAAGGCATAGGTAAGAGTATTTGTTTCACTTTGGGTTTTCATTGAAACCCGAGCTTTCTGTGTGAGAGTATAACCTTCTGTGTGAGGGTTGATTGAGATCTCTCTGTGTGAGAGTTTGAGTCTCTTTTTGTGAGAGCAAAATTCTTTCTATCTGAAAGTAAGGATTTCTCTGTGTGAGAATCCAAATCCTCTGTGTGAGGTATCTCTTTGTGGGATTGTATTCACTTCTCTATGTGATAATTATAGTGGATATGGGTGTGACTGGACGTTGATGTGTCATTATATTCCACATTTTATCTAAATAATTACACGTCAAAATGATTTCTCATTTACATATTTTATACTCTTTTACGCTATTATTTGGAATAATATGACTTTCGGAGCGTTTATGTCCATTTCAGGGATTTTGGGCGATATTGGAGCAATTTGGAGTCAATAAGACAATCGGCGACGTGAAAGCACCAATGAGACTCATGATGACATGCTCGAGGTGCCAAAGAAGAATACTGGAGCAAGGAAGGGGCAATAGAGAAGGTCTCTCGATCGAGATATGAGGCGGCGAAGGAATCGAGTGACCCGAAGTGCTGGAAACAGGACATCCGTGCACTATTTCCAAATATTCTATCACCTGAGATTTATCACTATTTTTTTGATATTATTCCCATATAGTAGACTTCACGACGGTTCCAACGCCATCAAGAACGCATCAATCGGAGGTTGGATGAGCCCTGGGGAATTTCTGCAAGCTAAAGCTGTAGTGCTAAAATTTTGCTGAAATCTGTTTGACACTTACTCGACCGAGCAGAGGACTCTACTCGACCGAGTAAGACGAAAATTCTGCTGAAATCTGTCAAACGGCGCTGTTGAATACTACTCAATCGAGCAGTTGACTGCTCGATCGAGCATAGTGCTAAAAATGCTGCAGAGTGCTAAAAATGCTGTCGTTTGACCACTACTCGACCGAGCAACCACTTACTCAGTCCGAGCAACTTCCTACTCGACCGAGCAGTGCCTTCTCGGGCCGTGTAGGCAGAGCGACATATTTCGGAGGAGTTCGATTCCCTGTCGTACTCGACCGAGCAGGAGGTGATTCGGGTTCAATATTACATATTTAACCCCCCATTTAGCCCTATTTTGTGCTCATGTGATGCTACATTGTTCTCTAATTCATACGTATTTTCTACACATTTATTTATTAGAGAAAACACACTATTTGAGCACAAAACAACAATTAACGAAGTATTTCTGCACTTTTTATATTTTTCCTAGCTTGGTCTCGATCTCACGATTCCAACGACTATTTATTTGTATTTTTCTGAGATCTGTGCTAATTACTGTGCATTTTTGAATGCAGAATACAATTTAAATTGGGAAATACGCTCGAAAATACAGAAATACGGTCGGTAACCAATCAGCAGCTGCCACGTTGCGAGATCTCCGCATTTCCCGCTAAATCAAACGGCTCCGAGCAATCCAGATGAGAATTAATCGTGACCGTTGGATCAAGATCCAACGGTCGAGATTAATTCCCATGCGTATTCATACGCGATCAACGCAGTAGCGCCTGGGGCTTAATTGATGCCACGTGGCGGCATCCGCTACGATCCCCGCCTCATCGGACGGTCACGCGGCAGCTCAATCGAACGAAGCAGCGGGCAACGTGGCATCCGTTGGGCGGTTGATTTTCGATCGGACGGTCCACAACATCCCCGCAAATTCGAACTCGGCAGCGTTCTTCCGCACGACGTGGCATGCTCGGAGCCACGCGATTCAGATCCAACGGCCACGAAAATTCCGATGCGGATTCGAATTTGCGATGCGGGCTTCGCACTTATATCAAAGCACACGTGGCGCCCGTACGTTGAATCCCGCAGTTTTGATAGTTGATCGGACGGTCACAATTTGCTCCGCTCGAGATGAGCGGCTCAGATCAATTCGGGGATGATTTTGATGCGGGTTTGGAACCCGTTAAGCAACCCAAACCCGCAATCTTATTATATAAGCGTATTTAGTGTTTTTTGGGCGTATACAAGCAGATTGGGGCGTATTTTGAGCGTATTGGAGGCTCTAGGAGCCGTATTTTCCCCTTGAAAAATTCTGTAAAATTCCAGAGGCTATTTTCTTATTTCCAGAGAGTTTTGATGTCTTTTCAATGATATTTGGTGATGAATTCTTAACTTAAACTCCTTATTTAGTGCTTTTTCTACCGTATTTTGCTATAATCTTGATGTATTTGTCTATGAAACTTGTTTATTATTGCATGATGAGTAGCTAAATCTCTGTTGTGCATGGTATGGCATAGTTAGGGGCTATGATTTGTGTTAGTTTGGTTGTATCACTTGTGCTAAACCGTTAAACGTCGCTAAAATTGTAATCTTTGTTCGTAAATCGACTTTCTCAGATTCCAAAAGAATTGATTTAGTTGATGATCGCCCCAAAAGGGTGAGTTTTGATCTCCCCAAAAGGGAGTTTCATACCGTAGTTTTGATCTCTCCAAAAGAGAGTTTCATATCGTATTATAACTTTAGCGACGATCTTTTTGAATATTGTGTTTGAACCCCCAAAAGTGCATCTTCCGATGAGTTGCTCCCAAAAGAAGAATTCATTGAGTTATATTGGGTATTTTCCGGTGAATTGCTCCCAAAAGGAGAATTCATTGCGTTATACCTATCAACCAAATTAATACGAATCGTTGATCCTAACGAACCCATACCATGTGCATACTTTTTATAGATATTTGCAGACACGATTTTATATGTTTATATTGTTCACGTGTTCACATCACCATCACCGTCATCATTTGTGAAGTGGTTAGTTTCTTTTCGTAGGATTTCTATTTGATTTGAATTGTGGTTGCAACAGATTTCTTCCCGTGGATTCGACATCTGGACTCCCAGATTTTACTACTTGTACGGACTCTTGCGCTTGAGAGAGAGCACCTTTCGGAGCCCACCAAGTTTTTGGCGCCGTTGCCGGGGAGGAATGGTTTGTGACTACGATTTATTTCATTTAGAGGACCTTCGGTGAGATCTTTCCATTTTACTGTACATAAACTTTTTTTTATTATTTTATTTTAATTTTTAAAACATGGAATATATGAACTTCTATTGCACAAACAATCTTTATGATGCACGATATGCTAATGCACACAAACATAGAATGGAGAAGCTCAAAATTGTTAATTTTAATCAAACTGACTGTGAAACTTTCTTTCAGGCCTGGAGGAGGTTCACAGACATCGTATCGAGCTATCCGCAGCATGGTTTCACAAATGAAGATCTTATGGAGTCCTTCCTAGAAGGACTACAACCTCAGTTGCAGGAATTATTGGGAGACATGACGCCGATAAAGGCGTGGGAATACATGGAGTCTCTGCAAGAAAACGAAGAAACCGTGGAAGAGACTTCTGGGAGCGATTCAACGGAGCCTTCGTGCCTTGATCAAGAAGAGCAAAGCATAGACGTACCTTTGCAATCCTTGAAAGAGGAAGCTTACCAGACTATTCAGACACAGGAGGCCACATCCCATCAATTCCAGGAGAATTTCCTTGCTCGCAGTCAGCAGATTCAAAAATCTATTGAAGATCTTAATTTGATTGCCGCTTGCTTAGAATAAAATAATTATTTTGAAACTCAATTTAAAGAAACTAATACGAGTTCATCTTCTATTGCAGGAATATTGAGCGAGCCATGTCACGTTGATGACACGAATAAAAATATCCACATGGCAGAAAGTGTGTGCAAAAGAGAGGACGAGCTAGAAATTTTGGATGAACGAGAGGAGGAGACAGCTAGGGAAAAGGGTTTTGAGATTATCGCCATGGAGTCAGAACCATGCCCTCCTCCAGTTTTGTCCCAAAATCATTTATCCCTCTCCCCAACGATCGAACATCGTATAGAGAGTAGTGCAAATCTTTCAAAGAGTAGTCGTCAACGTGCTTTAATTTCTTTCACTTATTTTGATGACTACATTTGGAATACTTTCATTGAGAATAATTTTAGATTAATTTGGACTGACATGACTCATCTCTCGCAGGACATTGGCAAACAGCTTATAGAGATGCTTGGAGTCGTGTTGCTGGAGTCCAAATTAGTTTTTGGAGGAAGAATAATCGCCGAGGAGCGCAAGGAGCTAATTGAACAACTTCCTCCACAATTAAAGATTCGGGATCCGCCATTTGATCACGGTGTGTTCTTTCCAGTAGTGTAGTTTTTATATGCTTTCTAGGTTGCTTGCTTGAATAAACTCGTGCACCTTCCGACATTGAGGACAATGTCCATCTTTAGTTGGGGGGTGTGTATGAGACCGTGTGATTTTTTTTGAGAAGAATAAATCACCAAATCTCATCATTTAAAACTCCTTCATATGCCTCAAATTCGGATGATTATACATTAATTGTGTTCTAAAAAATGTTTATGGCTTGATTAATTATTTTTCCTTCACGGAATTGCCTTTAATATGCTATTCATGAAAATTTTCAATTTCCATGATTAATATCTCGAAATAGTTTGAATTTATTTCATGCATGCTAATGTGATGAAAAAGCTTAAGTATACACGATTTATAAAAATAGTCTTCTAGTTGAAGAGGAATTTGGCCTTTGGTATTAATGTTTTGATTCGAATAATGGGTGTTGAGTTGCTTACAAAGAAAGAAAAAAGAAAAAAGAAAGAAAGAAAGAGATGAAAAGAAAAATGATGAAAAATGAATGAATATGTATGTCACTAATAAATAACTTGGTTGGCTCGAGTAGTACAGTCCGAGGGGTCCTTCTTGGCCCAATGCCCTATGATCGTCTGATTTGGGAGCCATTGACCGGAAACTCACTCATTTGATGGAGCGATCCAAGTTATACTTTTTTCTGCGAATGTTGCTTGATGCGCGTTACGCGGAACGAATAAAAGAAAAGAATGGTGAATATACTAAGCAACTTCAATACGAATAATTCGAGTGATTGTTTTGATAGGCCGATTCCTTGGAAACAAGAAAACTAGGATATAACGACGTGTTATACTTTCGCTTGCGCAAAACGATGCTTGCATGTTATTTATTCATACTAAATTAGAGAAAATATCATGTGATTGATTTTGTTCATGGATGTGTATATTGATGGTCAAGATCATGTTGGAATACGTATTATTGAGCCATGCCATGAGCGATTTGAAAGAACTTATTGTTTTATTACTCATCCGTATTTATCGCTCTTTTTGCTAGAGACTAGCAAATCGCTAGTTGGGGGGTGTGATTCGGGTTCAATATTACATATTTAACCCCCCATTTAGCCCTATTTTGTGCTCATGTGATGCTACATTGTTCTCTAATTCATACGTATTTTCTACACATTTATTTATTAGAGAAAACACACTATTTGAGCACAAAACAGCAATTAACGAAGTATCTCTGCACTTTTTATATTTTTCCTAGCTTGGTCTCGATCTCACGATTCCAACGACTATTTATTTGTATTTTTCTGAGATCTGTGCTAATTACTGTGTATTTTTGAATGCAGAATACAATTTAAATTGGGAAATACGCTCGAAAATACAGAAATATGGTCGGCAACCAATCAGCAGCTGCCACGTTGCGAGATCTCCGCATTTCCCGCTAAATCAAACGGCTCTGAGCAATCCAGATGAGAATTAATCGTGACCGTGGGATCAAGATCCCACGGTCGAGATTAATTCCCATGCGTATTCGTACGCGATCAACGCAGCAGCGCCTGGGGCTTAATTGATGCCACGTGGCGGCATCCGCTGCGATCCCCGCCTCATCGGACGGTCACGCGGAAGCTCAATCGAACGAAGCAGAGGGTAACGTGGCATCCGTTGGGCGGTTGATTTTCGATCGGACGGTCCACAACATCCCCGCAAATTCGAACTCAGCAGCGTTCTTCCGCGTGACGTGGCATGCTCGGAGCCACGCGATTCAGATCCAACGGCCACGAAAATTCCGATGCGGATTCGAATTTGCGATGCGGGCTTCGTACTTATATCAAAGCACACGTGGCGCCCGTACGTTGAATCCCGCAGTGTTGATAGTTGATCGGACGGTCACAATTAGCTCCGCTCGAGATGAGCGGCTCAGATCAATTCGGGTATGATTTTGATGCGGGTTTGGAACCCGTTAAGCAACCCAAACCCGCAATCTTATTATATAAACGTATTTAGGGTTTTTTGGGCGTTTACAAGCAGATTGGGGCGTATTTTGAGCGTATTGGAGGCTCTAGGAGCCGTATTTTCCCCCTGAAAAATTCTGTAAAATTCCAGAGGCTATTTTCTTATTTCCAGAGAGTTTTGATGTCTTTTCAATGATATTTGGTGATGAATTCTTAACTTAAACTCCTTATTTAGTGCTTTTTCTACCGTATTTTGCTATAATCTTGATGTATTTGTCTATGAAACTTGTTTATTATTGCATGATGAGTAGCTAAATCTCTGTTGTGCATGGTATGGCGTAGTTAGGGGCTATGATTTGTGTTAGTTTGGTTG
This sequence comes from Scilla litardierei, assembly GCA_030789695.1. Classification (NCBI taxonomy): domain Eukaryota; kingdom Viridiplantae; phylum Streptophyta; class Magnoliopsida; order Asparagales; family Asparagaceae; genus Scilla; species Scilla litardierei. The sequence continues at coordinate 231,270,702 of CM061141.1, read as the reverse complement.
TATCACTTGTGCTAAACCGTTAAACGTCGCTAAAATTGTAATCTTTGTTCGTAAATCGACTTTCTCAGATTCCAAAAGAATTGATTTAGTTGATGATCGCCCCAAAAGGGTGAGTTTTGATCTCCCCAAAAGGGAGTTTCATACCGTAGTTTTGATCTCTCCAAAAGAGAGTTTCATATCGTATTATAACTTTAGCGACGATCTTTTTGAATATTGTGTTTGAACCCCCAAAAGTGCATCTTCCGATGAGTTGCTCCCAAAAGAAGAATTCATTGAGTTATATTGGGTATTTTCCGGTGAATTGCTCCCAAAAGGAGAATTCATTGCGTTATACCTATCAACCAAATTAATACGAATCGTTGATCCTAACGAACCCATACCATGTGCATACTTTTTATAGATATTTGCAGACACGATTTTATATGTTTATATTGTTCACGTGTTCACATCACCATCACCGTCATCATTTGTGAAGTGGTTAGTTTCTTTTCGTAGGATTTCTATTTGATCTGAATTGTGGTTGCAACAGATTTCTTCCCGTGGATTCGACATCTGGACTCCCAGATTTTACTACTTGTACGGACTCTTGCGCTTGAGAGAGAGCACCTTTTGGAGCCCACCAAGTTGTTGGCGCCGTTGCCGGGGAGGAATGGTTTGTGACTACGATTTATTTCATTTAGAGGACCTTCGGTGAGATCTTTCCATTTTACTGTACATAAACTTTTATTTTTATTTTATTTTAATTTTTAAAACATGGAATATATGAACTTCTATTGCACAAACAATCTTTATGATGCACGATATGCTAATGCACACAAACATAGAATGGAGAAGCTCAAAATTGTTAATTTTAATCAAACTGACTGTGAAACTTTCTTTCAGGCCTGGAGGAGGTTCACAGACATCGTATCGAGCTATCCGCAGCATGGTTTCACAAATGAAGAGCTTATGGAGTCCTTCCTAGAAGGACTACAACCTCAGTTGCAGGAATTATTGGGAGACATGACGCCGATAAAGGCGTGGGAATACATGGAGTCTCTGCAAGAAAACGAAGAAACCGTGGAAGAGACTTCTGGGAGCGATTCAACGGAGCCTTCGTGCCTCGATCAAGAAGAGCAAAGCATAGACGTACCTTTGCAATCCTTGAAAGAGGAAGCTTACCAGACTATTCAGACACAGGAGGCCACATCCCATCAATTCCAGGAGAATTTCCTTGCTCGCAGTCGGCAGATTCAAAAATCTATTGAAGATCTTAATTTGATTGCCGCTTGCTTAGAATAAAATAATTATTTTGAAACTCAATTTAAAGAAACTAATACGAGTTCATCTTCTATTGCAGGAATATTGAGCGAGCCATGTCACGTTGATGACACGAATAAAAATATCCACATGGCAGAAAGTGTGTGCAAAAGAGAGGACGAGCTAGAAATTTTGGATGAACGAGAGGAGGAGACAGCTAGGGAAAAGGGTTTTGAGATTATCGCCATGGAGTCAGAACCATGCCCTTCTCCAGTTTTGTCCCAAAATCATTTATCCCTCTCCCCAACGATCGAACATCGTATAGAGAGTAGTGCAAATCTTTCAAGGAGTAGTCGTCAACGTGCTTTAATTTCTTTCACTTATTTTGATGACTACATTTGGAATACTTTCATTGAGAATAATTTTAAATTAATTTGGACTGACATGACTCATCTCTAGCAGGACATTGGCAAACAGCTTATAGAGATGCTTGGAGTCGTGTTGCTGGAGTCCAAATTAGTTTTTGGAGGAAGAATAATCGCCGAGGAGCGCAAGGAGCTAATTGAACAACTTCCTCCACAATTAAAGATTCGGGATCCGCCATTTGATCACGGTGTGTTCTTTCCAGTAGTGTAGTTTTTATATGCTTTCTAGGTTGCTTGCTTGAATAAACTCGTGCACCTTCCGACATTGAGGACAATGTCCATCTTTAGTTGGGGGGGTGTGTATGAGACCGTGTGATTTTTTTTGAGAAGAATAAATCACCAAATCTCATCATTTAAAACTCCTTCATATGCCTCAAATTCGGATGATTATACATTAATTGTGTTCTAAAAAATGTTTATGGCTTGATTAATTATTTTTCCTTCACGGAATTGCCTTTAATATGCTATTCATGAAAATTTTCAATTTCCATGATTAATATCTCGAAATAGTTTGAATTTATTTCATGCATGCTAATGTGATGAAAAAGCTTAAGTATACACGATTTATAAAAATAGTCTTCTAGTTGAAGAGGAATTTGGCCTTTGGTATTAATGTTTTGATTCGAATAATGGGTGTTGAGTTGCTTACAAAGAAAGAAAAAAGAAAAAAGAAAGAAAGAAAGAGATGAAAAGAAAAATGATGAAAAATGAATGAATATGTATGTCACTAATAAATAACTTGGTTGGCTCGAGTAGTACAGTCCGAGGGGTCCTTCTTGGCCCAATGCCCTATGATCGTCTGATTTGGGAGCCATTGACCGGAAACTTACTCATTTGATGGAGCGATCCAAGTTATACTTTTTTCTGCGAATGTTGCTTGATGCGCATTACGCGGAACGAATAAAAGAAAAGAATGGTGAATATACTAAGCAACTTCAATACGCATAATTCGAGTGATTGTTTTGATAGGCCGATTCCTTGGAAACAAGAAAACTAGGATATAACGACGTGTTATACTTTCGCTTGCGCAAAACGATGCTTGCATGTTATTTATTCATACTAAATTAGAGAAAATATCATGTGATTGATTTTGTTCATGGATGTGTATATTGATGGTCAAGATCATGTTGGAATACGTATTATTGAGCCATGACATGAGCGATTTGAAAGAACTTATTGTTTTATTACTCATCCGTATTTATCGCTCTTTTTGCTAGAGACTAGCAAATCGCTAGTTGGGGGGTGTGATTCGGGTTCAATATTACATATTTAACCCCCCATTTAGCCCTATTTTGTGCTCATGTGATGCTACATTGTTCTCTAATTCATACGTATTTTCTACACATTTATTTATTAGAGAAAACACACTATTTGAGCACAAAACAGCAATTAACGAAGCATTTCTGCACTTTTTATATTTTTCCTAGCTTGGTCTCGATCTCACGATTCCAACGACTATTTATTTGTATTTTTCTGAGATCTGTGCTAATTACTGTGTATTTTTGAATGCAGAATACAATTTAAATTGGGAAATACGCTCGAAAATACAGAAATATGGTCGGGAACCAATCAGCAGCTGCCACGTTGCGAGATCTCCGCATTTCCCGCTAAATCAAACGGCTCTGAGCAATCCAGATGAGAATTAATCGTGACCGTTGGATCAAGATCCCACGGTCGAGATTAATTCCCATGCGTATTCGTACGCGATCAACGCAGCAGCGCCTGGGGCTTAATTGATGCCACGTGGCGGCATCCGCTGTGATCCCCGCCTCATCGGACGGTCACGCGGAAGCTCAATCGAACGAAGCAGAGGGCAACGTGGCATCCGTTGGGCGGTTGATTTTCGATCGGACGGTCCACAACATCCCCGCAAATTCGAACTCGGCAGCGTTCTTCCGCGCGACGTGGCGTGCTCGGAGCCACGCGATTCAGATCCAACGGCCACGAAAATTCTGATGCGGATTCGAATTTGCGATGCGGGCTTCGTACTTATATCAAAGCACATGTGGCGCCCGTACGTTGAATCCCGCAGTGTTGATAGTTGATCGGACGGTCACAATTAGCTCCGCTCGAGATGAGCGGCTCAGATCAATTCGGGTATGATTTTGATGCGGGTTTGGAACCCGTTAAGCAACCCAAACCCGCAATCTTATTATATAAACGTATTTAGGGTTTTTTGGGCGTATACAAGCAGATTGGGGCGTATTTTGAGCGTATTGGAGGCTCTAGGAGCCGTATTTTCCCCCTGAAAAATTCTGTAAAATTCCAGAGGCTATTTTCTTATTTCCAGAGAGTTTTGATGTCTTTTCAAGGATATTTGGTGATGAATTCTTAACTTAAACTCTTTATTTAGTGCTTTTTCTACCGTATTTTGCTATAATCTTGATGTATTTGTCTATGAAACTTGTTTATTATTGCATGATGAGTAGCTAAATCTCTGTTGTGCATGGTATGGCGTAGTTAGGGGCTATGATTTGTGTTAGTTTGGTTGTATCCCTTGTGCTAAACCGTTAAACGTCGCTAAAATTGTAATCTTTGTTCGTAAATCGACTTTCTCAGATTCCAAAAGAATTGATTTAGTTGATGATCGCTCCAAAAGGGTGAGTTTTGATCCCCCCAAAAGGGAGTTTCATACCGTAGTTTTGATCTCTCCAAAAGAGAGTTTCATATCGTATTATAACTTTAGCGACGATCTTTTTGAATATTGTGTTTGAACCCCCAAAAGGGCATCTGCCGATGAGTTGCTCCCAAAAGGAGAATTCATTGAGTTATATTGGGTATTTTCCGGTGAATTGCTCCCAAAAGGAGAATTCATTGCGTTATACATATCAACCAAATTAATACGAATCGTTGATCCTAACGAACCCATACCATGTGCATACTTTTTATAGATATTTGCAGACACGATTTTCTATGTTTATATTGTTCACGTGTTCACATCACCATCACCGTCATCATTTGTGAAGTGGTTAGTTTCTTTTCGTAGGATTTCTATTTGATTTGAATTGTGGTTGCAACAGATTTCTTCCCGTGGATTCGACATCTGGACTCCCAGATTTTACTACTTGTACGGACTCTTGCGCTTGAGAGAGAGCACCTTTCGGAGCCCACCAGGAGGGCAGCTCGACCGAGCAGCCGGACTACTCGACCGAGCAGGCCTCACTCGGCCCGAGCAAACATTTGGATGACGTATGAAACTTTCTGACGGCTCGACCGAGCAGCTTCCTGCTCGGACCGAGTCACCGTGGGCCCGGGCTTCGCGTCCAGATCATGATTTTGGAGGGGCAGGTTTCGCAATGGTTTTGGGGAGGATTTTGGCAGCCGTCAAGGAGTGACTTTTGGTAGATTTTGGGGGAGAGAAATTTAGAGGAATTTTTAGGGAGTTTTGGAGAGAAGAGTTTTTAGATCTTATTTAGACTTTTTTGGAGATGATCTTTTGGGGAGTTAGGCTATGCCCTAGGCCCCTCCTTTGTATCAAGATAAGTATTTTTACCCTTTTTAATTCTATTATTATTTTCTTTGTGATTTCTTATTGTTTAGCCCTTTTTGATGCTTGAAATGAAATCTTTGTGCGTTCTATTATCTATTGCTATTGCTATGCTTGAGTAGTCTTTTATAGGGCTAAGGGATTAGCCCATGGATCTTAGGATTTGGATGCAAAGTTGGGATTTTTATGATGCATTGGGTATAAAAGGGGTTGTATTTTGGTTGATCTAGCAAAATACCTAGGAGAACTCGTACTGAGATCGTGCCCACGGTCGGTGGAATCGATTAGCGTAAGGAGTATCCTACGGGTTTAATAGGGAGTTAGTGGATTCAACCAAGGTACGTGACCATGACCGGCTCATGCCTTGAGGGGATCCACTGACGAACTATATTACTAATTGACGGCTATCGCCATTGCGTCAATAAGAGCCACCAAAGTACCTCGAAGCTCTAACCCACGAGAGTGGTACGAGTTGAGAGCGTTCGAACCCCGAGATTGGTGAGATTATTGTAGATCCTCAATGCACGTATCGTATGCGCCTATCGCACGAGCGGGGTTAATGCGATACGTTAGATTCATGATGCTCAGACACATGAATTCACTTCCTAGATGCTACAATCCCCAATAAAACCAATGCAACGTAGAAGTCTGAACTGAGCTTCAACGTCCGACAGTCCTAGCGGCGAGTCCTAAAGCGCGAATATTTTATATTTTATTTCTTTCTTTCTTTGTATGGACCCCTTTGTTTGCGACATCGAGTGACACGACTTTCGCATCCATCACCATTACGACACTCCACAATCCACATCCACCAATAAACCCGCAAGTTTAACTCAACCTATGAATATATAGGTAGTATATCACCGCTACCCCGTGTTCGATACCCGCTTCCCACTATACCGTGCGCTTGCGGTAAACGACATCATTTCGGAGTTGAATCCAGGCCGATCAAGTTTATGGCGCCGTTGCTGGGGATTTATCTCTGTGTAATTCGCGCCATTACTAGGTCGCTCTAGGGTTACATTTCGGACGTATCAAGTTTATGGCACCGTTGCCAGGGAGGCATTCCGCCATATTATCTATTTACCACAATTAGGTTGATTAGATTGCGTTAAAACAAAAAAAACTAAAACTTAAACTAAAAAAACAAAATAAAATTAAATAAATTGGAGAGAGATTTTTCCCCCGCCACCTGCTATTACTATTATCTTTATCTCTCTTTGTACCACTGACGTCTTTTCCAGGTTGTTTACTTTGCTTGATCAGGTCTAGTTGATGCAGCGATGGTGCTTCCAAGGATGCAACCGGGTTCTATACGATCCTATATATACATCGCTACATTTTATCAGGCTGATGGAGAGTCCTTCAGAGAAGCATTGCGCAAGTTCGAAAGAATGTTAGGGATGTTCCACACGGAGTCAGACCATGAGTGGGATGGTTCCAGGTTATTTGATATCTTTGCTGGAAGACTAAAGGGACCCTCACGTGAGTTTATGAAGAGGATGCAAGTAGGAAAGTTCAGTGATCTGCAGTTGGAAGCAACCTTGGAGCAAATGATAGATGATGCTCGATCTACCGGTTCGCTAACAATTACGGTAGGTAAACCATCCGACCAAGCACTCATCGATTTTGTTATGGCTAATGTCTCTGATACAGGTACTATCATAGATGGAGTGTATGCTTCACTTGAAGGTGATCATATCCACCTTTACACCATTAACACTGCACAAATAGAGACATCTGAGCTGTCAGAGGAGGACACATATATGGACTTATTGAGAAGCATCGTGGACGCAGTTCGATGCATCGTGGACGCAGTGGCACTTTTGAGCTTGAATTTCAAAACTTTATTACTCATCATATCTCTTCCACAGGCACAATTGATGATGGAGTCTACGCTCTAGTTGAGGGGCACAAGACCCACTTTTATTTCGTGGCCGAGATACATGAGCCCATAGAGCCACATGCACCTACCGTGGAGAGGGCCAAGCCACACCATCCAGTGCCTCGAGTTCCAGGATGGAAACGAAGACATAGGCGTATAAAGGAGAAGATGAAATTCACTTTACATAATATACCAGAGGAACCCGAAGAGGAGGCCGAAGCATTGCATCGCGAGGAGGCAGAGCTATATTTATTTTACATATTGCACGTGGAGCCAGAGACTTTTGCCGAGGCGATCGTGCATTGGGACGAGGACACGGCCATTTTTGAGGATCCCAAGCATTACCCTCCTCCTTTTGAGCTACCGCATCCACCTCCACTTTCTACAGAGGCTGAGCATCTCTCAGAGGACCACCCACCAGAGCTTACTGCTCCCCTTCAGGGAGATATCTTCACCCCCTCATCTCCTACATTGATTCCCATCCCGTGTATGATGTTTATTATGATTCAGATTTCGATGACTCATTGCACCTTTTGCAGGATACACATACTTATGATCAAAAGGTACAATGGGACGTATACGAGGAGGAGAGCGAGGAGTTAGCACACATGGATGCTGTTGAATATGATCAGGAGGTGTACTGGGATGAGTCTAACGATGATGAGGAGCATCCTGACGAGACCCACTATATTATACCAGAGGTACATGAGGAACCAGAGGAAAACAACGAGGAGTTGATCGACATGGGGCACGAGCATATAGATTTATTTCCAGGAAAGTGTTGTCGACTGATCTATCCAAAATGTAACTCCGAGAACAACGAAGTATGGCGCAATTTACACGGAGATGAATCCCCAGCAACGGCGCCAAAAACTTGATCTATCCAAAATGTAACTCCGAGAACAACCAAGTATGGCGCAGTTTACACGGAGATGAATCCCTGGCAACGGCGCCAAAAACTTGGTCGGCCCCGGATATACACCCCGAGAACGATTGTAGTTTTACCGCAAGCGAACGGTCAAGTGGCGAGCGGGTATCGAACACGAGAAGGTGGTGTTGGTTCCAATCAATCCTAGGTTGGTTTGACAACGAATGTTTTATTGGTGGAGATGGTTATGGAATGATATAATGGAAATGGTGGTGAATGTCGGTGTCGGTGATAAATAAGTTGGATAAATATCGATTCAAATATAGGATATTAAAAATTTCTAGGGCTAGGGAATCCCCACCATGGGTCTTCATTCATCCTTGTAAATAGTAAATCTCAATATTACTAGACTTGTGTCGAGGTGAACTAGTCGTAACTGGATAGAGAACCAAGCTCACGCTCTCGCGCTATTGCCGGTCTATAGCAACCTAGATTAGGGCCCACTCTCGTGCAAACCCTAATCTAAGCCACTAGCATGAATATTGACATCATCGTTCAATAGCTCCTCGAGCCCACTCTCGTGCAAACTCAAGTTACGATCCAGGTTGTGATAGTTCGTATTCGTCCAATCTCTTGCAAACGAATATGTGTATAGATTTATAATAAAAACCCTAGCTTTGGTCCAATCTCTTGCAAACCAAATCTTGAGAATTTAGATTATAAATCTAAATGGATTATCTAGGCCTTCCCATCAATTGGTATCCAATCTCTTACAAATCCCAATCGATGGAAATTCCTAGCTACTCGTAATAAATCAATCACAACCTAACCTTTCTTGCAATTCTAGCAACATAGGAATTTATTCATCACAAATCTGAAATCGAATCCATAGGGTTCATCCCCATGCCCTAGAACATCAAATCTACTCAAGCATAGCAACAACGATATAGAGATCAATAAAAGACATTGCTTGCATGTAAAAAGATATCTAATCAAAGATTCAAACAACAAGAACAAGGATACTTAGCTTTGATGAAGAACTTCAATCCAATTATAAGCTTTTAGATCCAAGTGGGGGCCTAGGGAATGGCCTAACCTTAAAAATAATCACTAAGAAAACATCAAGGGAACTCCCCTCTATTGACGGCTACAAACCTCTTATATAGCCCCCAAAACCCTAGCAAATAACCCCTAAAACCCCTCCGAAACCCACGCCGAAAATCAGATCCGCGTGTAATTTAAGGTCTGGTCTGGCAGCTACTCGGCCGAGTGGAAAGCTCACTCTGCCGATTGAGAATTCCTGCAGAAACTCCAGAAAACAGCACTCTGTCAAAAACTGTCAAAAACTGGTCACTCGGCCGAGTGGAAAGCTCACTCGGCCGAGTGAAAGTGTCACTCGGTCGAATGACACTGATATGCAAATTCCAGCACTGCAGCGCCAACTTGCAGAAATTCTCCAGATTTCATCCGACCTTCGATTGGTGCGTTCTTGGCAGCGTTGGAACCGTCATGAAGTCTATTATCCATAAAAAATATGAGAAAAATATTTTGATCACTAGAATGATAAAATATTTCAAAAGAGTGGGAGGCTCTGAAAATCTAGGCTCTGAAAATATTTTGATCACTCCTTATTTTACACTTTTTTCCCGCATGTTTGCATGCCATTTAGATCGCCCAAATCATGTTTTTCACGATATATCGACGATATTGCGATGCTTTTCACGATTTGTTGTTTTTGTCGCATTTCAGGTGATTTGGAGCGATTTGGAGTTATCTCGAGATACGCCTACTCCAGAGTGTCACCGACGACCTCCCCGAGGGGTATTTTGCTAGTGGAGAGGACCGGAAGAAGAAAGAACGTCGCAGGAGCGACGAGTAGGCCAATACAAGCTGTATGGGCATTTTAGTGTCCCACTCGGCCGAGTGAAGGAGTCACTCGGCCGACCAGCGAGACACCGCTCGGTCGACCAGATCAGACACGATTCATATGTGCACTCGGCCGAGTGACGGAGACCGCATCGGCCGAGTGACGAGATCCCGTCCGCCCGAGTGGCGCCCAGACGAAGCCATTCAAAAATCGCCAACTTACTGTTTTTTTGGCTGCCTGAGCTTCAGAAGACCCACTCGGCCGAGTGGATAATCCCGACCACCCGAGTACCAAGAAGCCATCGGCCGAGTGACGGCAACTCACTCGGCCGAGCCGCCCCCGAAGTGAAGACCCCTGAAGATCAAGACTTACTGGAAATTTACAGGGTTTCTCACTCGGCTGAGCGACTTTTGTCACTCGGCCGAGTGCGACGCGCTGCCTGTAGCGAAAATTGCGGATTTCAGGCTGCGCAGGGGTATTTTGGTCACAGTTTTTGGACGATTTTGGGGGGTATTTAACCCCTGTTTTTACCCTAGTTTGGGAGAGCTTTTCTCTTAGATTTTTGCAGCCTTTTAGATTAACTTTTTAGTCTTATTCTTGTGATTGGAGAGGAGACAAAAGTTGATTTTTGTTGGATTAATTGAAGAACTCCATTGGTTTGCCTCTCTCTCCCCTAAAAATTCTATTTTTATTGCTTATCTCAATATTGTGATGAATTCTATTGCTTATTTCATTGATTATTCTAGTGTTTGTGCTATGAATTGCGAGTAGTCTCCACGTCTTGGGGCATGGGGATGAACCCTACAAGCCCAATTTCATATTTGTGATGAATTGGTAGAAATTTTGCTAGAATCGTTGTTAGGGATTAGTTTGGGATCGATTTACTACGGATAAGCTAGGAGTTCATATCGATTGGGATTTGCAAGAGATTGGATCCCAATTCGATAGGAAACCCTAGAAATTCGAATTGGGTTGGAATCGAATTTCCGTAGTATCGGTTTGCAAGAGATTGGACCGATACTAGGGTTTCCGGTTGCAATTCCGTACCGATACCCGTTTGCAAGAGATTGGACGGGTAGGAACTATCCCAACCTAGGTCATGGGCCGAGTTTGCAAGAGATTGGGCTCGGTGCGCGATTGAACGATGATGTTGATCCTAATGCTAGCTTCCCTAGGCTAGGGTTTGCAAGAGATTGGACCCAAACCTAGGATAGCTATAGACCGGCAACAGCGCGAGAGCGTGAGCTTGGTTCTACATTCAGTTGCGACTAGTTCATCTAAAATCTTATTCTAGCAATTTTGACACCGATGAACCACATTTACGAAATACGGTGAGTAGCGGGAATTCCCCATTCCCTAGACGTCCTTTATTTGATTTGATATTTCCGTACTTTGTCTGACGATTGTGACAGGATCGCCAAAGGCAAATTTCTCTCTTCTTAAAATAGCCAGGTTGATTGGAACAAGCACGGTAATTCGTCCTCCCTGTGTTCGATAACCCGCTCGCTGCTATACCGTGCACTTGCGGTAAAACTACAACCGTTCTTTGGGTCACATCCCGGAGCGATCAAGTTTTTGGCGCCGTTGCCGGGGAGGGCATTTTGACGGTGTTCGGCATCGACCACCCGGTTATTTCTTCTTTCTCTCTTTCTTTACTTTCTTCTATACCTTGTTGTAACTTTGTTCGCAGCCCTATTTGCATATTCTCCCCGTATTTTGCATAAGATCTTAACAGGGAGAATGGAGGATGCAATGTCAACAATAGAACTCAGTCAGGAAGACTATGACTCCTTCACAGACCTCCTTAAGGAGCTTATCGATGAGGTCCACGCTACCGGAGCTTTTGCTATCGATATCAAGGACCCCGACGAACAACTGTTTGCTAGTTTTGTGATGGACCAAGTCTCCCCGGAGGGGACTATCGGGGGCAATGTCAGAGTTGACGTGATCGACGACAAATTATATTTCGAAGACGGTAGAACAAATGTTGAAGAACACTATACTCCCGGAGAATCCTTCGAGCAAACCGACATTCAGGGAGTTGCACTCTTTGACGCTCACTCTTGCTTTTATGAATCGTCTGATGTGTTTCTTGATTCCAGGCACAAACCAGAACAGGGTGAAGGTTCAGACGATGCTAGCACAGAATCGGAGAGCGCCTATTTTGATGCATCGTCCTCACTAAGTAGTGAGTCTGACTCGTCACAAGAGAGCGCACCACCTGAACATGAGCTACACCCGGATGACAAGGAAGAAGCCAAACTCATGCGAGCTGATGAAGTGGAAGGAGCAGCGCCTCTTGAGGTAGAACTTAAACAATTACCTCCGAATCTAAGGTATGCTTTTTTGGGTAATAAATTAACTTTCCCGGTGATAGTCAATTCCCACCTTACGCAAGATCAACTTGAAAAACTCCTAGACGTTCTTAGGAGCCACAAAGATGTCCTGGGATACACTATCTCCGATCTAAAAGGGATAAGCCCTAGGCTTTGCACGCATAGAATCCATTTGGAGGATACCGACGCCACCTCCATAGAGCCTCAAAGGCGGTTAAACCCGAACATGAAGGAGGTGGTTAAAAGGAAATCCTAAAATTGCTAGACGCCGGTATCATTTATCCTATCTCTGACAGTAGGTGGGTTAGCCCCGTTCACGTCGTCCCCAAGAAAGGAGGGATGACGGTCATAAAAAATGAAAAAGGTGAGCCCATATCTACACGCACCGTCACGGGATGGCGAATGTGCATTGACTATAGGAAACTCAATAAAGCCACCCGAAAGGACCATTACCCATTGCCCTTCATTGATCAAATGCTTGAACGCCTAGCAAAACATAAATACTTTTGCTATCTAGATGGGTATTCGGGATTCTTCCAAATCCCTTTGCATGAAGACGACCAAGAAAAGACCACTTTTACTTGTCCCTACGGTACCTATGCCTACCGTAGGATGCCATTTGGTCTTTGTAATGCTCCCGCCACTTTTCAGAGGTGTATGACATCTATATTCTCCGATTACATTGAAAATATTATGGAAGTTTTTATGGATGATTTTTCGGTTTATGGAAGTGGGTTTGACTCTTGTTTGGCCAATCTTACTAAAGTCCTAAAAAGGTGCCAACAAAATAATCTCACTCTCAATTGGGAGAAGTGTCACTTCATGGTCACGGAAGGTATAGTTCTCGGACACCTTGTCTCTTCGAGAGGAATTGAGGTAGATAAAGCAAAGATTGAGGTAATCGAGAAACTCCCTCCTCCTATTAATGTCAAGGGCATTAGAGGCTTTCTTGGTCACGCGGGGTTTTACCGCCGCTTCATCAAAGATTTCACCTCGATTGCCCGACCACTTACTTCCTTGCTCGCTAAAGATACTCCTTTTGTTTTTTCAGAGGAATGCTTGCAAGCTTTCAACACCTTGAAGGAAGCACTAGTTTCCATGCCCATCATACAACCACCAGATTGGAGCCTTCCCTTTGAGCTAATGTGTGATGCTAGCGACCAAGCCATTGGAGCGGTATTGGGACAAAGAAAAGATAGGAAGCTTCATGCGATATACTATGCGAGCAAGACATTGGATGACGCGCAGAAAAACTACACAACTACCGAAAAAGAGCTCCTAGCGGTCATCTATTCCATCGAGAAGTTTCGCTCCTACCTTCTTGGTTCCAAGGTGATTGTCCACACCGACCATGCGGCGTTGAAGTATCTTTTGAACAAGAAGGAAGCCAAACCTCGGTTGATTAGGTGGATACTCTTGTTGCAAGAATTTGATTTGGAGATCAGAGACAAGAAAGGTACGGACAATGTCGTGGCGGATCACTTATCTAGGCTCATTCGCGACAAGGAGGATGAGAGTTTACCTATCGACGACACATTCGTGGATGAGAGGCTATATGCCATAAGGACCGGAGAAGTACCTTGGTACGCGGACTTCGTCAACTACTTGGCTTGTGGAATTAAACCGCATGGGATGCCCACGCATCAAAGGAGGAGATTTCTGCATGAGGTCTGTAGCTATTTTTGGGAAGATCCATACCTCTTCAAGATATGCAAAGATAGTGTCATTCTGAGGTGCGTTTCTAAAGAGGAGGCAACGTCTATCATTTTGCATTGCCACGGTCTACCATGCGGAGGACATCATGCCGCCTCTAAAACAACTGCTAAGATCTTGCAGAGCGGATTCTTCTGGCCAACAATGTTTAGGGACACCCACGCTTTTGTGAAGGGGTGCGATAGATGCCAACGGACCGGGAATATCTCTAAGCGCAATGAGATGCCGATGAGACCCATCCAAGAAATTGAGCTTTTTGACTGTTGGGGAGTAGACTTCATGGGGCCATTTCCGTCAAGCAATGGTAACAAATACATCCTATTGGCCGTTGACTATGTCTCCAAATGGGTAGAAGCAATCTCCACCCCTAATAATGATGCAAGGGTCGTCTCCAAGTTCTTCAAGCAAAATATCTTCCCGTGCTTCGGAGTGCCTCGTACCTTGATAAGCGACGGGGGAAGCCATTTCATAGAAAACAAGTTTGAAGCCATGCTAAAGAAGTACGGGGTAAACCATAGAGTTGGCATGGCATATCACCCCCAGACAAGTGGCCAAGTGGAAGTCTCAAATAGAGAAATTAAGCAAATTCTTGAGAAGACGGTGGATCGATCTAGAAAGGATTGGTCAATGAAGCTAAACGATGCTCTATGGGCATATCGCACGGCCTTTCGCACTCCCATCGGCACCACACCGTTCCGACTTGTTTATGGGAAAGCTTGCCACTTGCCGGTAGAATTGGAACACCGCGCATATTGGGCCATTAAGACCTTTAATTATGATTACAAGAGTGCGGCGGTAAGGCGACTCTTAGACATCAACGAGCTTGATGAGATAAGAAGAGACGCCTACGAGAGCTCGAGAATTTACAAAGAAAGGACCAAGATTCTCCACGATGCCCGCATAATCGTCACAGACTTCAAGGTGGGAGACAAGGTCTTGCTCTATAATTCCCGGCTCCGACTATTTCCCGGTAAGTTGAGGTCACGTTGGTCCGGACCTTTCACCATCAAGCACATGCAACCGGGAGGAGCTTTCGAGTTGGAAAGCAAGGACGGTTCCACATTCAAGGTAAATGGTCAGAGGCTCAAACACTATTCCGAGGGAGTCCCTACGGGCGAAACCAATAGGATATATTTGCTTAAGGGATGGCCGGATGATCTTTCGGACCTCCTTGATGAGGTAATAGAAGAGGCGACCCCCCACTCAATTGGCGCTCTTTTCGATGAGGATTTCGATGAAGACCCGGATTTAGGCCGAGATGAGAAGATAGATGATTCCCCCGACCTCTCCGCTGAAAGTGATGAAGGCGACGCTGATGTCGCAAGGATTCGAGAGCTCTGCAAGCTCTCGAAATTGAAGTCTCCGAAGAAAGCTCCGCCGATACGGAAATCGGCGTCACCGGTGAAGCCGTTGGCCGGAGCAAACGCTAGCTTGGGGGAGCCTCCCCCCAACACTATTCGAGACGGGAGACCACCGAGGGAGAACACGCCGCCGCAACTTTCGAATCCAAGCGTTCTCCCCAGAAAGTTTGATGGGTGCATCTCATATGCACCAAACATCCCGCATTAATTGAAAATCATAGGGGGTCGAGCTCACGACCTTAAACGAGCGCTTGTCGGGAGGCAACCCGACGGTTATTGCTTTATTTTTACTTTTTCTTTATTTTTGTTTTAGAAATTTTTAGTGTTTTGAGTCGTTCGCCCAAAAATTTTGTGATAACAGGTCCTATTTTTCTTGACAGGAGAGGAGATAGGTAAATCCATCATGAGGAGGATGCACGAGACGATGAGGAGCACCCCAGGAAGGCGCTCGATGCTTAGGAGGAAGATGAAATCGACTGGAGGAAGAAAGACGGAGTTTAGAGCCCAAACGAAGACAAACAGCAGAACACAAGGCTCACTCGGCCGAGTATACTAGTCACTCGGCCGAGTACACAAGTTCGTCCGGCCGAGCCGCTCACGAACGAGGGAAGTCTGATGTACCCAACTCTCTGTTATTTTCCTGATTTCAATATAACTGCTACTCGGCCGAGTATATATATTCACTCGGCCGAGTAAAACAGATACGCTCCCAGGGCGAGTCTTGCCGAGTAGCTTGAGCCACTCGGCCGAATGGACTTACTCCACTCGGCCGAGGCTGGCAAGGCCACTCGGCCGAAGCGTAAGCGTGGAGGAATTTTCCATTGATCTCACTCGGCCGAGTCGTAACTTTTACTATATAAAGGGCCGAGGGGGGGGGCACGTTTTTCGAAACGAAAAAAATCAAAACCGCCCGCGACCCCTCAGCTCCCTCGCCCGTTCCCCTCGCTCGCGCCCCCCACTCGCCCGGCCGTCCACCCTCGCGCCGCCTTTCGGCCAGACACCGCCGGCCGAGCTCCGCCGTGCCTCGCCCGAGTCGTCGCCGGCGGCCACCACTCCGGCCACCTCCGGTATCGCCTATTTCGCCTTTTTCTCCTCTTTTTGTGTATTTTACAAGGATCCATGCACTAAACGAACCCCAAACCCAAATTGATTTCTATATCTATCTATTATAGCCCTAATGCTCCTTACGTTTTTTAATATTACCCGCTGATATCTCTATTTCATGCGCAGGTTGTTTTTGGGAGCTTAGGGGAGCCCAGGGGAGCTTCTCGGGACTGATTCGGGCTTCGCGGAGGCGCTGTCTTCACACGCTTCCATTGCTTGGCACTCGCGGCATGTTGGGGTATACTCTTTCCTTTATTTTTGCACACGCCGCACTTTTCACGTTTTTCGGCGCGCGCTCGGGGCCCATATGCCGCCCCGGACACGGCCGCGGTCGAAGAGAGCTTCCGCCAAGCGGAAGCGGTCGGATGATGCCGACCCCTCCCACGAGTTGGAGGACTCTCCTCTGCCTTCTCCCACACACCCCGTCCACCCAGCACAGCCTGCAGGCCCCGCACACCCCGCACAGCCTGCAGAGCCCGCACAGCCCGCATACCCCGCACAGCCGCCCCCTGCCGCTCCACAGCCACCACCTCCGGCTCCACTTATCGGGCCGCTGAGGATCACGTTCCGGAACGACGCACACCGCGTTGCTTTCGAGCGTATTTCCCAGCGCTCGATCGTACCCTCCAGGTTTGCACACCTTGCCAACCTAGGACGCCTGGGGGTACTAGAGGGGATGCTGACGTTGTACGACAACGTGGGCTGGCGAGATTTCTTTCAGGTGTCGGCGGACACGTTTGTCCGTCCGACACTTGAGGTGCTTAGTTCGATCGCCCGGACCGACGAGGGATTCTCGTTTCGGTTCATGGACCGGGAGTGCCAGGTCACTCTCGGTATGATGAGAGCCTTTTTCTAGTGGCCCGATGTCCCTGGGGCCGATCGAGGTTACGCACCCACCCATATCCCCCCACCTTCCTTCGACGTCGGTGCCTTCTGGGCCCGGATTACGGGTCTTCACGCTGCCTTTGACCGTAGTAGGGCCAAGGCCTCGGCCATTGTCCATCCCTGCCTCCGTATAGCTCAGCGCCTTATGGCGACGACCTTTTTGGCCAGATATGAGCCGGGCACGATGTCCACGCCAGAGCTCTACATGCTCTACACGATGACACGGCCCAGAGCTCTATCTAAGGATGGCGATGAGCTGGTCCCCGCCGTCGTGATTGATGTCGCGGCTTGGTTTTTAGACCGCATCATTGTATCGGTGGGCGCTCGCTCACCGATATGCTACGGTGGCCTGATCACCTTGCTTGCCCTTATGACCGGCGAGGACTTCCCTGACGACCTGCGACGAGCACCGGGCCCCACTTCTCTGTCGATTGATGTTATGGCCCGGATGAAGATGCTTCGTCCGCACGGTGAGCGACACTGGGTCTGGTTGCACGGACCTTACGGTGCCGATTACATGATTCTTCCGAGCCCAGCTCGGACTCAGATTGCACCAGCCCATATGGACTGGCTCCCTGCGATGGATGTTCTCATCCCCGCTGCTTACGTGCTCGAGGCCGAGGAGGCCGAGCAGGCCCACGCTGCCCACGCTGCCCCCGCAGACCCTGTTGCACCTGCCGAGCCTGCTGCCCCTGTTGACCCCGTGGCCCCTCAGCCTATCCCTGATGTTTCCGATGCTCCTGACACCTCTGTCCACACCTCTGTCGGTGTCGGGAGTCCCTTAGCTGAGCCCACTTCCGCTGCTTCCACGCCTGTCACCACCACCACTGGCCCTCTGTCCGCCGAGCCCGTTTCTTCTGCCCCACCCGAGCACCCGCCGACCGTAGTTGAGTGCGGAGAGCCCTCTGTCTCCACTGCTGCTGTATTTTCTGAGAGTGTCATGGCGTCTTTCCACACTTCTGTGCCACCGACCTCTCCGGCCGCCTCGCTGCCACTTTTGTATTCTTCTTTCGTTGCTGCTGCCTCCACTTCTCACCGTCCCGCCCAACCTTGCACTGAGGCCAGGCCCCCACTTGCGAGCGCAGCCCCTTTTGTTCCCCTACCCGCTGAGCCTGTCACCTACGCCACCAGAGTACGCCAGCCCCGACCTGCACAGCCCCGACCGGTGCGTCCCTCTGCACCACCTCCCCCTGACACTGTACTTCAGAGCATTCGTGCTCTAGAGGGGGCGGTGAGTGGCCTTAGAGGCGACCTTCGGACCCTGTCCGCCACCGTCACTGCGATGGCTGACCGCTTCGACCTGCTTCCGCAGATTCACTACTGTCTTACCCAGGTCCTGGAGCGTCTCCCCCGCGTACCCGTACCCACCCAGCAGGTTCCTACCCACACTTCCACACACACTCAGCCTGCTACCACTTCCACACCCAGACCCGCTCAGCAGCCTGCCCCACTCCCCCCACCACTTCCGCCTCAGGACGGAGACGGCGCATCACCACCTTCTTAGGCACCCTTGATGCCATCGATTATTTTTGCCGTTGTGCTGCCCGTTTCTGCTGGGTCCTGTTGCATTTTTGTCCACCCCCCTCCCCTCACTTATTTTGGGATTCTCATTCTGATCGTATCTTTATATATCTTTTTTGGGAGAGAGGGAGAGTTTTTGGTTCCACACCTATATATCTGTATCACTCCTATATCTGCATGCATCATGTCCGCATCATATTTTTCATTTCTTTATTTTTTATTTTCTTTTTTCCATCATGCATGCATCCTCACTTACCCCTCACATTACTTGTCTCTCGGTGTGCCCCACTTTGCACATTGAGGACACTGTGCCATTTAGCTTGGGGGAGTGAGTTCTCACGTTCTTGTTTTTCGATTTGCCACCTTTATTTTTAGTTTTTCACACCATTTTCCGCTTTTGCAATTATTTTCATCATTTTTTCTTTTATTTCACCATGCATCACGTTTTTCTTATTTTTCTGTGTGCCGCATTGTAAATAGTTCTATTTTCCCTTTATCTTTATTTCTTTCTTTTTCATCTCATGCTAGAGATGACTTTTCTATGATGATGACGACGTGGAGTTAGCTTACTCTATATGCATGCTATATTTGTCATGTCTTAGACTTTATTTCTGATATCATATGCTATGACTTGCCTTGCACCTAGAGATAGTAACCCACACTTTTTCCACATGAAAATGGATGAAATTTTATTATTAGCTGAGTCTGAATATTCATATGTATGCTATCACAGAAAACACACCAAGATTCACGCATTGAACGCCTATATCTGGAGTACCGATTTCTTTTCCTATATCACTTCTATATGCATGAATCGTACATTTCACTTCAGGATGATTGAATGATGTTAGCTATGATAAATCTGGGTTAGTTAGCTTTTTTGTGATCGAAACTGAGTAGATTAGATTACCCTGCTGAAGTTGTCGTGCATGTCTTATAGAGTGAACCGAGAGATATATTTATTTCTTTCTCCACAAATCTTGAACATCATTTCTCTACTTTTAAAATCATTGGTGAATCTCCCCTTAGCGATTCTATTATATGGCATTTCCCCCGCTATTAATTCCTAGCTCCAATTTCTTATTCAAAAAAAAGAGAGAGAAAATATTCTTGTATATCATTATCTCTCTTTGAGTTGGGATCGTTGTTTATATATGCTATATCAAAAAAAACAAAAGAAAAAAAAGAAAAAAAAAGAGGAAAAATCCTCAATAAAAGATCCCATCTCACTTTCTTTCTTTCTTCTCTCTTTTCGTGTTCATTTTCATTGCTTTTGGAGCTTTATAAAAATGGGGATGTGAATATTTTTTATGCCACCATGCTTATAGATAAGCTTGGGGGAGGGAATCCATTGATGTGTGAGAGAGTGACTACTTGACGTTGCACGACAACCTAGGCTAAGTAATATTCTATACTCGGTGAGATTATTTCTAGCTTTACGAAATCCAGAAATCTAAGCCTAGCATTCATTTCATGAAATCCATACTTTTCTATTCTCTCTATTCTATTGTGTGATACTCTTATACTCCTCATAGAAAGCATTCAATTGAAAAGTGTGTGATCTGCGATTTGTATACCGCTTTAAATGATTCAGACGATGTTAATTCTAAAATTATTCCGTTTTTCATGATTATATCGTTGTTCGTGGGTTTTCTATTTCTATTTGCACTATTATACAATGATATCAAAATAAAACTCTTTGACATGTATTTTTCATTCAGTGCATGCTATGTGAGTAAGCGAAACCCACGTCCTGAGAAAATGATCTAGCAGCTTACCTCTTCGCTTCTTTCTTTCTTTTTTATTTTTATTTCGTTTTCCATTCTTCTCCGTTTTTCGTTTTTTTTCTTTTTTTCGCCGTTTTCGTTTTCCGAATCCACCGGGTTCGCCTTTTACTTATCTTCCTCGAGGACGAGTAAGAGGTAAGCTTGGGGGATTTTGATCACTCCTTATTTTACACTTTTTTCCCACATGTTTGCATGCCATTTAGATCGCCCAAATCATGTTTTTCACGATATATCGACGATATTGCGATGCTTTTCACGATTTGTTGTTTTTGTCGCATTTTAGGTGATTTGGAGCGATTTGGAGTGATCTCGAGATACGCCTACTCCAGAGTGTCACCGACGACCTCCCCGAGGGGTATTTTACTGTTGGAGAGGAGCGGAAGAAGAAAGAACGTCGCAGGAGCGACGAGGAGGCCAATACAAGCTATTTGGGCATTTTTGTGTCCCACTCGGCTGAGTGAAGGAGTCACTCGGCCGACCAGCGAGACACCGCTCGGCCGACCAGATCAGACACGATTCATATGTGCACTCGGCCGAGCGACGGAGACCACATCGGCCGAGTGACGAGATCCCGTCCGCCCGAGTGGCGCCCAGACGAAGCCATTCAAAAATCGCCAACTTACTGTTTTTTTGGCTGCCTGAGCTTCAGAAGACCCACTCGGCCGAGTGGATAATCCCGACTGCCCGAGTACCAAGAAGCCATCGGCCGAGTGACGGAAACTCACTCGGCCGAGCCACCCCTGAAGTGAAGACCCCTGAAGATCAAGACTTACTGGAAATTTACAGGGTTTCTCACTCGGCCGAGCGACTTTTGTCACTCGGCCGAGTGCGACGCGCTGCCTGTAGCGAAAATTGCGGATTTCAGGCTGCGCAGGGGTATTTTGGTCACAGTTTTTGGACGATTTTGGGGGGTATTTAACCCCTGTTTTTACCCTAGTTTGGGAGAGCTTTTCTCTTAGATTTTTGCAGCCTTTTAGATTAACTTTTTAGTTTTATTCTTGTGATTGGAGAGGAGACAAAAGTTGATTTTTGTTGGATTAATTGAAGAACTCCATTGGTTTGCGTCTCTCTCCCCTAAAAATTCTATTTTTATTGCTTATCTCAATATTGTGATGAATTCTATTGCTTATTTCATTGATTATTCTAGTGTTTGTGCTATGAATTGCGAGTAGTCTCCACGTCTTGGGGCGTGGGGATGAACCCTACAAGCCCAATTTCATATTTGTGATGAATTGGTAAAAATTTTGCTAGAATCGTTGTTAGGGATTAGTTTGGGATCGATTTACTACGGATAAGCTAGGAGTTCATATCGATTGGGATTTGCAAGAGATTGGATCCCAATTCGATAGGAAACCCTAGAAATCCGAATTGGGTTGGAATCGAATTTCCGTAGTATCGGTTTGCAAGAGATTGGACCGATACTAGGGTTTCCGGTTGCAATTCCGTACCGATACCCGTTTGCAAGAGATTGGACGGGTAGGAACTATCCCAACCTAGGTCGCGGGCCGAGTTTGCAAGAGATTGGGCTCGGTGCGCGATTGAACGATGATGTTGATCCTAATGCTAGCTTCCATAGGCTAGGGTTTGCAAGAGATTGGACCCAAACCTAGGATAGCTATAGACCGGCAACAGCGCGAGAGCGTGAGCTTGGTTCTACATTCAGTTGTGACTAGTTCATCCAAAATCTTATTCTAGCAATTTTGACACCGATGAACCAAATTTACGAAATACGGTGAGTAGCGGGAATTCCCCATTCCCTAGACGTCCTTTATTTGATTTGATATTTCCGTACTTTGTCTGACGATTGTGACAGGATCGCCAAAGGCAAATTTCTCTCTTCTTAAAATAGCCAGGTTGATTGGAACAAGCACGGTCATTCGTCCTCCCTGTGTTTGATAACCCGCTCGCTGCTATACCGTGCACTTGCGGTAAAACTACAACCGTTCTTTGGGTCACATCCCGGAGCGATCAGCGCTCGTGTCATCGGCATCACTCGGCCGAGTGGGATTCTTCACTTGGTCGATTGAAATTTTCTACTCGGCCGAGTAGGATCTTCTAATGTTCTCCCCAGAATTCCAAAGAGGCGGCTTTGATTTCTTTCAGAAGTCCTGACTAACTCGGGCGAGTGGCGATCTCTACTCGGCCGAGTGGATGTAACCACTCGGCCGAATGCATTACGGCATATGACATCTTCGTAACAGTCGTACTCGACCGAGTACGCTTCTTCACTCGGCCGAGTGGGCTATGTTACTCGGCCGAGTAGGCTAAAATTAGAATCCTTTCCTCTCCTCTTCACCTCCTCATCGCTTCTATCGATCTTTTTCCTATCCCGCTCATCTTCCAACGCCGTTAGCTCCTCAATAAGGCCATGAGCGATGTTATGGCACGCGTGCACATCCCTTTAGCTCATTTTTGCTCCCGATCACTCCATATTTCCTGAAATCCGACAAAAACAAGAAATAGTGGAAAGTAACGCAATATCGTCGAATAATCGTGAAAAGTACGATATGGGCGATCAAAACGGTATGCAAATATGCAGAAAAAAGGTGTAAAATATGGACCGATCAAAATCCCCCAAGCTTACCACTTACCCGTACTCAAGGAAGATAAGTAGAGAGACGAACTCGGTAGATGAAAACAAAGGAAATGAAAAAGAAAGAACATGAGGTGGAAGGGGTCGCTAGATTATTCTCTCCGATCTCAAGCCATAAGCTACACATCACGATAACTTGGAAAATACGAATCACATGCTATAAAGATTTCATATCTTACTTAAACATGGTACTTGCAAGCTTTTAAGGACAACAAAAGGGACTCTCTAAATTCATGCAATCAATTCATATCCACATCACGCATTTCATATAATTTAATATACAAATGTTGGCGATGCACTTTTCAATCAAGAGTTCTAACAGAAGCATATAAGAATCACACCAAGCATGCAATAGAGAATGGAATAAATCATGGCATTCATATATTTATATCGATTCATAAGAAATATCCATAGCTAAAGTAATTCTTTAAGTCTCAGTATTATCAAACTTTCCCATTCGTGCACCTCTCCACTCTAATGTCGTACTCACTCATATGGACAAATGAATTCACCCCCCCAAGCTTAGCTTGAGGCGTCGCATCCAAAGGAATATAATAGTGGAAATGGGATTTTTGCCTTGGTTTTCCCAAGTATTTTTGTGGCTCCGATAATGAGATATAGAAATATTCTTTTTTTTCTTTTGGCCTTTGTTTCTCATTTTTCTTCTTGGATTTTTGTAGGAGCAATTTGATTTGTATTTTTGGTTTTTGGCTCCTTTTTGGCTTTTTGGACTTTTTGGAGCAACCTTTTTCTTTTGTGGGGATTTTTGGGAAATAGATGCGATATAAGTAGCTTTAGAAGGTGAACTCAAGTGACATATAGAGAATAAAAAGATATATGTGGAGAAGGAAATAATGTAACACTCGGTTCACTTTAAGATGTGCACGAACGGTTCAATAAAATAATACTTCAACTGAAACTCATATGTACGCATGGATATTCTCAATCATCTGAATAAAAAGTGAAGTCAAGCGATAAAGCGCACAATCATATCAAGCATGCAACATGAGGCGAATAAGACCATATGGCAGATGCTTCCGTTATACAATTGATGCGTGAATCTTGGTGCACTTCCAATAAAAGCATACTAAACACTAATCGATACATTCAGTTTCAATGAATACCATGCAATTACTTAGAGGAGTCATCAAAAGAAATGGATTTGCAAGCACATGTGAATAGCAAGACTATAGAATACTCTAAGTAGCATGGCATGGAATAATAAGCATCGTGATGGTTGCTAAAGCAATAAGAGATATCATCATAAAGAACAAATCTAGCAAAATATAAGGAAAAGAAAATAAAGAAATAAAGAATAAAAGAGAAGAAGAAAAGAAAAACAAGCACACAACATGATGCATGAACACACATAAAAGGAAAATAAGATGGAAAAATCAAAAAGATGATGCAAAATTTTTGAAAAAAATCTAAAAATACTAAAATAAAGTAAAAAAATGCAACTAATGCATCTAAATGGCATGTAAATGCACTCCCCAAGCTTAAACTTTACATTGTCCTCAATGTGATCATAATGGAAGAATATGAGGAACAACGATAATAATAAGGGGGATGAAAAATTATGAAATGAATGACATGAAATCCTAATGCAACTACATGCACATACAATGATGCATGAGAGCGCCTTCCCCAAGCTTATACCAAACAAACCTATTCAAATGACTTGACCAAAAATGTCATGGCTTTGCAAAGCGTGATCAAGTCAAACGAATAAGAAAGTAAGGTTTCACTTGAAAGAAATGCTCCATGGTGGTGAGCAAAAAGATGTGACACATCAAAATATGAATAGGGCAATTAATATATATAATGGGTTTGGGGAGATGCTTGGGGAGATGCTGGGAGCCGCATTGCTGGAATCTGATGGAGCCCGTGGAGATAGGCACCTGGCGGAGCCACGGAAAGTGCAGATAGAGCAGCTGCCTGCACCGGCAAAGATATTGGACCCGCCTTTTGCTACAGGTGGTACCAATCTAGTAGTGTAGTAGTTTTTTGCTTTCAATAAACACGAATCCTCTCAATAGCGAGAGGACTGTATAGGATTTTATATGCTTCCTTAGTTTAATAAATTCACCCCATATGATGGCTCCATTATCTTTTGCACCCAACCCATTATTTATCATCTATGCCCACCGTTATATTTGGTGCTTATTTCGCCTATCCCCCCCATTTTTATGTGATGTTTAAGCTTGGGGGAGAGAAACTATTTTGTTGAGTGCCCCTCCTATCTTCTCATTGTCCTCTATTTATAGCATACACACATTGAGGACAATGTGATGTTTAAGCTTGGGGGAGTGCATAGTGCACGCACTTTGCTTCATTGTGAAACACACTTCGAAATTTCCATATGAACCATGTTCACTTCTATATTTATGTCTCATATGCTTCATTTTCTATGAAATATCATGGATTTATTTTTTTATGAACTCTGATATCTGTTAGATTAGAGTTCAATTCCTTGATTAGTGTATCCTTGTTAATACGCTTTTTCATAGTAGAATCCATAGTTTCACAACCATATTCTCGAAACAGTTAAGCTAACAATGAATGAATCAAATCTGAAAATTATTTAATTTCTGCATGATTTGATTGATAATTCTATTGCTTCATGGATGTTTAGTAGTTCAAAAGAGATAGGATAACCCCACGACAACCAACGTAGTGATGATTAGGATTACTGAAACCGAGCCATGTCTAAATTCTATGCTTTTTCTTTTTCTTTTGTGAATAGCCAATAAATGATCTTTGATCATATTTTTCATTCCTTCGCGTTTACGTGAGTTTGCAAAAATCCCAAAAATGTAAAAATCAAACAAATATCATGAATAGAAGGCCATAGGAGTTCTTCGTACCCCAATGCCCTAAGACCGTCTGGTCTTGGATGCATAGGCCGCTTTTTGTATATATTGAGTTATCTCGTGTATATAAAGAAATGAAAATGCTTATGAAATATTCATATAGCCAAAAACAATATAAAACTACAAAAATCCCATATCCTTATCTCCATTTCTATATAGAACTAAGACATGGCAAAGTTGATGGGTTCTAGGCGTCTTGAAATGGTCGTAGTGTGGTGATGCCTTACCTTGATTAAATTTGCTAATTCATTCCATGAAGTATAACAAAATACCACGCATGCTTGAAAACGTTTGATCATGACATATTACACTGCTTAGAGAATGAGTTGTGAACATTGGTTTCCTTTCTGTGAACTTAGTATATTGCATGATAAACTATGATATGATATAACTCTAATATCTTTTTATTGCTTATCAAGTTCATTTTATTTATTGAAATCCACGTTATTTTAATTTGAGCGAGACTTAAGTATTTATTGTGTATATGTGTTCTAATTTCATATTGACGTGTGTTCACGAGATCTTGCATATCTTGGGGTCTTGTATTTTCTGAATTTAAGATTGAGCCCCTTGTCTCTATTACACGCCACCGCCTCGCATCTCCATTTTATACATCTCTCGTGTTCGCTTCTTACTAGTCTTCCTCGAGGACGAGTAAGAGGTAAGCTTAGGGAATTTTGATGTGTCATTATATTCCATATTTTATCTAAATGATTACACATCAAAATGATTGCTCATTTACATATTTCATACGCTTTTACGCTATTATTTAGAATAATATGACTTTCGGAGTGTTTATGTCCATTTCAGGGATTTGGGGCGATATTGGAGCAATTTGGAGTCAATAAGACAATCGGCGACGTGAGAGCACCAATGAGACTCATGATGACATGCTCGAGATGCCAAAGAATAATACTGGAGCAAGGAAGGGGCAAGAGAGAAGGTCGCTCGATCGAGATATGAGGCGGTGAAGGAATCGAGCGACCCGAAGTGCTGGAAACAGGATAGCCGTGCACTATTTCTAAATCTGCTATCACCTGAGATTTTTCATTATTTTTCTGAAATTTTTTCCAGATAGTAGAGTTAAAGATGGTTCCAACACCACTAAGAACCCATCAATCGGAGGTCGGATGAGCCCTAGGGAATTTCTGCAAGCTGAAGCTGCAGTGCTGAAATTCTCCTGAAATTTGTTTGACACATACTCGACCGAGCAAAGGACTCTACTCGACCGAGTAGGGCGAAAATTCTGCTGAAATCTGTCAAACGGCGTTGTTTGACACTACTCGATCGAGTAGTTGATTACTCGACCAAGCAGAGTGCTGAAAATGCTGCAGAGTGCTGAAAATGCTGTCGTTCGACCACTACTCGACCGAGCAACCACTTACTCAGTCCGAGCAACTTCCTACTCGACCAAGCAGTGCCTGCTTGGGCCGTGTAGGCAAAGCTACATATTTCGGAGGAGTTCGATTCCCTATCGTACTCGACCGAGCATGAGGGCTGCTCGACCGAGCAGCCAGACTCCTCGACCGAGCAAGCCTCACTAGGCCCGAGCAAACATTTGGACGATGTATGAAACTTTCTGACGGCTTGACCGAGCAGCTTCCTGCTCGGACCGAGTCACTGTGGGCCCGGGCTTCGCATCCAGATCACGATTTTGGAGGGGTTGTTTTTGCGACGGTTTTGGGGAGGATTTTGGCAGCCGTCAAGGAGTGACTTTTGGAGATTTTGTGGGAGAGATTTTTAGAGGGATTTTTAGGGAGTTTTGGAGAGAAGAGTTTTTAGATATTTTTTTAAACTTTTTTGGAGACAATCTTTTGGGGAGTTAGGCTATGCCCTAGGC
Source organism: Scilla litardierei (assembly GCA_030789695.1). NCBI lineage: Eukaryota > Viridiplantae > Streptophyta > Magnoliopsida > Asparagales > Asparagaceae > Scilla > Scilla litardierei. Next base: position 231,242,918 of record CM061141.1, on the reverse strand, counting down.
CCCTCATTTGTATCAAGATAAGTATTTTTGCCCTTTTTAATTCTATTATTATTTTCTTTGTGGTTTCTTATTGTTTATCCCTTTTTGATGCATGAAATGAAATCTTTGTGCGTTCTATTATCTATTGCTATTGCTATGCTTGAGTAGTCTTTTCTAGGGCTAAGGGATTAGCCCATGGATCTTAGGATTTAGATGCAAAGTTGGGATTTTTATGATGCGTTGGGTATAAAAGGCGTTTTATTTTGGTTGATCTAGCAAAATACCTTGGAGAACTCGTACTGAGATCGTGACCACGGTCGGTGGAATCGATTAGCGTAAGGAGTATCCATCGGATTTAATTAGGGAGTTAGTGGATTCAACCGAGGTACGTGACCATGCCCGGCTCATGCCATGAGGGGATCCGCCGATGAACTATATTACTAATTGACGGCTACCGCCATTGCGTCAATAAGAGCCACCAAAGTACCTCAAAGCTCTAACCCACGAGAGTGATACGAGTTGAGAGCGTTCGGACCCCGAGAGTGTTGAGATTATTGTATATCCTTAATGCACGTATCATATGCGCCTATCGCACCAGCGGGGTTAATGCGATATGTTAGATTCATTATGCTCAGACACATGAATTCACGTCCTAGATGCTACAATCCCTAATTAAACCAATGCAACGTAGAAGTCTGAACCGAGGACGTCCACGGTCCTAGCGACGAGTCCTAAAGCCCTAATCTTTTATATTTTATTTCTTTCTTTCTTTGTGTGGACCCCTTTGTTTGCGACATCAAGTGACACGACTTTCACATCCATCACCATTACGACACTCCACAATCCACATCCACTAATAAACCCGCAAGTCTAACTCAACTTAGGAGTAGATAGGTAGAATAGCACCACTTCCCTGTGTTCGATACCCGCTTGCTACTATACCGTGCGCTTGCCGTAAACGACATCATTTCGGAGTTGATTCCAGGCTGATCAAGTTTATGGCGCCGTTTCCGGGGATTTATCTCCGTGTAATTCGCGCCATTACTAGGTCGCTCTAGGGTTACATTCCGGACAAATCAGACGTACCCAAGTTTGGGGAACCAGGGTAACATTTCGTGTTTTCGTTTGGATTTTTGTGGTGTTTAAATTTCTCTTGTATTTATAATTCCGTATTTGCAAGTGCAATTTTTAAATACGCAATTTGTGCCATTACACTATTCACCCCCTTAGTGTGTTGTTTTTAGTATTGCAAGGGTAAGACGATCCTTGACGTTATAACATAAGAGGAAGCCATGTCAGGTCTTCGAGTGCCTCAATGTACCGACGGATCCATCGTTTAGAGGAAGGACTATCACTGATCACCTAAGCCCCTACACAGAAGACTCCTCTGAGAGAGAACATCACATCCGCCCCGCCGACTGGCAAAATTCAAGATCCCATTCCTGAGATTATATGAAGGCACGGGTGATCCAGGGGAGCACATCCGGAGGTATCAGAGTGTGATGGAGCTACACGGAGCCGACGAACCATATGTATGTTGAGCCTTCCACACTACTCTGACCAAGGCCATGAATGAATAGTATAATGGGCTGCCAGATCGAAGTATCAAGTCTTTTGATGAATTGTTACAACATTTTTGCAGGCAATAAATAGTAGAAAAACACCAGAAGAAGAAGTCAGCCCACCTATTCTCGCTAGAGCAGAGGGAGAGGGATCCGCTACATGACTATCTTAGGCGTTTCAATAATGAGAGGCTGCAAGTCGAGGGTGACATTGATGACACGATCATACCTGCCCTCATTCGAGGTCTCCGTAACAAAGACCTACTGCAATCCCTCCATCAGTTCCCCCTAAGCAACCTGGAACACCTACTCGTAAGGGCAGAGTTCTTCATGACGGCTGAAGAAGAGCATGCCGCCAAAAAGAAGAGCTCCTTCAAGCGCCCTAGAGAAGAAAAAAGAGGGGCCTGGCCTCAAGACAACTAACGTCGGGACACCCGTGATCAGAGGCAGCATGACAGGAGCCCCAGGGGTCGCACATCCCCAAGGGAAGAGACTTTCACTAAGCTAAACACACCCAACAACGAAGTCCTCGCCTATGTAAAGAGCGAAGGGTTCTTCGACCGACCTCCCCCTAAACAAAAGAGCAGGTATGAGAAGAGAGATGACCTGAAATTTTGTAGGTACCATGACGAGAGCTGTCATGACATAGATGATTGTCATTACAAAACACAGTCGACTGTCACTAGGACATGCGCCTGTGAATCGTTCATCAGTGGCCTATGTGAAATAAACAGAAAGGCCCAAAACTAGATTGCAAAAGTTTGTGCATAATAGGCAACTGTAGAACAAAACACTGACGGCTGTTTTTGAGACAGACGACTGTAAAATGTTCATCAGTCGACTGTTATAAACAATCCAAGCACAATCACTAAGGAAATGAATTGGGGTCTAAGGACAATTGATCTAATGATGTCCTAAGACTGAAATGAAGATGTGTGTGACTGCTCCATCAAAGTTCTACTTCTAAGCTACATACTAGAAGAGATAAAAGAAATTTACATTCACGAGATCTCTCTTCTATCAATCACATGAGCTTGAAGTCTTCATGAAGCTTCAATCAACATCTACGATCATCCAATCCATTTTCATTTGCCTTCAATGATCTTTGTGAGTCATCCATTACTAGTAGATCTTCATAAATAGCTTAGGCAATGGTTTAACAGCAAAATAGGTAATTAGTCACAAGTATTTATGTTTGCTCATCATTAACACCAAGTAGGGAGAAGTCCAATACTCAACATTCTCTCCCTTTTTGATGATGACAAACAAACAAAAACAAAAAGATAAATAATTGTGAGTAATGAAAACTTACTCCCCCTACATTGATGCCAATCAAGTTAGTCAAAAAATAATAGGGCATCTACATATCAATTGAAGCAAATGAGTAAGACATGCATGAATATAATTCAAGAAATCTAGGAATTAAAATCCCTATTCATTGTAATCTTACTCCCCCTGAATCTAAGACAACTTCAATCTTAGATTCAAAGTGTTAGAACATACTTAGCACATTCATTATGAATCTTGTATGTTTATTTCTCTGTCCCTATGGCATTATCCAAAAAGGTGGGAGTAAATAACAACAACAACAATCGTGCTAAATACAAACTAACAACAATCAAGGAGTATAAAGATATAGAGAATCAAAAACTCATAAAAGCACATCATATACGTATGTGAATAGAGGAATTAAAAGTCAAATATCAACATTTTAGATATACAAAAAGAAAATAATTTCAAAAATTGCATCACATCAGAGATAAGATGAAATATCCAATAACAAATCCACATTGTCTCAACAAAACATCAGAAGAGATAAATCATTCGAGGAGACAATGAGGCAATCATCACACAGATAAGATAATCAATTATACATGGTGTGACACAAGAGATTCAGCAGGAGAATAATATATATATATATATCAAAAGATGTGAGTACACATGGTATACGGACAGCAACATGTCCAACAAAAAAAATATACATCATGATTCCCCAAAAAAATACACCATGATACCATCATACATCATCATATACATAACAAAACAAACATCATCATACAGATGAATCACTCAACGCAAACAACAACAGACCACAAAAAAAATCTAGGTCTTCGGGTGAGTGAACAAAAACAACTGCAGCAGCCTCAGTCAATATGAATGACAGAGGGGTCCGAAGGGCTACCAGAAGAGCAGAACAAGAGCCTTGCAGAGCGACGAGTAGGGTAAGTAGGAGACTTCCTCTTGAAAGACGACGCAAGAGCAGCAGATGTTTCTGCACGATCATGAACAGGAGTCTGGGCAACAGGGGTTGGAACTATAGAAGAAATAGGCACAAAGCCTGGAAGTGGAGGAACACGAACATGGGTAGTGTCCTCAGATTTTGCAAACAGAGATTGAAGCTCGGAGGGGATGGGAAATCCATGAAGCAAAAAGGATTTGTATTGTAGCTCTAACAGAAGGTTGAGCTTCTCGTCCAAAGAAGTGGAAAGTTTCTCTAGAGCGGTGACACGATCACACAGCCAACCAAGAAGAAAATCCTCGAGGGGAACGGATGGTGGAGAACGAGGAGGATGATCAGCTGGCCGAGAAGTGTGTTCAACAGCATTCTCAGAGGGGATGGGGTCACCGACAGTGATATGAAGAAGTTCTCCAGAAGATGGAGGCGAGGTCGGAACCGGATCAGCGGGTTGAGCAGATGGAATCGGATCACTGAGGAAATCAATGGATCCTTTGGGAAACAGATGATTGAAAGGATCCATGAACTTACTCGAACGGTCAATTAGGGAAAGTAAGCAAAAATCGAACGATAGACTCGAAAAAAAACAAACCAAGTCCGGAGATGCGAGGAAGCAACGACGAAGCGATCGACTTGTGAGGAGGAGGAGATCGACGGTAACGGCTGAGGAAAAGAGCGGGAAGACGAAGCGGTTCAATCGGAGGAGAGATAAACGATGTGGGGAAATGAATTATCTCGACGAATATATGAAAGAGGGAATGAATCTGGGCCGTTGGATCAAGGAATCGATGGCTCAGATCAAAGCAGTGAACCGACACAAATAGGAGACAGTCGACTGATGAACAAAAGTCAGTCGACTGGATGAAGTGATACGAATTAATCTCAGGAAGACAAACAGTCGACTGTTGGGTAACATACAGTCGCCTGTCCGAGGGACATTCTACTAAACTTAACACAGCAGTCGACTGACCGAGAATCAATAAACTTCATCAAAAAATACAGAGAGCTATGTAGAAAAGTTAACAGAAAGAACAGCCGCCTGATGACTAAACTTCAGTCGCCTGTTAAAATAATAGTCGACTGTAAAACAGTCATCGGTCGGCTGTGCGAAAGATACAAATTATCATACTGAGGAGATAGAGTAGGGCAGTCGACTGTCGAAGGAAAGACAGTCGTCTGTCCTGGTCCAAAAATGCACAGTGAGATACAAATCCAGAGAATAAGAACACTCACCCTAGGACCTATACTCTAATCACAAACTCATCATAAAAAACAATGTAATATGATAAATCAATTGTAACATACATCTCTAAAAACAATCTCAAAGACATCACGAAATCACATAAATCACACTAACCTTTCTTAAACACATATATAGCATATATCAAAAGAAGAAAGGCAAAATGAGGACATGAGCTCAAAAAGTGTTATAACAAGGATGTTGAGCTCCTAGATTTCAGATTCACCCATAATTCCTAATTCTCCATGCAACCTCACAAATGAATCTTATTTAAGAGGTTTTGTGAAGATGTTGGCAATTTGTTTTTGGGTTTCAATGTACTCTAAGATGATGTCCTTCTTAGCTACATGATCATTTATAAAATGGTATCTCACATCTATGTGTTTGGTACGGGAGTGGTGTACCGGATTCTTAGAAAGACATATGGCACTTTGGTTATCAACCATGATCGGGCAAGTATCACAGTTGACACCATAGTCCATAAGAGTGTGTCTCATCCAAAGAACTTGTGCACATGCAAGACCCACGACAATATATTCTGCTTCAGTCGTGGACAATGGCACCGAATTATGTTTCTAAGAAAACCAAGAAACAAGGGAATTTCCTAGAAAATGGCAAGTGCCACTATTACTTTTCCTGTCGGACTTGCATCCGGTAAAGTCGGCATCACTATATGAGATTAACTCATATGTGCTAGATTTTGGGTAAAGTAACCCATAATCTAGAGACTGATTGAGATGACGAAATATTCGTTAAACCGCAATTAAGTGTGACTCCTTAGTTCTAGCATGATATCTAGCACAAAGGCATACGGAAAACATGATATCAAGCCTACTAGCGGTTAAGTAAAGTAAGCTACCGATCATACCTCGATATATACGAATGTCTACATCTTTTCCGCTTTCATCCTTGTGTAGATGGGTAGTAGTACTCATGGAAGTCCTTTTGCTTGAGGAAGATTCTGTTGAGTATTGGACGTCTCCCTACTTGGTGTTAATGATGAGCAAACATAAATACTTGTGACTAATCACCTATTTTACAGTTAATCCTTTGCCTAAGCTTATTATGAAGATAAAATTGCAATGGATGACTCACAAACGTCATTGAAGACAAATAACATGAATTGGATGATCGTAGATTGTTGATTGAAGCTTCGTAAAGACTTCAAGCCCATACGATGGAAAGAAGAGATTATTCGTCAATGTAATTTTTCTTTTATCTCTTCTAGTATGTAGCTTAGAAGTAGAACTTTGATTGAGCACTCAAACACATCTACTTTCTGTCATAGGACTTCATTAGACCATTTGTCCTTTGATCCCAATTCAATTCTCTTTTGTTTGTGCTAGGATTGTTAATAACAGTCGACTGCTGAACAGTTTACAGTCATCTGTCTCAAAAACAGTCGACTGTGTTTTGTTCTACAGTCGACTGTTATGCACAGACTATTACATATAGTTTTGGGCCTTCTCTGATTATTTCGCTCAGGCTTCTGTTGAACGATTCACAGGCGCCTGTCCTTGTGACAGTCGACTGTGTATTGTAAATCAGTCACCTGTCTATCCTTGCCCAAACTCTGTTTGATCTGACTTCTACAGCTAGTCGACTAATGCTGTATATACAGTCGACTGTCTTTTAGATCAGTCGACTGTCTATGCTGCAACAGTCGCCTGTCTGTAAGTCATTTCTTTGACTCAACTCTCTGGAAATTTCTCTTGCTTTTGACAGTCGTCTGTTTAAGGTTTTACGGTCGCCTGTTCTGATTTAACAGTCGATTGTATTAGTTGAATCAGTCGTCTGTCATGTATCTTGTGAGATTTCCAGTATTTGTCTAACTTACTCTTCTCTCGGCCAGTCGCCTGTCGAAGAAATTACAGTCGCATGTTGTTTTAACAGACGACTGTCTTTGCTTCATCAGTCGACTGTCCACGTGGTAAGTTATCGTTATGAATTCTCACCTACCCTTGCTGACTGTGCAACAGGCGACTGTGTGTTGTTCAACAGTCGACTGTCGCGAGTTCAGATTATATCCGTTGAGATTTTTCTCACGGATTCCAATTGGGTTTTTGCCTAAACTGTTTTGTGGATTGGAGAAAGCTATAAATAGAGCTTCTACTGTTCCATTGGAAGGTTACTCATTCATTGCAAAATCTCTCAAGCTTTCATTTCCAAAGATCAAAGCTCTCAAATCCAAAGCCCTAAGTATTTCCAAATCTTGTTCTCTTGCTCTCCAACCTAGAACCAAAGATTGATCTTCTAGGCAATTGGTGCAGTCAAGAGAAAGGGCTTTCTCCTCTCTTTCAAGAGAGTTCTTCAACACACATCACACTCCTCCTTCAAGTTCTACTTCAAGGCATAGGTGATTGTAAGTGTTGCTCTCAGATTTCATAACCTTCATTATTTGCATTGTGCTCTCGGTTATGAGAGTGGTTTTTGCTTGCTCCCTGGTTGTGGGAGTCAAGGACATCGATTGTATTCGATTGCACTTGTAGGGTTGCTACAAGTGGGCTTTAAGGAAACCTCAAGTTATGGTTCTAACTTGAGTATCCAGTGGTATCCGGGTGGTAGGGACGTAGGATTACCGGGAACAAGTCGGGAGTTGACTTGGGTAGTCTGAACCCTTAAAACATCTATGCGTTTGCATGTGTTTCTCTTTGGGTCGTTTTTCTATTCCGCACTATTTGTTGGATTGCATTTTATTTGGCGTAAATTCCTTTAAATTTGCATAAACACTATTCAACCCCCTTCTAGTGTTTTCCCCATAGACAGGGTCCTTACAATTGGTATCAGAGCGCAAGGTTTTATCTATGGCATCCAACAACAACAACGTTCCTCCGATGCCTACGTACAACAATCACGACCATGATGGAGCGTCCACACTTTTCGAAGGTCAATCTATGGTACGTCCTCCACGTTTCAATGGTACTAATTTTGGCTATTGGAAGTGTAGGATGGATACATTCCTTAGGAGTGCCTCTCTTTGGAGAACTCTCCACAAGGAGTACGTCGAGCATGCCGAAGAGGATTTCAAGAAATGGACGACTTCCGAGAAGTCCGCCGAAGTCAACAACGCTAAAGCAATGAACGCTCTTCATTGTGCGTTGGACCCGAATGAGTTCAACAAGATATGCATATGTAAGAGTGCATATCAAATTTAGAACCATCTCATCGTTACCCACGAGGGAACGAATAAGGTAAAGCTTTCAAAGTTATATGTTGCCGTGCAAAACTTCTACTTGTTTCATATGCAGGAAAATGAGAGCACTGCATCGATGTACGGACGCTTTACCGACATCACAAATGAATTGGAAGCCCTTGGCCAAATCTACACCAAACCTGAAAAGGCAAGAAAGATCATCATGGGGATGACCTCCAAATGAGAAAGAAGAGCAATCGCCATCGAGGAGGTCAATGACTTGAAGAACTACACCGTGGTGAATCTCATCGGGACTCTTATGTCTTACGAAGTAAGACGGGATAACCGATTGAAGATTCCTGCCATGATGAATCCCTCGGAGGCCAAGAAGAAAGCTTTGGCATTCAACGCCAATTCATCATCCTCCGAAAGTGATGAATCCGAGAACGAGATGGATTTGGGTGAAAATGGCCCAAATGTCGAAGAAGTTCCAACGCTTCCTCCGCAAAGGTAAATTTCCCTCAAACAAACGTTTTGAGTCTACTAATGCTACTTCCTCTCTTTGTTATAAGTGTAATAAGCCAGGGCACATCAAGATGGATTGCCCAATGCTAAACAACAAAGAAAAGTGGAAGGCACCAAAGTACCGCAATTCCGACAAGAACAAGAGAGACAAGAAGAAAGGACTCGTAGGTACCTTTGATGACTCAAGTGATGACTCATCAAGCGATTCTGATGATGAGAAGAGTGAGAGCGCCCACGTGTGTTTCATGTCACTTGAAGATCCACTCTCGGATGAGAGTGATTCCGACACGGATGACACCGAGGTAACAATGGATGAACTTCATATTGCTAATGAAGACTATTTGCTAAATACCAATCTTTAATGCTAAGACACACTAGCTTAAAGAAATCAAATGTTAGCAAGTCATCCATTCCATGCATTATCAATAATGACACCATTGTTGATACTTTAACTCTTGAGAAAGCAAACTTAGCTTCTCAAAATGTCACATTGAGAGATGAGGTGAACTCCCTCAAATCTCAACTAGATCAAATACATCCTAATGATAATAGTGATCTAGTTACACGTCACACACAATTGGGTTTAGAGAATGATTCTCTTAAAACCCAAATGCACGAGCTCAAAGCACGGGTGTCCACCTTGGATACCAACATTTCTTCTTTAAAGGAGAAGTATGAGCTCATGTCCTCCCGTATTGTGAGATTCAATAAGTGAAAAGGACAATTGGATGATTTGCTTGCAAACCAATTTCCGGCCACACATAGTGTTGGCCTTGGATTTGTAAAAGCGAATGCATCTAATGCTCGCACCTCCTATAGTGGTGTCACTATAGATTTTGTGAGGCCTTCCTCCGGTGCATCCACAAGTGGTGTCAAAGACACTATAGGTAGCAATCCTACCAAGAATGTCACCACATCACATTCTCTTCCTTTTGGCAAGAAACCCACTAAGGGTGGAAACCAAAAGCAAGGCCATGCTTATATGTACACTAACACTCATCCACATAGGAAACATCCTACTTCACAAGTGTATAATCATGACACATTCTATGCTCTGCACCCACAGACACGTCCACAACCACACATGTGAAATACTCATGTACGTGCTCCTATACACCCGTATGCTCATACGCATCATTCTTTCATGTATGCTCATCCTCCACATGTCATGCATGATCAATATGCTTCGTATAATATGCATGTTCCCAAGCATACATATCATCCTAGAATGTACAATGCATATCCTCCACCACATCTCTATGATAGAAATCTTGTTCCTAAGAAGCATGCACCACATAGAAATCCAACACATATGCATGCAACTAGGAATAGGACTCCCAAGATGTACACTATTTGGGGTCCTAAGAACACTAGTCTAAATGTTAGGAATGCTTATGTTGATTCCTACTTTCATGATGTTTTTAGAAATAGTAACTATGTTGGGAAGCGGAAGTCCACTTGGACTTGGCTTCCAAAGGGCTAATCCCCTTGGACCCAATAACCATTGGGTACTATAAGCTTATGGTATATTATATAGGTAACCAAGAGAAATAAGAAGAGCAATAAATGTCTTATTAGCTCTAAAGGAAAAGGATGGATTCTTGATAGCGGTTGCTCCAAACATATGACGGGAGATCCCTCATTGCTCTCCGAAGTGATTAGCATCAAGGATGGTGCAACGGTCACTTTTGGAGGTAATCAAAAGGAAACCATCATTGGAGTAGGTATCGTTGATAATCCTTCCAAACCTTTATTTACTAATGTTTATCTTGTTAGTGGTTTATGTCACAATCTCATTTCCATTAGTCAACTTTGTGACAAAGGTTACAAGGTTAACTTTGGAGAAGGATTGTGTACTATTGTTGATTGTGATTCAAATGTTTAATTTTCCGGTATTAGGCGTAAAAATATTTAATATTTGAGCTTACAGATCGGTCCATATTTTACACCTTTTTTCTGCATGTTTTCACGCCATTTCGATTGCTCATATTGCGATTTTCACGAGTATTCGACGATATTGCGTTACTTTTCACTATTTCTTGTTTTTGTCGAATTTTAGAAAATATGGAGCGATTGGGAGCAAAAATGAGCTTAAGGGACTTGCACCCACTCCGGAGCGTCACCCAAGGCTCTTTTGAGGGCTATTCGGTGATGGGAGACGGGTGGAAGAAGAAGGAACTCCGTAGAAGCGACGAGGAGGAGAAACGGAGAAGATTGGGCATTTACAACATGCCACTTGGCCGAGTGGAGGAGTCACTCGGCCGAGCAAGAAGACCGCTCGGCCGACCCGACCGGACACGCTCCAACAGAAGGAATTGGGCATGCACTCGGCCGAGGGTTGATATCCCACTCGGCCGAGTAAGAAGATCACATCGCCTGAGTGGCATGAGAAATCCACCATCAAAAGAGGCCAACTTACTGGAAATGTACAGGCTTTTGACGGTTTCGACTCGGCCGAGCAAGAAATGCCCCTCGGCCGAGTGAGTAAAGCCACTCGGCCGAGCCACCCCCGGAGACAGACCCCTGAGGACCTCGAAGTTACTGTTTTTCTATGGGGTCTGTCACTCAACCGAGTAGATAATCCCACTCGGCTAAGTAGAGAAGTCAACTCGGCCGAGTGACGCCGAGGACATGCAGCGCCCAGATTTTCAGACAGCCTCCCAGTCTTTTGAAATCTGCTATCATTCCAGCAATCAAAGTATTTTTCTCATATTTTTTATAGATAGTAGACTTCATGAAGGTTCCAACGCTGCCAAGAACGCGCCAATCGGAGGTCGGATGAAATCTGGAGAATTTCTGCAAGTTGACACTGTAGTGCTGGAATTTCCACTCGACCGAGTCACATTTTCCCACTCGGCCGAGTCGACGGCGGGCCCAGATTTTAAGTTGTGATTTGGTCTGTTTTTGGGCACGAATTTGAGGGGTTTTCTAGGATTATTTTCTAGGTTTTTGGGGGGGATATAAAAGGGGTTTTGTAGCCACTATTAGGGAGGACCCCCCATTATGTTTTCTTGGGTTCCCAACATGTTTTCTTAGGGATTCTTTTGGAGGTTAGGTCATGCCCTAGGCCCCCTCTTGGATCTAAAAGCTTGTATTTTGGATTGAAGATCTTCATCAAGTTAAGTATTTTGTTCTTATTGTTTGAATCTTTGTTTTTATATCTTTTTGTATGCAAGCAATGATTTTTATTGATTCTCATATCGTTATTGCTATGCTAGAGTAGATTTGTTGTTCTAGGGCATGGGGATGAACCCTATCTATCTAATTTCAGATTTGTGATGAATGAATTTCTAAATTGCTAGAATTGCTAGGAGGTTAGGTTGTGATTGATTTATTACGGATAGCTGGGGATTTCCATCGATCTAGGGTTTGCAGGAGATTGGATTCTAATCGATGGGAAGGCAAAGATATTCGATTTAGGTTTATAATCGAGATTCTCTAGACTTGGTTTACAAGAGATTGGACCAAAGCTAGGATTTTTATTATAAATCTATACTCATATTCGTTTGCAAGAGATTGGACGAATACGAACTATCACAACCTAGATTGTAACTCGAGTTTGCACGAGAGTGGGCTCGAGGAGCGATTGAACGATGATGTCGATCCTAATGCTAGTGGCTTAGGCTAGGGTTTGCAAGAGATTGGGACCTATCCTAGGTTTGCTATAGACCGGCAATAGCGCGAGCGCGTTAGCTTGGTTCTCTATTCAGTTACGACTAGTTCACCTCAACTCAAGTCCTGTAATATTGAGATTCACTATTTACAATGATGTATGACGATCCGTAGTGGGAATTCCCTAGCCCTAGACACTTTTATTATATTGTATTTGAATCGATATTTGACCGAATTCTTTATCACCGACACTGACATCCACCACCATTTCCATTATATCATTCCAAACAATCTCCACCAATAAAACATTCGTAGTCAAACCAACCTAGGATAGATTGGAACCGACACCACCTCCTCGTGTTCGATACCCGCTCGCCACTTGACTGTGTGCTTGCGGTAAAACTACAATCGTTCTCCGGGTGTATATCCGGGGCCAATCAAGTTTTTGGCGCCGTTGCCGGGAAGGTGTTTTCCCGTTGGGTGCCAATTTGTCACAATTAGGTTGATTAGACTACATTAAAAAACAAAAAAATAATATTGAGAGATTTTTTCCCATCTGCTACTATTATTATCTTTATCTCTCTTTGTACCACTGACGTCTTTTCCAGGTTGTTTATTTTGCTTGATCAGGTACAGTTGTTGCAGCGATGGTGCTTCCAAAGAAAATGCGAGCGGGCCTTATAGAATCCTACATGTATCTCGCTACATTCTATCAGGCTGATGGAGAATCCTTCGGGGAAGCCTTGTCTAGGTTTGAAGGAATGTTAGAAATGTTCCAGACGGAGTCAGACCATGAGTGGAATGACTCCACGCTATTTGATATCTTCACTAGAAGGCTAAAGGGACCCTCACGTGAGTTTTTGAAGAGGATGCAAGTGGGGAAGTTCAGTGATTTACAGTTGGCAGCAGCCTTGGAGCAAATGATAGATGATGCGATCTACCGGTTCACTAACCGTTACGGTAAGTAAACCATACGACCAAGTATTCATCGATTTTGTTATGGCTAATGTCTCTGGTGCAGGTACTATCATAGATGGAGTGTATGCTTCACTTGAAGGTGATCATATCCACCTTTATACCATCAACACTCCACAAATAGAGACATCTGAGTTGCCAAAGGAGGACACGTACACGGACCTATTGAGAAACATTGTTGACGTAGTTCGAAATTCCGGTCCATTGACAATAACGTCAGGTGATCCTTTTTAGCTTGATTTTCAAAACTTTATTACTCATTATATCTCTTCCACAGGCACAATTGATGATGGAGTCTATGCTCTAGTTGAGGGGCACAAGACCCACTTTTATACCGATGTCAAGATACATGAGCCCAGAGATCCACCTGCACCTACTATTGAGGAGGCCAAGCCATGCAATCGGGTGCCTCGAGCTCCAAGAAAGAAACAAAGAAGGAGGCATGAAAAGGAGATGATGGCGTTTACATTGCCTTCTATACCTGAGGAGCCTGAGGAGGATGTCCACGTTTAGCTTGGGGGAGGTATTATGCGATTTGATATTGTCACCCCCGACGAGACCATAACACCCGATACTGCAGAGTCAGCTTGTGCCATCGTCGCTCCCCCTTGTCACCCACATGAGCCAGAGCTTGCTTTTGAGGAGGCCTTACATGCGGAGCCAGAGCTTGTCACCGAGGAGGTTCTGCATTGGGTCGAGGACACATTCATTCATGAGGAACACGAGCATTACCCTCCTCCTTTCGAGCTACCGCAGCCACCTCTACTTTCTACAGAGGCTGAGCATCCCTTAGAGGACCACCCTTCCACTGACGCCGAGGACACTTCCACAGAGCTTATGGCTCCCCTTCAGGGGGATCTATTTACTCCCTCGCCCTTTATATTTCATTCCCCTCCCGTATATGATGCTTGATATGATTCGGATTATGACGACTCATTGCATCTTTTGCAGGATTCATGTATATACGATCAAGAGGTACGATGGGACGTATACGAGGAGGAGAGCGAGGAGTTAGCACCCATGGATGCTATTGATTATGATCAGGAGGTGCGATGGGATAAGTCTGATGATGATGAGGAGTTGCCTGATGAGACCCACGCATATATGCCAAAGCTACCTGAACAACATGAGGCGAACAACAAAGAGTTGATCGACGTGGTACACGAGAGTAGAGATTTATTTCCAGGGAAGTGTTGTCAACCGTTTTTAATTTTAAATACTTATGTTGATGACCCTCTTTGGAATACATTTATTTTGGGAAAGAATTATCCACATCAGATTGATGCGGCTTATCTCTTGCAAGGTACAGGTGGAGTCCTTGGAGAGGTGCTGGGAGCCACATTGCTGGAGTCTGATGGAGTCCGTGGACATACGAGCCTGGCGGAGCCACGGAAGGAGCAGTTGGAGCAGTTGCCTGCATCGGCAAAGATACTGGATCCGCCTTTTGCTATAAGTGATATCAATCCAGTAGTGTAGAAATTTTTATGCTTTAAATAAACACGAATTCTCTCGACAGCGAGAGGACCGTATAGATTTGTTTGAATAAATATCACCTCATATGCCGGCCACAAAAATCTTTTACACCCCAAACCCATTATATATATTAATTCCCCTCTCCATATTTTGATACGCCACATCCTTTTGCTCACCACCATCGAGCATTTCTTTCAAGTGAATACTCACTTTCTTATTCATTTGACTTGAACTCGCGTTGCAAAGCCATGATATTTTTGATCGAGTCATTTGAATATGACTGTTTGGTATAAGCTTGGGGGAAAGTGCTCTCATGCATCATTGTATGTGCATGTAGTTGCATTAGGATTTCATGTCATTCATTTCATCATTTTTCATTCACCTCCCTCATATTTATCGTTGTTCCTCATATTTGTCCTTTTATGATCACATTGAGGACAATGTGAAGTTTAAGCTTGGGGGAGTGCATTTCCATGCCATTTAGATGCATTAGTTGCATTTTTACTTTATTTTAGGGTTTTTAAAATTTTTCAAATTTTTGCATCATCTTTTTGATTTTTCCATCTTATTTTCCTTTTATGTGTGTTCATGCATCATATTGTGTGCTTGATTTTCTTTTCTTTCCCCTCTTTTATTTTTATTTCTTTATTTTCCTTTCTCTTCTTCTGCTAGATGAGTTTTGTATGATGATATCTCTTATTGCTTTAGTAGCCATCACGATGCTTATTATTCCTTGACATGCTACTTTGAGATTCCATAGTCTTGCTATCCATGTGCTTGCTTATATATTCTTTTGATGATTCCTCTATATGAATGCATGATATTAATTGAAGCTGAATGTATTGATTAGTGTTTGGTATGCTTTTGTTGGAAGTGCACCAAGATTCACGCGTCATTAGTATATCTGAAGCATCAGTTTTATTGTCTTATTCACCTTCTGTTGCATGCTTGATATGATTGTGCGCTTTACCGCTTGACTTCACTTTTTATTGAGATGATTGAGAATATCCATGCTTACATATGAGTTTTAGTTGAAGTATTATTTTATTGAACCGTTCGTGCACATCTTAGAGTGAACAGAGTGCTACATTATTTCTTTCTCCACATATATCTTTTTATTCTCTACATGTCACTTGAGTTCACCTCCTAAAGCTACTTATATCCCATCTATTTCCCAAAAATCCCTACAAAAGAAAAAGATTGCTCCAAAAAGTCCAAAAAGCCAAAAAGGAGCCAAAATCCAACAATACAAATCATATAACTCCTACAAAAATCCAAGAAGAAAACTGAGAAACAAAGTCCAAAAGAAATATATATATATTTCTCTATTTCATTATTGGAGCCACAAAATACTTGGGAAAACCAAAGTAAAAATCCCATTTTCCACTATCATATTCCTTTAGATGCGAGGCCTCAAGCTAAGCTTGGGGGGGTGAATTTATTTGACCATATGAGTGAGTATGACATTAGAGTGGAGACATGCATGAATGAGAATATTCGATAATGCTTAGACTTTGCAAAATATATTAGATATGGAGATTTTTCATGATTTGAAATAAATATGTGAATGCCATGACTCGTATTCTATTCTCTATTGCATGCTTGGTGTGTATCTTATATGCTTTATTTATAACTTTTGATTGAAAAGTGCATCGCCAATAAATTGTATATTAAATCCTATGAAATGAGTGATGAGGATATGAATTGATTGTATGAATTTAGAGAGTCCCTTTTGTTATTCTTAAAAGCTTGCAAGTACCATGTCTAAGTAAGATATGAAATCCTTATAGCATGTGATTTGTATTTTCTAAGTTATCGTGATGTGTAGCTTATGGCTTGAGATCTGAGAGAAGAATCTAGCGACCCCTTCCATCTCGTGTTCTTTCTTTTTCATTTCATTTTCTTTATTTTCATCTCCCGAGTTCGTCTCTCTACTTATCTTCCTCAAGGACGTGTAAGAGGTAAGCTTGGGGGATTTTGATCGGTCCATATTTTACACCTTTTTTCTGCATGTTTTCACGCCATTTCGATTGCTCATATTGCGATTTTCACGAGTATTCGACGATATTGCGTTACTTTTCACTATTTCTTGTTTTTGTCGGATTTCAGGAAATATGGAGTGATCCGGAGCAAAAATGAGCTTAAGGGACTTGCACCCACTCCGGAGCGTCACCCAAGGCTCTTTTGAGGGCTATTCGGCGATGGGAGACGGGGGGAAGAAGAAGGAACTCTGTAGAAGCGACGAGGAGGAGAAACAGAGAAGATTGGGCATTTACAGCATGCCACTCGGCCGAGTGGAGCACTCACTCGGCCGAGCAAGAAGACCGCTCGGCCGACCCGACCGGACACGCTCCAACAGAAGGAATTGGGCGTGCACTCGACCGAGGGTTGATATCCCACTCGACCGAGTAAGAAGATCGCATCGCCCGAGTGGCATGAGAAATCCACCATCAAAAGAGGCCGACTTACTGGAAATGTACAGGCTTTTGACGGTTTCGACTCGGCCGAGCAAGAAATGCCCCTCGGCCGAGTGAGTAAAGCCACTCGGCCGAGCCACCCCCGGAGACAGACCCCTGAGGACCTCGAAGTTACTGTTTTTCTACAGGGTCTATCACTCGGCCGAGTAGAGAATCCCACTCGGCCGAGTAGAGAAGTCAACTCGGCCGAGTGACGCCGAGGACATGCAGCGCCCAGATTTTCAGACAGCCTCCCACTCTTTTGAAATTTGCTATCATTCCAGCAATCAAAGTATTTTTCTCATATTTTTTATGAATAGTAGACTTCATGAAGGTTCCTACGCCGCCAAGAATGCGCCAATCAGAGGTCGGATGAAATCTGGAGAATTTCTGCAAGTTGACGCTGCAGTGCTAGAATTTCCACTCGGCCGAGTCACATTTTCCCACTCGGCCGAGTCGACATCGGGCCCAGATTTTAATTTGTGGTTTGGGCTATTTTTGGGCACAAATTTGAGGGGGTTTCTAGGGTTATTTACTACGGTTTTGAGGGGATATAAAAGGGGTTTTGTAGCCACCATTAGGGAGGACCCACCCATTATGTTTTCGTGGGTTCCCAACATGTTTTCTTAGGGATTCTTTTGGAGGTTAGGCCATGCCCTAGGCCCCCTCTTGGATCTAAAAGCTTGTATTTTGGATTGAAGATCTTCATCAAGTTAAGTATTTTGTTCTTATTGTTTGAATCTTTGTTTTAATATCTTTTTGTATGCAAGCAATGATTTTTATTGATTCTCATATCGTTATTGCTATGCTAGAGTAGATTTGTTGTTCTAGGGCATGGGGATGAACCCTATGGATCTAATTTCAGATTTGTGATGAATGAATTTCTAAACTGCTAGAATTGCTAGGAGGTTAGGTTGTGATTGATTTATTACGGATAGCTAGGGATTTCCATCGATCTAGGGTTTGCAGGAGATTGGATTCTAATCGATGGGAAGGCAAAGATATTCGATTTAGGTTTATAATCGAGATTCTCTAGACTTGGTTTGCAAGAGATTGGACCAAAGCTAGGATTTTTATTATAAATTTATACCCATATTCGTTTGCAAGAGATTGGACGAATACGAACTATCACAACCTAGATCGTAACTCGAGTTTGCACGAGAGTGGGCTCGAGGAGCGATTGAACGATGATGTCGATCCTAATGCTAGTGGCTTAGGCTAGGGTTTGCAAGAGATTGTGCCCTATCCTAGGTTTGCTATAGACCGACAATAGCGCGAGAGCGTGAGCTTGGTTCTCTATTCAGTTACGACTAGTTCACCTCAACTCAAGTCTAGTAATATTGAGATTCACTATTTACATTGATGTATGACGATCCGTAGTGGGAATTCCCTAGACCTAGACACTTTTATTATATTGTATTTGAATCGATATTTGACCGAATTCTTTATCACCGACACCGACATCCACCACCATTTCCATTATATCATTCCATAACCATCTCCACCAATAAAACATTCGTAGTCAAACCAACCTAGGATAGATTGGAACCGACACCACCTCCTCGTGTTCGATACCCGCTCGCCACTTGACCGTGCGCTTGCGGTAAAACTACAATCGTTCTCCGGGTGTATATCCGGGGCCGATCACTTGCCTAAAACCGTAGAACATTTCTTAGTTGCTAACACAAGTGAACAACTATTATGGCATCGCCGTTTTGGTCTGTTCACTTCAAGCACTTATATAAGTTAGCTAACATGATCTAGTCAAAGGTTTTCCTAAGATTGTTTTTAATAAGAAAAAATTTTGTGATTCATGTCAAAGAGGTAAACTAAGTAAATCTTCATTTAAGCTTAAAGAAGGGATTACTTCTAAGAGGCCCCTAGAACTTCTTCATCTAGATTTATTTGGGCCAACTAGAACCACTTCTTTAGGTATTGCTCATTATGGACTAGTTGTCGTTGACGACTTTTCTAGATTTACTTGGGTTTCATTCTTAACTAATAAGAATGAAGCTCAAGAAGAGTTTACCAAATTTGCAAAGTAGTTTCAGAATCTTTTAGGATCCACCATTATCACTATTCGTAGTGATCATGGAGGAGAATTTGAGAATGAGTCTTTTACTAAGTTTTGTGATGACTCCGGGATAACTCATAACTTTTCCTTTCCTCGTGCACCACCACAAAATGGTGTCGTAGAAAGAAAGAATAGGACTCTTATTGAGTGTGCTCGCACTATGCTCCATGATAGTCATTTAGGACTACAATTTTGGTCAGAAGCGGTGCACACGACATGTTATGTGCTCAATAGGATCCTAGTGAGACACCGAACAAACAAAACTTGTTTTGAGTTGTTTTATGATAAAAATCCTCAAGAGAAATATTTTCGTGTTTTTGGTTCAAAATGTTTTATAAAGAACACCTTTGGTAATTTAGACAAATTCGAGCCAAGATCCGATGAAGGAATTTTTGTTGGATATTCCACACGTAGCAAAACTTACCGGATATACAACAAAACTTCTTCAACGATTGAGGAATCTCTTCACGTATCTTTTTATGAAGATTTTGATTTTCCTCATGTTGATGATGATAATGTAGATATTCTTTGTGATTCTCTTAATAATGTTAAGATTAATGATACTATTGTTGAGACTAACACTTCTAACGAAGTTGTTGAAGTTGTTCCTAGTGATCCAGGTTTACCCAAAGCTTAACCGACCGTTCGCAACCATCCCCATAACCAAATTATTGGAGATATTGGAGTGGGTGTTCGAACGAGATCAAGAATTGAAGAATTCTCTCATTGCGCATTTGTCTCTACCATTGAGCCAAAGAACATCCAAGAAGCTTGTGAGGATAGCTCTTGGATAGTGACAATGGAAGAAGAACTAATGCAATTCGAGAGAAACGAAGTTTGAGAACTTGTACCTCTTCCAAGTGGTCAAAGACGGATGAAAACGAGGTAATCACACGGAACAAAGCAAGGTTAGTAGCTCAAGGCTACCGGCAAGAGGAAGGTATTGATTTCGAAGAATTTTTTGCCCCCGTAGCTAGATTAGAAGCTATTAGGTTGCTTTTATCTTTTGCATCGCATAAGAATTTTAAATTATTTCAAATGGATGTTAAACGTGCATTTTTAAATGAGTTTGTCTATGAAGAAGTCTATGTCTCTCAACCTCCCGATTTTATTCATGA